>CAOLHI010003293.1:0-349868 GCA_948474755.1 Ctenosaura bakeri
CCAGAAAGGCAGCTGCACAGCATGATGGTAAGTGTAAAACTGATTCCTTCCATTATACAAATACCGTGTTTGTGCGACACATGGGAACAAGATGGCAGCGGGACCACAATGACGTCGTGCAGAAGCAGGACCAGCAGAGCGCTGCCATCATGCCCCAACTGTGGGGCAGCCATGCGGTGTGGAAAGGGCCCCTGTTGGAGTCCAGGAGAAAATTGACCACACAGCAAAACAAGACTTCTTGTTAGTTGTAGGTGATTGGAATGAAAAAGTAGGAAGACGAGCAGAATCAAAGATGGTAGGAAAATTTGGGCTAGGATCAAGAAGGGAACCAGGAGAGCAACTGATTAAATTTTGCAAGACCAAAAGGTTGTTCATTGCAAACACTTCTTCAAGCTATCAGAGAAGTGACTTTATACATAGATATCACCTTATAAAACCAATAAAGAAATCAAATAGACTACATAATTGGAAGCAGAAGCCAGGGGGGACATTGTCAGGGATGAATGCAAAAAGACATTATCTGCAACCAAAAAGAAAAAGAACCCTCAATGGACCTTAGAACAGCTAAGAAATTAGAATTTTCAATTAGAAATGAAAATAAGTTTGCTAAGAAGCGTTCCATTTAAACTGCTGCTGTGAAACAAGTAGCCTGTCAAAGAAAAGCAAAGATATCCAGCCTTTGCCTGACTGTTTTCCTCCTTCTCTGTTTCCTCTGGATAATTTTGTCCCCAACAGCAGAAGAACTTGAAATCTTATTATCACCTCATTCATATACTGTAGCAAGGAGAATTCAACAATTATCCTAGCACCTCAGCAGATGACCTCCTGCTCTGAAAAAAAAGGCCCAGGGATGTGTTCATCACACCTTTCTATCTTCACTCTGCTATGATATAGGCAGTTATCAAATGTTGTCACATGCTGAGATCTAACTCTAGGTGTACTATAGTAATGAATAATCATTTTAGGATATAGTGAAGCATTCCCAATGCTCTACTCTTCTTGTAAGGGAATTGCAGGTCGCGTTTCTGAAAAAACCTCATGTAAAAGGGGTATTTATGTGCATATTCCTCCTCCAAAATCTTACTCTTCATACAATACAGGCTTCCCCCATATATCTGACAGGTTAGGGATCAGAGTGCTGTCAGAAATCAGATTTGGTTGAAAAGTGGAACCCATGTAATGTACTGTAGGGAGCGTGAAGGAGTTATGGAGGCTCACTTAGGACCACACATGTACTTAATGCCTTTTTTCCCCTTCTCCATTTGCTTTGGAAGCAGCGCATCTGTACAAGCCTCCATAGGCAAGAAGAACTGATGAAAGAACAGAACTTACATCAAATTAATAGAACTTGTCTGTAACTTGGAAGCATCCAAAGAGTGATTCATGAGATAATAGGGCATCAAAAGGTGGTGACTTCCTGTAATATTCTTGAGGGAATGTAACAAAATACAAAAGAAGACCTCTCCCTCATGAGCCCCTCATGTTTTGTCCTACCTCCATTTCCCCTTACTTGGTGGTAATAACAACAATGGGGAAAACATGGAGGTTGCTCTAGGATCCTTTGTTCCTAATCTCTGTGCCTTCAGTTCTGCAATCACTGCTCCTTTTGCCAGAAGTCCAATCCCCAGAGCAATGCATGTGCCTACCAAAGATTTAGGCAACCTGAGAAAATGACATTTCCCAGAGTTCTGCGCGGTTAGGATGTTACTGCAGTAAAGAAGCACCTGGCTTGCACCAGTACAAACTGAAGAGTTCTGGAGGGCATGTGAGTTGGACACCTTCATAGTCCAGAAAAAAAATTGTATAAACTCGTTTGTCATAAAGTGGCTTTCTCTTCATCCCATTGATAAAAAGTGGATAAGAGCAACCACAGGGTTTGTGAGAGAGATGTAGTTGTCATCTTGTTGGATGGGAGCAACTGGCTTTAAATCTGAATTCAGTCATGAAGCTCCTTAGGCAGTTACTCTCTCAGTATAAACTTCTTCAGAAGGACATACTGTAGTGACAGTAAAAAGTGAGAGACACAGTACAACTATTTATACTACCCTGAACTCCTTGAAGTAAAGTAACAGATAATAATGAGGACAATAAAAACAGCAACAACAGTAATGATGTGCTTGTTGTGCTTGTTGACATTTTTTTTTTAAAAAATCTTATACAGGAAGCCCCTGCTTTTTGATACCCTGTTATCAGATGACTCCCTCTTTTGACACTTCCAAGTTTAGGAGAAGTTCCATTCATTTGTCAGGCATTCCACCTTTCATAAGTTCTTCTTTCCTGTAAAGGCTTGCTTGGGACTGCTTGCATGCACAAGCTGCTTGCAAAGCAAGCTGAGGGTGGGTGGGTGGGTGGGTAGGCACCAAACCAGCTGAGAGACTTTGCAAGCAGCGCTCCCTACAGTACAATACATGGGTTCCACTTTTCAACCAATTCTATTTGCTGACAGTGCACTGATCCCTAACCTGTCATATAAGTGGGGGAAGCCTATAAATGCATCCCCAAAGGAAACTGGGTTTCATTCATCCATCTATTTTACAGCCCATTTGGAACCCTATTGCCAAAGAACTGAGGCTTGAAATCTCTCTGTCTTTATAAAAAACAGTGCTTCTCCCAAGTGTTTTGTGTCATGGGGGTTTGGAAAGGTCTCCTTTGTGTTTTCTCCCTGTCATTCAGTTGAAAATTGTCCAGATGACAATTTTACACACCCCTAAGATCTCAACAGGGAACTGGCCAGACACCCAAAAGTCACTCACGGTCCATTACTGGCCTGTGACGAATTCCTCATCCTCATGGTTCTGACTCAGCACTCATGTCCTTTGTAGCCTGTAAGACCAGCTAGGGATTTCATTCCTGTTTTGTTGAGTTTTGCAGCTGCTTGTGGCTCTGATATTGCATGTGGGTGTGAAGCAGCATCTAGGAGCAGACAGTTTGGCAAATGTCCCTAGCCCTGGAGTTCCCTGTATCTGTGAATATAAACTGCTTTGATTTGCATCTGAGAGCCATTGCTTGAGAATGAACAGAAAGATAGAAAAACCTTTTGCGGGGATGGGTTCTGGTTCCAATTAAAGAAAATGCAAAGGGCACAATTGAACACCATTAGTTTTCAATAAAACTACTGGAATTATGAAATGTTATGGAGATTCATGATCCCCACACATTTTTTCCTGCCTCAAATTTCAGTTCATGCTTGTTGTTGTTAACTGCTGTCAAGTTGCCTTCAACTTGTGGCAGCCCTATGAATGAGAGACCTCCAGCTCATCCTATCCTCAACAGTCCTGCTCAGGTCTTGCAGATTCAGAGATGTGTCTTCCTTGGTTGAATCTACCAATCTGTAATGTGGTCCTCCTCTTTTCCTACTGCCTTCTGCTTTACCAAGCATTATTGTCTTTTCTAGAGAGTCATGTCTTCTCATGATACGGCCAAAGTACGACAGCCTCAGTTTAGTCATCTTGACTTCTAAGAAGAGTTCAGGCTTGATTTGCTCTAGGACCCATTCCTTTGTCTTTTTACCAGTCCAGGGCATCCGCAGAACTCTTCTCCAGCACCGCATTTCAAAGGCGTTGATGCTTACAAAGGAATAATTCCACTGCTTCCCCTCTTACCATCAAGAAGACAAGCCCCAAAGCTCTTCTCTCCATCCTGTGAACACTCTAATCCTTAGGCTGAGGGCTTTAATAAAATAAATGAATGGGATAAATCCACTCCCCCCTAAAAAATGATTCCTTATCTTTGCCCTAATGATCCTGGAACCCTCTTTCCTCATGTCTGTTTGCTTTACTGCTGCTGTCTCAAAAACGGTGGTAGGTGGAGGGAGGTGTCCTCATTCTCCTTCTGCCTGCTGCCCAACTGGTTTGGGATGTAGTTTTCAAAGGATAATTTGGTTCCTTGCTTTTGCAGTGGAGTCTGGGGATGAGGGAGAGCTAGTATGGAGTAGTGGTTTGAGCATTGGACTATGTTTCTGGAGATCAGGGGCGAGTCACACTCAGAGGAAAGAAAAAGGAAACCCTATCTGAAGAAATCTTGTCAAGAAAATCCCACGATGAGTTTGCCTTCAGGTTGCTACAAGTCAGAAACAACTTGAAGACACACAACAACAACAACTACTGGTGATAAGAGAGTTTTTCCATAAGATTATCATGTGACCTACTGCAAAGAAAATTCTCCCTTTGAATGTCTGTCAAACCTAAATCCAGGATGTAGATAAAGAGAAGGGAGCAGACCAGAAAGTTTGAAGTTACCATGGTTAGTGTCAGATAGAAGCCACACAGTGCTTGGAAATGTTTACGTTTAGAACAATAATTCTAGCACTGTCCCAACAAACTTGGGGAGTTGTAAAAAGTAACTTTTTCAATTTGTAGTCACCATCCTCTTCACTATGGTGAGATAGGATACAAGCAAACTCACACACACACACACACACACACACACTACTTAGAGGTACTCCCAGGTATCTGTGTATAGCATTGCAGCCTAAATGACTGAGCTACAAATGAGGAAATTGCTGTTTTAAAGCCCAGCTCTGCAACAACCTCATTAGATAGCCTTAAGCAAGTCACTTGCTTTCTCCAGAATGGAAGTAATGAATCATCAGTAGGGCCTAAATACCCTAGAAGCACTGGATCCTGTCTGATCTTGGAATCTAAGCAGGGTCACTCCTGGTTAGTACTTGAATGGGAGACCACCAATGAATACCAGCTGCTGTAGACTATATTTCATAGGAAGGAATGAGCAAAATCACCTGAGTATTCCTTGCATATGAAAACCCTGTGAAATTCATGGGGTTGCCATAAGTCAGTAAGCAACTTGAAGGCACATACATGCACAAATCTCCATTCATCTTACAGAGCTGTAAAATGTACTGCACATGAAGTGCATTAATCTTGTAAAAGTGCTGCTACTGCTATTGGCATTTTATCAAAATGTATATATATATACTGTTTAAGTGGCAATGACAACATCCAGCATCATAGAAATCTTTATTTTGTATTTGTTTTTGTGAGATAACTCTAAGGCAGTTTTTCTAGGCAAACTACCATTATTTTGGATCTAAAAACAGAATAGCACAAAAGTCAGCATGACAAAAAGCAAATGCAACTGGTTAAAACAGTTACAATGTAACCAGTTAAAACAGCAAAAGAAAAAGAAAACCTATTAAAAAGAGGATATAGCTCTTAACTTGGGGATAAAAAAAACCTTTGTTGATGTCTAAAAGTTCTATAACAATCCAGAACCATCCATAATAGTGAAGTCAGTACTGGAAAGATCTTCTACTTAGCCCTCCAAACTTCAAAATGAGAAGGGACGCAGAGACAGACCTTCACAATGACTTTAAGATGTAAGTGTTGGAAAATGTGAGAGACAGCAAGTGAATCTCTCTAGCAGAGTAAACAAATTGCAAAGGAAGAAGCTGAACAACTATCGGTCCCACCTATACACACAGACTCTAGCAGAAAGAGAAAAAAAAAGGCCATTCTTCTTTGTAGAAACATATAAAAGTGGCTTTACTTACAAATACTTGCTAGAATCAAATATGTCATCTAATGGGTGAGTGAGAGTGAAGAAGGAAAGGCTGCAGATAGAAATGAGGCAGGGACAGTATAAGTATGGAAAAGCAATGAAACAGGAAGTCACCACAATGCAAGCTAGCAGTTACTGAGTACAGGCATGCAAAGATCACTGTCTCTAACAGTACAGTAGGAGGCATTCCTATCAGGTGGGAAGAGGAGAGAGAGAGAGATATGCTTGTGTGGTTTTGGGGGCTCATAATACCTTAAAGACACCAGATCCCATCTGATCTTGGAAGCCAAGCAAGGTCAGCCCTGGTTAGTACTGGATGAGAGACTTCCAAGGAATCCCAGGTGCTGTACGGCTATATTTCAGAGGAAGGAACTGACCAAACCACCTCTAAGTATTCCTTTTCTAAGAAAACCATATGAAATTCATGAGGTCACCATAAATCAGCAGGCAACACACACACACACACACACACACTTTTTGTCCAAAAACATGTCAATATTGAAAAGCCCAACACTACATTCACTTCAGATTAAAATTTTCTTCCTCTGTGGTCAGATTTATCTTTTACTTGAAAATGTAGATTTGTTCTAATATTTGGTTTCTCTGACATGCATAGGAGTTTCTACCTTTCTGATCACAGAATAAATGAGTTGGAGAAAGGAAAGCCCTTTCTGGCAGTACTCTCAGGTAATTGGCAACACTTGATTTCCAGGAGATGTTCCTCATCGATACTACTAAGTGAGCTGTCACAAAAGTCCTTGATAACAAAGGAATGCCTCATAAAGTGCTCATGTCAGAGAGTAATTAAGAGTAACATGAGAACAAGGCAACTGCTAATGGAGATATGTGATTGATTGCCAGTGGCTGAAGGCCTGAGCATCAACAAAGACAGTTTTGAGTGTTCAAAGCAGAGGAGCTCTTTCAGTTCTTTATTTTTTTAAAAAAATTCTTGCTTTTTTATATAAAATGTTCTGAATTGATATGCAAAGATTTTTTTTTAAAAAATATTAAGATCTAAAAGGCCTGTTAAAATCAATCATATGTGCATATAAGAACAAAAGATTAAATCTGTTTCAAAGACTCCTTGGAAATGAAAGTCCTTGGGAGAGCAACTGGTGATGTAAGTGCTTACTTACATTATTCTTGAACAGAAGAACACAGAGAAGGTTTTCTCCCTACTGGGTGAAACTACGAGAATGATTGCACTGTTTCGTTTTTTCATTTTTGTTTTATTTTTTATTGCATTTAGAGAAATTGCATTTTGGAATTTTCTGCAAAAAAAATCATTGAGATTCTGTGCGTGTGTGCGCATGCGCACGTGTGTGTGTAAAAACAAACAAACCAAAATTGGAAACTTGGAGGTTTTTGTTTTCTTTTCAGACCGTATCTCAACATGTCAAGTTATCCTTTTTCATTGAAGGATATTTTTCCATTCCCTTGGAATGAGATATAATTTGGACATTTAACAATTTTGTTTGGAACATAGTTCCTTTTATTGGACATTCACCAGCCAAAGTGATATAGTTCATGGTAAAAAGTACCAAAGTGCATATGAAAATGTGTGGCTTTTGTTACTCTCTTAGTTACTCTCCCAGTCAGCAAGGAACTTTTCTGAGCTCTGGGTATAATCTATATAAATTTAGGGAAAATTTCGTATAAAAGAGTGCATTTTGTGAAAAGGGTGTTTAAATGGGTGTTTAAATAAGACTTTTCTGTTTTTTAATTGCTTCTAATAATTTCTGATAATTCATGCTTCAATAATCCAGACTGCAACACAGAATAAGATGTGATATAAAGGATTTATAAATGAACACATTGTAAAGCTGGCATGGACTTGGCTGATCTCTTCCTCCCTACAATTCTATGTAGTATAACCCCCTGCAGGATGCCTGAAGCACAAACAACCCTTCATGTATTCCCTGGATGTTGCTATGCCAGAATGAAGGGTTCTTTCTGTGTTTGACTGTAGGGAGTTCTGCGCAGAATTGAACAATGATAGAGTTTAATTAAAATCTATTGTGGTGTTAGAAATTTTCTGATACAGAGGGCATTTTTTTCTTCCATATTTAATTTTCATTGGAATTTAAAGTATAATTTCAAAGGAAAAAGAAGGAGGGGAAAAGCAGAATAAGTACGTAGGATATGCACATGAAATAAGCATATAAAATAAACTTTCATATGTGGTTAAAGTGGTAAAATCTTCTGTCCATTGCTCCAAAAAATGGTGAATGTTTATGGTTCCAACCAAGAAGTATAGGGCCCTTTCTGTACCACTCTCCAAACATGCTGTGGGGACAGGAGAAGGATTGGACTGTGAGGATGCTTCTGCATGACGTTGTCATGATCCCATCCTTCTGCTATCCCTAGGTGGTGCAGTCACGGATCATATCATTGACAAGTTTTCCTCATCAACGAACCATCATTATACCACTGTCACAGATTTATCTGTCCTGCAGAAGACTGGGAAGTGCAAAGTCTGTGCTTCCGGCCCCAGCACAGCGTGGAAAGGTACTTGTATTGCAGAAGGAAGAGGTGTGGCCATCACACTTCCTTCACTATGGAGCTAGCTGGTGCAGTGGGGAGCTCTCCTGTTGTAATCCTCTCCTGGCAGAGCCAGTGGTGGGATCCCCATCGGTGGACTCTGCAAAAAGCAGGGTGTGGAAAGGCCCTAAGTCTTGTAGCAACAATGAAAGCAATAAAAATAGTTTTTAAATAACGTAATTGACTTTAGCTGGAATTTCAGCATGAACATATTTTCAGAATTAAGATATTAAATAATTAAAAGGTAGATAATGCTAAAGGGGTGCCAGGTGGTTCTTTACCAAAATGCTAGTATTTGTGCAAAATTACTTCTGGCTTTTTGTTTAGTCTCTCAGAATTAGGAATTAGCCCCCCCCCTTTTTTTTTTTGTCACAAGAATGAAATCATTTCTTCAAGAGCAGTTCCAGTGGGATGAATTCTGTGGACAGCGTTTGAGTTTAGCTGCCTGAATTTTGTAGCTTGTAATCCTGGGATTTTGCTCCCTGTGGAGGTCAGCAAAGTAAATAAAGGAGATGGACAAGGAGGTGAATTTGTGAGGAGTGAGACAAGGAAAGCAATTGGGTGGGGCGGATGAGAAATGGGGCTTCATTCTTGCTACTGTTTCCTTTTCTCCCATGCTCAAAACGGGTGAGAGAGAGAGAAGGAAAGTAAAATGAGGGATGGTGTTTTTCAACATAATTCTAGTAAGGCTTTTAGTGCAGGTACTTAGCTTATATTTCAATGGAAATTAAATATGAATTTAATAGTTTAAAATGTTCTTCCAATATAAAGTTAACTGTAATTGAATGTGACTTTTTTGGCATAATAATGTAATAATTTAACTATTATTTAAATACTAATTAATTACTAATTTAATTTAATTACTAATTAAATAAAGGTATCAACACTTTTCTCCTCTCTTTCCTGCTTTTAGAATTTGATTGAAGAGATTCAGAAAGAGGAATGATTGTAGGAGAAAAGACTGGAAAGAAAACAGCAAGTGTGAATAAAAAGAATAGTTTGATATAGATGGGAATATTATCGGAAAATATTCAAATAATAGGTAAAAAGTGGGTTTCCTAAGTGTTGGGGAAACGTGATAGGGAGAATACTGGAGAGATAAGGATCTTTGCAGTTTCGACTATAACTCTTCACAAAAGATGTGTATCAGTTTTTAATTTTGAAAATGGCATTTTCTACACAGAAAGGAAGATTTATATGCAGAAAAGGCTGTTTCCTGCATAAAAAAAATTATGCCACATCTGAATTTTTGTTCCAAACAAGTCCCAATATGTGAATAGTCCTGCAAACTTGTAGCAAGGGAATTTGTGGTGAAATTATTTGTTCTTGCCTTGTGGGAAGGAAATTTATGAAGATTTACATCTCTGTAATAGAGCCTAAAACCTCCAGAGGAAAGAGTAACAGCCATCAATTTGGAACTGTTCTTTATTCTTCAAGAAGGAAAGGTCTTGAAGAAAAACTTGCATTACTTTTAAACCTAGGCTGTAAAGTTCTCTGTTGTATTGGTCTTAAATTTTTGAAATCATCTATTGAATGTTCTCATGGATTATCTCCACATATTTTGTTTAAATGTAGCTGAAAGTAAGATGTTGATGTAGATTGTAGAGTGGATACATTTCCACATGTAAATAAGCTTTTCACTTGAAGTCTCTCCTACAATCAGTATTCAGCTAATCCAGCCACAAGCTCCCAAATCTTTAAACTGCCCTACTCTGATCTTCCAAACGCAGAACTGTGGCTTCATTGTTTGATTGATTGATTGAATTTATATCCTGCCTTCCTTCTAAGATGGCATTCAAGAGAGCTCACAATAATTTTAAAAAAGATTAAGATAAAACAATACTTTACTAAAGATAAAAAAGAATTACAGTGCCCCCCCCATTCATGAGTGTTCGGGGTGTAGAATCCTCATGAAAGTGGACAAACTGTGAAAACTCCCTCCCTGTGATCCCCCTCCCATTCCTCTTTGGAGCTCCCCTCTCTCATTCCCTTGCCTCTGGCCCTGGCACTCCTTAGGGGAAAACAAAGACAAGGTAAAGGGCTTTCCAGTACTTTTCCCTCAGACAGAAAAGAGCAGAGTGCTGAGTTCTGGCATTCTGCTCCTTCTGGTTGCCATCTTAAAAAAGGAGATTCCTCCCAGAGGGGAAGGGTAGCAAAGAGAGTAATCAGCGGACATTAGACAGCAGAATATGCAGCCATGTGGTGGAGAGGACATGCCTTTAGCGGGGGGGGGGCTTGGCTTTGCTCACCCAAAAGGAAAAAAATGTCCATTCTAAACACAAGCCTCACAAGCCTGGGGTGAGGAATGCAAGGGAATGTGAGGAGAAGAATGTGGGAGTTGGGCAAGCACGTGCCTCGCAAATAATCAAATTCATGAAGGTAAAACCTGTGATCATGGAGTAGAAGCACAACAATATTATTTAAAACCTGATTTAAAACCGTTAAAATGCTTAAAACATATTTCCAGTAAAAGGTTAAAAATACTAAAAATACAGCATACTATTTCACACTCACTCACCCACTACTGCTCCATAATTAAAATTAAAATGCCCGCCTGAATAAAAATGGCTTCACCTGCTTGTGGAAAGAGACCAAGGAGGGGGCCAACTGGACCTCCTGTGGAAAGGAGTTCCACAGTCTGGGAACAGCCACTGAGAAGAGTCTCTCCCAGGTCCTCACCAAATACACCTGTGAAGGTGGTGGGACTAAATGAAAGTCCTCCCCTGCAGATCTTAAAACCTGAGCTGGCTTGTATAAGGAGATATGAGCCCTTTCCATGCACCACCCCCAACCCGCAATGGCCATGGGATTGCCGTGGGATCAGAACAATGGTTCTTCATGATGTTGTTGTGATCCTGTGGCAATCCGTCACAATTGTGGATTAAATCATTGTCAGGTTTCTCCTTAAAATGACGCGATTGCACAGTCCTCCTACCTCCCTTGTGCAATGGCTGCACTTCCTCCCCCAGCACAGCCTAGGAAACTGCTGGGCTGCACTGCAGAAGGGAGGGGTGGAGCCATTGTGCTTCCTCCCATCTAGCAGGGACCTTGTGAGGAGGGGAGCACAGCAGAAGTGAGTCCTTCCTGAGAGAGGCTTTCACTGGATCCCTGTGTGATAGCTTCGGAACTAGGTAAAGTGCAGAAAGGCTATGGTCTTTCAGATAATCTGGATTCAAGCCGTGTAGGTGTTTGAAGGTCAAAACCAGCACTTTGAATTCTGATCAGAAATAATACCAGAAAAACTTAAGGAAAAAAAAAAAGAGATGCAGCTTTTACAAGAACTACGTTGTAAAGAAAGTCAACTTTAAAATACCCCAAAGGATCATAATCTACAAGATCAGATAACAATGATGGCTGTGATGAACCTGATGGGAGGGGGTCTTGACAACAGAACCTCCTTGGCAACTGAAAGTGTTTAAGCTGATTGGTTGGTGAAATGGAACCTTGGATAGCCCAGGGGAGGTGCTGGTGGAAAGAGGAGTATAACGGATTTAACTGTCTGGTGTGTGTTTGAAGAGGTGTGTGATTTGTGGGGTGTTTGGGAGAGGTTGGGGAGTTGAAGAGCTCTGTGGGAGAGAGAACTGAGAAATTGGGTGTACGAGAGATAGTGAACGTATTGAAAGAGAAAGAAAGAGAAAAGAGAGAGAGAGAGAGAATGGTGTGCTGTTTATAAACAGTTAGATACAAAGCACATTTAAAGCAACAGTGTTACCATAAATGTTTGAAGTTCTGTGTTCCTTAAAACAGTGTCACAGAATCTTATTTTGAATCCTGGTTAATACACGCTACGAATAATATCATCTTGACCTTAGTGCCAACAGTATCACAGTCTTGGAAAATATAAATCACTGCTGATCCTTACATCTGGGAGAAGGGCAGATTTAGGGAAGGCAGTAAAGGGGGAGAGTCCTGAAAGGAAGAAGCCAAGGGGGGACAAGAGTGAGGAAGAGACTGTGTTCTCAGAGAGGGAGAACTAGGGGAGGCCCGTTTGTCCTGGCCCTGGCTTGATTCGGAGATCTCCCTGGCTGTTCAGACCTGAACAAAAAGAGGTGTCAGGCTGGGCAGACCTTGAGTGCAAGGCATGGGTGTGCCTTTTGCACTCGGCACTGACGGGTGGTGGTTTTTTTCCATGCGTTTTACAATGGTGGTTTCAGAAATTGAGAAAAAAAATTAAATTTACTAGGCCAAAATTTTTTGAATGTACAAATAAGCCAGGGAGATGGCTGTCATATAGATTAAAAAAGGAAAAAGAAGATGCCTAATTACAGAATTAAAGGAAGGACAGACAACCTCTCCTGATCAAAAAAAGATAAAAAGTATTTTTACTAACTTCTTTCAGGATTTATTTAAAGATAAACCACCTTCGAGAGAACAAAAAGACAAAATACGGTAAGTAAATACTTAGATCAGATAAAAATCCCCCAAATTACTGAACGTCAAAGGGAAGAGCTAAGTAAACCTATTACTATTACGGAAATTTTAATTGCAATGAAAAACCTAAAACTAGAAAAAGCTCTACGCCCAGATGAGTTTTCCGCATTATACTATAAAACCTTACAAGATTATCTGGTCCCCCTCAAAAACTTTAAATACAATACTCGAACAAGGTATCTCATACACTTGGAAAGAATCCACGATTGTATTGCTATTAAAAGAAGGGAAAGATCTGCTGAATACAAAAAATTATAGACCCATTTCTCTATTAAACACAGATTATAAAATTTTTGCATCAATTTTGGCAGATTGCTTAAAAAAATACTAGAAAATCGGATGCATGAAGACCAAAACGGATTCCTCCCTAAAAGATATTTAAAAAATAATGTAAGAACATTACTAGACATTATCGAATATTATCAGAAACATAACGAGAAAGAATTGGCGTTGATTATTATTTATTATATTATTATTTATTATTATTATTATTTATTATTCTTAGATGCCGAAAAGGCGTTTGATAACGTTAATTGGATTTACCTATTTGAAGTCATGAATAGGATGGGGGTGGGAGAATTTTTTTCAAATTGGTTTAAGGCAATTTATATGGAACAAAAGGCAAAGATCAATATAAATGGAGAGAAAACAAAACAATTCTCACTTCAACGGGGCACAAGAGAAGGTTGCCCTCTCTCACCTCTTTTTTAAATTTGCATCGAAATTTTAAATATGAAAATCAAAAACGACCCTTGTATCAAAGGCACTCATATTTGTAGCCAACATTATAAATTAAAAATATACACCGACGATTTGGTCATCATTTTAGAAGATCCCTTAAACAGCATTCAGTTAGTTTTGAAAACATTACAAAACTTTGGTGCAATTGCAGATTATAAGATTAATAAAGAGAAATCTTTAGTAATCATGAAAAAATATGTCACACCAACAAGATTTAGAATTATTAGAACAATCAGGCTTTAAAATAACCAATAAGGTAAGGTATTTAGAAGTTATTATCTGAAAGAATAATTCTGATTTATATGAAAATAACTACAATAAAACTTGGAGTAGGATAAAGGAGGATTTGAGGAAATGAATAGACTGAATTTGTCTTTACTAGGGAGAATCTTATCAATTAAAATGAATATTTTGCCAAGATTCATCTTCCTATTCCAAAATTTACCTATCTTAGTAAGTGATCAACCTTTTAAATTGTGGGAAAGGGGACTCTCAAAATTCATATGGAATGGAAGGAGACCTAGAATTAAATTGAGATATCTGAAAGATTTGAAAGAAAGAGGAAGATTAGGGCTACCAGACTTAAAATTATATTATCAAGCGTCCTGCCTATCATGGGTTACTGATTGGATGACATTATCAAACTCAAGACTATTAAACTTGAAAGGATTTAATTTATATTATGACTGGCACACCAATCTGTGGTATAATAAACATACTATAAACAAAGAGTTTAATGACCATTATGTTAGAAAAGCGCTCCTGAGAGTCTGGTTAAAGCATAAAAAAAATCTCTATCATTCCCTGCCATTCTGGGTTTCACCCCATGAGGCTTTTTATAGGCTAGAGAAACCTCAAATAGGAAAATGGATTACTTATAAAGATATACTTAAATCAGAGGGAGACTCAGTCCAATTAAAAACAAAAAATTAACTTATCTTACAAGGTTTTACATCACACTGGTTATTGCACAGCCAATCAGTAGAAAAATTTAAAGTTGACAACAAATTAATGGGGATATCCTTAGAGGACACAGAATTTGATAAACTATTGAAACCTCAAACAACCCATCTGTTAAGTAAAATTTATAAAATACTATCAAACATAGAAAGAGAGCAAGATCTAGTGAAAGACATGGTGATCAAATGGGCCCAAAATGTTGAGCATACTATAAATTTGGACCAATGGGAAAAATCATGGCTTTTGAATCATAAATTCACAAGATGTTATAATTTAAAAGAAAACTATTTTAATATCTTTTATAGGTATTTAACTCCTTTTCAGCTAGCAAAAATGAATAATAGCAGTAATAATGGGAAATGTTGAAAATGCCATGAAAAAAGTTCCCTTTACCATATTTGGTGGCGTTGTAAAAAAGCTAAAGAATTTTGGTCTATAATTCACAACCAGATTACAAAAGTATTGAAGACTAACTTCCCATTATTGCCGGAGATTTATCTACTGAACATTTTTGACATTTTTGATTCTCAATTTAGGAATAAATATGTCAGAATTTTGTCATATATGATTTATGCAGCCAGAATAACTTTTGCACAAAGATGAAAGGAGCCTCAAATCCCGAAAGTCGAAGATTGGATATTCAAGTTATATGATTTAGCAGAGATGGACAAACTGACTTTATTACTGGCCAATAAATCTGTTAAATCTTTCAAAGATGAATGGAAAATCTTAATCCTTCTCTGGGAAGACAGATGGGGGAAACTTTCTGTATCCGGTTTTGATATTTAACACTTCTGTGTTGTTTCATTATATATTAATGACTAAAGTTTGGCCAATAACAGTAAAGAACAGATTTAAATTATATATGTTCCAGTACTTTTGTGATTCAGAAATTCACTTTACAAGGGGGCTCAAACTTGGAAGTCAGTTTTATCCATGTTTTAATTGATTATTGTTCAATTAAAGTTTTCAGTTCTCTTAAAATATACATATCAATTCTATTCATTTCTTCTCTGTGTTTTTTCCTTTTTTCCTTTTCTTCTATTTGTTATTATTGTTTTGTTATTCCTTTTTGTTATTGTTTATTGAACTTCCGCAAAATCCCTTTTTTTTCCCCTTTAAGAATGTTTGTTACAACTGTGTTTTTTATATATTTGTTTTTGGCAAATCTTCAATAAAAATTATTTTTTTAAAAAAGAATTCTGACTAGAAATAGACCAGTAAAGCAATCTACCTTTTCCCCTATTGCTTTCCACTTTACTGAGTACTATATCTTTCCAGTGAGTCGTGTCGTCTCATGATATACTCAAACTGATAGTCTCAGTTTAGTCATTTTACCTTCAAGTGAGAGTTCGGGATTGATTTGCTGATTTATTCATCTTTTTGACAGCCCATAGTATCTGCAGAACTTAAGCCCATTATTGGTGCTGTTGTTGCTGTTGTTGTTGTGTGCCTTCAAGTCATTTCTAACTTATGGTGACCCTAAGGTGACCCTATCACAGGGTTTACTTGGCAAGATTTGTACAGAGAGGGATTTGCTTTTGTTTTCCTTTGGGTCTGAGACAGTGTTACTTGCCTACGGTCACCCAATGGGTTTCCATGGCTGAAACTCTGGTCAAACTCTGGTCTCTGGAGTCATAGTCCAATGCTCACTCTGACTCTTTTTAGGTCACCTGCTATGGGAGACATTATTTCTGGGTCCTGACCCACCAGTGAAAGACCAGTGACCTAACAGAATTAAGTCTTTGAGAAGACAGGGCTTCAGTGCAACTTTGAACATGCTTATTGTGCTCTTTGAAGAAATCTTTTTATCAATGAAATAAAGGACAAATTCCATATTGATTCAACTTCATTGCAATCTGTTGATATAACGGTTGGCTCTTCATTTGATATCTTTGCACTCGTGTTCAGCGTGTTTGACGTGTCCTTGACTTTACTGGTCTTTCTGTCTTTTATAAGTGCATTTCATATGCACTGAAAGTTAGCACAGAGTTTGAGGTAGCTAGCTTTTCCTCACTGTTTCTGATGGTCACTGGGTTTTATTAGCCATTTCATGTAGTATGATTCTACTTTATTGATGGACTCTGCACTTCTTTTGGGAAAACAGTGTTGGGCATCTTCTAGGAGGGTATTCTGCTTTAAATATTTCAGATATAGGCCAAGATCCAGTAAATGCACTGGCAGAGTGCAAGTCTCTGTCAGCATACTTATAACACTATTTTTCCTTCTCCCTCCCCCCACTCCCTATATATAACAGGACCTAGGGAGCTTATGGGCACTGCTCCATCCTCTCAGCTACTAACTGGGTGTTGAGGTGTGGCTGGGGGCATTCTCTGTCCTTATACACCCAGTGAAGAAGGAGCAGCCTCTGCCACCTCGTGTAAGGCTGCTCCTTCTTCTCTGGGTGTGTGAAGGCAGCTAGAATGCAAGGAAATACAGGATACCTTCACAGCACCTAGGTTCTGGCACTACAGTATGTACAGAGTGCAAAAACAAGAAGCTGTGCTGGATCATTGCCAGTTGCCCCAGACTGAAAACACAGTTACGCAAAGTGCGTCTAGGCTAGTCTAAAGTTTATTTGAAGCACTGCAGGATACATACTGCTTCAGACAGTGTTTGCCATGAAGCCAGTAACGTGAACAAAAACAGCAAAGTGAAAAGAGAACAAAGAGAGAGAACTTTCACATGGTATAAGTCTTTTTACCCTGCATTAGCCACACCTAGACCCTCACCATGTGACATGCTTCCATGTTTTAGAGCTTTCCCACAAGACAGAAAAATACATGAGTTAGATAGCCACAACTGTGTTGCACCTGTTAGTAACAAGGACATACTGAGAGCATTTTGACCTCTTCCTCTCACTCACAAGAAAAACATTTCTAGTCACACCACACTAACAATTAAGCTCAAGTAGAATACCTGGCGTATTTTATAGTGTCCCCAAAAATACCTGTGTATGCCACTAACATGTTCTAGTGATAGAACAAGAGGCACTCACAAGCAAAAGCTAGGCCATTTCCACACTACATTGTTATAGTGCTATTATTCCACTTTCAACATTCTGTGGAATTATGGGGTTTGTAGTTTACTGAAGTCAAAGAGCTCCCTGGCTGAGAATTCTAAATGCCTCTCTCTAAACCCTAAACCCCAGAATTCCATAGGAAGTTGAAAGTGGAACAATAGCACTATAGCAGTGTAGTGAGGAAAGTTTTCCCAAAATCTTGGCCAAACACAGTAGAGAATCTTTAAAGGTAGGCATATTTTCAGTGTGTTAAATATATGGGGGAATAGTAAAAAAGTAGCTGGGTCTGCATTTTATCTAATGACATACATAAGCTGCTAGTGCCACCTTCCTCCTTTCACCTAAACGGGCAACATTTAAGGTTCTTGAATGAATGTAATGATTTGTAATTAGTGTGAAAGAGAGCTCAAATTATTTAGCATTTCTCAAAGCTGTAACTGTTAAAGATTATGAGATATGTTCCTCTGGACAGGAAAAATGAAATGCACAGATATAGGATGGGTGACACCTCACATGAAGCAGTACATGTGAAAAGGATCTAGAGGTCTTAGTGGACCACAAACTAAACATAATCAACAGTGTGATGCAACAGCCAAAAAAGCCAATGCAATTCTGGGAGGTATCAATAGGAGTATAGTATCCAGATCAAAGGAGATAATCATTCCACTCTATTCTGCTTTGATCAGACCTCAACTGGAATACTGTATCCAGTTCTGAACACTGCAGTTTAAGAAGGATATCAACAGGCTGGAATGTGTTTGGAGAAGGGCAAGCAAGATGATCAAGGGTCTAGAAACCAAGCCTGATAAGGAACCGTTTATGAGCTGGTTATGTTTAGCCTGGAGAGCACTGAAAGGTGACATGATAGCTATGTTTAAATATCTGATGTGATGTTATGTAGAAAATGAAGAAGCTTGTTTTCTGTTGCTCCAAAGATGAACGAATGGATTCTACCAACTGATTCAAAAAAGAGATTCCCCTTAACTGATAGGAAGAGCTTCTTTGCTGTAAGAGCTGTTCAGCAGTGGAATGGACTTTCTCTATGGGTGGTGGACTTTTCATCTTTGGGGGTCTTGAAAGAGGGTCTTTGGGCATGTGTCGGTGGGCTGAATTAGATCGCCCTTGTGATCTTTTTCAACTCTAAATTTCTATGGTTCTATGATTTCATGACACATCTCTCTCTTGAAATGTTTGGGCACACCTGCAGTGTTTAGCTGTTATTCAGGAAGATAGTAGGATTTCACAGCAGGAAAGTTTCAAACTGCATATGCCTTCAGAAAAGTGGAAATCGTAGGATTGTCTTCATGCCTGGTAGGAAGACCAGAGCCAACTGATTAGTGCTAGGACCTTGTGTAGAAGACTGTGGGCATGCTGACCCATTTTATTCAGGAAGTCTCTTATTCATTACAGGGATGCCAACCCATATATTTATTTTTGCCCTTACTTTCTGGGCTTTCCTTTCCACAAATGAGGTCAGGGCAGGACATATAGTTCTCTCCCTGCTCATCTAGTCTTCATGAGCTACATTGTTGAGTGGGGATTTGAACTTGGGATTTCTTATGTTTATGTCCTACTTCCTACACTATGCCAGAGCTTGGAAGTAACTACTTACAATAATGAATGACTTAAAATTAATTCCTTTCTGCAACAAAGTTTCACATAGATTGTGAAAGAGGGGTATCTTTTGTGTTGCAGCTGTAACTTTTTCAGTTACTTTTATCATAACAGAAAGCCTGTGGCTTTGCTGCCAAGTTCTTTTTTTTTAGGCCAACAGATTGTAGCATCTAAATTTTTTTTTTTTTTAAAAAAAAGAACTGTTTGAAAAGTTGAAAGTATCTATTTTAATTAGCTTTTGAATAACGAGAGTTAATTTTTTAACAGACACGTAAGTAGATGAACGACTTTGGGCAGAATTGTGATAGTGTTTAAAAGTTTATGTTTAAATAACTTTCCAAGCTCTGGGCTACACCGACTTTTTTTTACAAGTACGGAAAGAAAAGAACATGCATGAAAATGGTCTGTCTCCCATGAAATTAATGGAGGAGCTGTGGCTGTATAAAGGAAAGCTCCATGCATGCATGCCATGGTGCTCCCTCATCCCCCATATAAGCGACTTCATTATTCCTTGATCATCATTCCACAAATTTCTAGCAAAAGCATTTTGCCTGTGACCATGAATAAAGCAATGGGATTGTGTGTTGGGATATATATGTAGACATATATGTGTATGTGTGTATGTATGTATATATGTATGTATATATATATGTGTGTATATATATATATATATATATATATATATATATATAGGAGACTTGTTACTACTTTAAGGTGGGAATCTCTTGTTTCTGTTACCATGACACCCTGTTGCTCATAGGTACAAATCAAACGAAGAGTATGTGTATGTGCGAGGCCGTGGACGTGGGAAGTATGTATGTGAGGAGTGTGGAATTCGCTGCAAGAAGCCCAGCATGCTGAAGAAACACATTCGCACGCACACAGACGTCAGGCCATATGTCTGCAAGTACTGTAACTTTGCTTTTAAAACCAAAGGTAAGCACCAGTCAGATAAAAGTTCCTACTCCGAGTGCATTTGCTTGCTAGTTGTTCTTATGGGTATGCTAGTGTAACAGGAAAGGATGTTAAAATACCTTGAGTTGTGTGTGTATATATATATATATATGTATGTGTGTGTGTGTGTGTGTGTGTGTTTTATATATATATATTTAATACAGGACACAGAACTTCTAATTGGCTGCCATGGGATGAGGAATACTAATGAAAAACTGCAGTGTACTTGATTCCTCTGACAGCATGGCAGACTTCTCCTGGACTTTGCCTACAGTGTTATAAACTATTCCTGTGCTTTATTGGGAAGGTGGTTTTGAAACTGAATTGTGGTGAAACACCCTGTGCCACTTATTCAACAATTGAATAACCAACCAAAGAGCACTTAGTTGTAAGGGAAAGGCTTCTTAATTGTGGGGCTCCAGAGGGGCCGCACAGGCTGCTGAGCCTCCTTGAGGCCCAAAGACCAAATGCTTTCAACCTGGTACACATTTTCCTTATTTTTAACCTTTGCTTCCGTTGTCTGCAGAACCTTATGCATCAAGAGATATTTCCCCAACCATGCTTTTTCTCCAAAACCTGCAGGATTGCCAGTTCTTGGAAGTGTTACCCCTTTTCCTTCCTCTCAAGTTTCCAGTTCCATGAGTTTAATAAAAGTCTTCCTTTTCCAAATTCTTCTTGAAGAGAGAAATTTGAAAGCATAACTGGATGATAATCAGAAGGAACACAAACTGAGTGATTATAAATCTGTCCAAGACATAGATTGGGTAGTTTAAGAAGAAAACTCCACATGATATGTGAGCATAGTGCTAGCCAGCCTATAATGCTCATGCTGGTCCCAGTAACCCAAGGGACTTCAGCACATTCTTCACTGTTTTTAAGAGCATAGCTTACTCTTCCTTTAAATGGGATTTTTGTGAGGATTTCTCTGTTGATACAGATGATATTATTTCAAATTGGTTTAGGACTTAGGAGAAGTTACCTGCCAGTAATTCTCAGTTTTGCCACTAAATTTCCCTGAAGGTAGAATTTGTACAAATTTTACAGTTATGCCTTGAGTGGCAAACAGAAGTAGATCTAGTAGTGGAAGGTTCTTTCCAGGAGTAGATGACTTACAGCAGCAGGTTCTGATGGGTTACTTTTGTGCTGGGCTTAAGTATAGACCTCTGGGGACCAGTTTGCTGCACCAACACCTAGGAGCCTTGTCCAGGATATCAAGAAAGGCTAAACATTGCAGTAAAACAGACATGAACATATCTTAATTTGGGTAGTATCCAACTTGTTTTTTTTAAAATTAATTTTATTGAACTATGAATTGAAACAATCTAAAAACATACAATAAGTGAATCTAAAAGCATAGAAAATATGACATACATTATACATACATATGTAACAACGATCTTATACATCCAAATACCATACAAAAAGTGAAACAAAAGACAAAACAAAAAAGAAATACAGCAAGACAGTAGAAAAGAAAAGGGGATTCCTTACCATACTTCCCTTTCCCTTTCTGTATCAAACTTAAAGCCTACAGTCTACAGCACTACAACAACCTAACTACACACTACTGTGACAGACACAAAATTACTTCCTATCCCTTCTCAGTTAAGTGATTTAATCACATGTTTTAGTCCTGAATTATGAATATACATTACCTCATTCTTTACTTCAATACATGAACTCAAGTCCAATCAATACATCAACTAGAAGTGCATCTAGAAATGTAGTTTTCTTAAGATTATTCCTATTTTATTAGCCAATTTGTAAATATAAATTATAATTCTTAAAGTTACTAAATCTCATGTGATCCATCATATGAGATTTATTCATGAAATCCTGCTACAGCATATTCTCCCCACTTTTCCTTCCAAAGGGGGTGGTGGTAAGATTTCCCACTCTTGTTTAAAAATACTGTTTGTTTTGTTTTCTAACATTAGTGTCAGTTTATCCATTTCAGCCAAGTCATATAATTTAAACATCCAGTCTTCTGTTGGTGGAATATTTGACTCTTTCTAGTTCTTTGCAAATATAATTCTAGCCACGTATATCATATAACACAAAATTCTTGAATGTTTTTTCCTTAATGTCAAATCTAGCTTATCAAAAATGGTCAATAAGTAAACCTCAGGTAAAATTGGAAACTTAATTTTTAATAGCTTCGTAATGTATTCATGAATTTGTACTCAGAATTTCCTTGCCTTTTTACAACACCACCAAATATGAAAAAAAGATCCTGTTTTGTGGCATTTCCAACATTTGGCAAGTTTGTTATTTTTACACATTTTTGAAATTTGTACTGAGATTAAGTCCCATCTAAAGAACATCTTAAAGAAATTTTCCCTTAAATTATAACTCCTCGTAAATTTCTGGTTTATTTCCCAGGCATTTCCCCATTGTTCTAATGTAATTGAGTGTCTTACATGTTTGGGTAGTATCCAACTTGGAGAGGAGGGACTGAGATGAACTTTTTTATGTAAATATCAGTATTTGGATTTATTTGTAGAATTCTTTCTCTGGATTCTTCTCATTTCTGCTTCTGAGGAGCCATAACTTAGTGGTAAAAGAATGGTTTGAGTGCAGAAGATCCAATGTTGATCCTTGCACTGCCTGTCTAGTTAGAAGGGCTTCATGAAACAGAGCTGAGAAATACCTCTGCTTGAGATCTTGAAGAAGTTAGCAGAGACTATGGCTGAGATCCAGTAGGGTCCTTCTGTGTCTAGTGTTAGTGGATTGAAGATTTTCTTTCCTTGTCCTGCTCCATCACACTGAAGCCATTCCACGGTAATAAAAGCATGCTCAGTAGGATTTCTCAGCCTTCTGGAACAGCTTTTTTTGGGAAGGGTGTTGCAGGATGGAGGGAATACAGCTTATTCTGGCATAAGTAGTGGTATCTAGCAGGCAAATACCATTGAATTTGGCCAGTGTTATTCTAGATGTATCAAAGATGTATCAAAGCTCTTATGCACAGGAATGGCTTTAGCACCAGTGCCGGCAAAAACAACAGCATCAGTCTCGGGTAACCCAGAAGTGTCTCAGTTTCTAGCTCCTGGAGTTACAATTCTGCTAATTCACTAGACAATGAGAAGTTTTCAAGCTAAGCTTATTTATTTATTATATTTATATGCTTCTTCCAGAGTGGGACCCAAGATTGCTTCCAAAACATTAATAAAACATTTAAAACAAAAACATATAAAATTATAAAAGCCCACACAATTCTATAAGCATTTTGATAAATTAAAAGGTCACCTGTTTACATATTAAAAGCCCGCCTAAATAAGAATGTTTTTGCCTGTCAGCGAAGGGAAAGCAAGGAGGGGGCCAGCCTAGGTGAGGACGAAAGTTCCAGAGGGTGGGAGCAGCCACTGAGAAGACTTTCTTCTGTGTCCTCACCAGAAGAGCCTGGGATGGGAGCAGGACTGAGAGAAAACTTTCTCCTGCGGATCTCAGGGCTCTAGCAGGTTCATACAGGGAGATACAGCTAAAATGGCTTATGCTATTTAAGTCATCTGAACAGTAACATGTTTTTTTTAAAATACTTTTTAAACCATCTGAATACTAATGTGTTATTTTGTAGAGTGAGATTATGCCTCTTCGATGTTCAACTGTGTTCTTAGTGTTATATGCCTACTAAAAAATATACTACTTGAAATAGCAGAAAATACTGAATTTGGGGTCATGTTTTGATCTTCCTCAACTGTTGTCATCTTATAATGTTAGTTTTCTGACCCAGTCAGTCCACTGCCTAATTGTAATGCTGTGTGAATCAGGGTGATTCTAGTCCTGCCAAGAAAACACTTTTTTGAAACAATTGTAAATGATACAAAGATATGAATTCCCATCAGTGCCAACTTGTGCAAAAGAGCAAATACAGAATTTCCGAGAGGATTCATTTTGCGTGTGGAGCCCTTCATCCCCAGTACCCAATCCCACGTTCCTTCATTTCTTGCCTTCCAACATTTTGGGAGAAGGATAAGATCTGTATGTGGAAGGTTCATGTGTAGTACATGACTTGAGGAATGCATGTGCCCCCTTGTCAGTTTTGCAGCCCCCTACCTTCCCCCTACTCTGTTCGTAAGTGGAATCATGCTCCTAGAAACATGATTTTACTTGTAAACAAGGTGTGTGAGGATAGAAACGACCAGTGAAGGCTTTTTGCAGTCACCACAATGACAAATGTGGCAAGAGATCATGTAAACCCCTTGGGGGGTTGGAATGATGCCCCCCAAGTCATCTACCCTGCTATACCATGTTTGTGAGGTTCTGCTCTGCAGAGGAATGATTTAATGAATGATTTCAATTTGCTTTACTTGAGACTGCAGTCAGGATCAGTCTTCATTTATGATATGGCTTGTGTATAAATCCTAGAGCGACAGATGATGTAACATGCTGTGTGCTCTCTTGGTGCTGTACAAGGTGGTAAGATTGTCCTCTCATCATGATTAACTATAGAAAATGCTCCTGGTAATATCCTTGTAACCATCTGGGCTATGTTTGCCCTCAATTTTCCTCCCCATCTTTTTCAGCTCTGCAGTGATATCCTGTTTTATCAGGTCCACATCTTTGACTTTATTTCCAAAGGAATGAAAAAGTTCTCCTCCTCTCTTTGCTAAGCCGCTTTGAGATTTTAGAATGTAAAAGAGTATTAGCTCCCTTAAGGCAACAGCTTATGTCCTATAAAAAGAAGACTTTCCCACAAAAAAAAAAAAAAAAAGCTTAAGGAGCAATAAGGTTCACCAATAAGTGGGCAATGATAGAAATACATTGTGCGTTCTGTGGGTGGCACAGCTTGTCCGTGTTCTTTATCCTTCTGTATGCCACTACTCTCTATCACTTTGATCAGTAGGTTTCAATGAAAGTTGATCAGGCAACAAGACAAGTCAAAGCAAGTTTCCACTCTTGTTACTATAGTTTTTCACAGAACCATGATAGTATTTTGTCATCCCAAACTGTACATTCAGTTTTTTAATGGGGTTTTAATATAATGAAGGAAACAATGCGTGTGTGCTTTTTCTACAGCTCCTTTTAGTCCTCTTTTCTTGGTCCATTTCTTCTTTCATTCCCTAGCATGAACTAAGAATTGTGCTGCCACCCTAATTTACTTTCCATAGGATAGAGGATTTGTGGAGTCAATCATATTTCAACCATACAACCATTCTCTAGTTCCAGTACTCTCACTGTTAAGGCAGAAATCAGGCAAAGTGAAGATATATTAAGTGCCACTGATTTCAGTGGAGGAGAAATGACTATATTTCACCTAAATATCGCCTTCCTTAGACTTATTCCCTCCCCACAAGATGTTTTGGACTATAATACCTAGGATTCCTAACCATTCACTATGCTGTCTAGGAATTATTAAGAGTTGAAATCCAAAACATCTAGAGATCATCAGGCTGGGAAGGGCTGCCTTACTGGCTTGTGCCCACCAGCAATCTAAACATATTGTGTGATACACATCCCCTCATTCTCATTTTATAGAATTCATAACAATTATTTTTCAAAATATTTCAAAAAAGTTCAGTAATGACATATATATGGAGCTTCTTGATTATTCATGTGAACATTCCTGCATATATGGAAGTGTTCAATTGGTCCAGAATAGTCCTACCACAGGCTTTATGTAAGCTAATGTACAGTTAATGAACTTTATTTTGCAGCATTTTGTGGGCAGATCTGTGAGCAGTTTGCTTTTTATTAGTGGACCAAGACATTCCAGAGGATAGGACACAAATCTCAGAGATGTCATAGATGCAAGAATAAGTAGTTATGGGGGACTTCAATTGTGCAGATATCTGCTAGGGTAATAATTCTGCTAAACGTAGTTGTCTAACAAAGTCCTGGTGTGCTTGGCAGATAATTTCAAAAGTAGAGGAAGGAAGAAGAAAACCAGCAATTCTGAACTCAGTCTTAACCAATATGGGGAGGAGTTGGTCATTAGAATCAAAATAGCCAATACTTTAGGGGGAAGTGACAAGGTAATGCACAATTGTGGGACAGGGCAAACAAGAATAACATAGACCGAGTCAAACATAGACCGTGGATTTCAGGAAAATTGATTTCATTAAGTTCAGGGAAATACTGATTGGAATCCCATGGGTAGAAATGCTAAAGGAAAAAGACACCTGGCAAAGATGGGAATTCTTGAAGAAGGAGTTGCAGAAAGCACCATCACAGGGAAATCCCATGGAGGAAGTCAAATTGGAAACATCTGAAAAAGACAGCATGACTTTATAGCAAACCCAAGGAGGAAGTGAAAAGAAAAAGGCTGTGTATAAAAAAATGGAAGGAAGAATGAACCACCAAGGAAGAGTATAGCTGGGTAGCCAAAACCTGCAGGAATAGTATAAGGAAAGCTAAAGCTGTGACTGGCTAGGCCAGCAGAGAGCAACAAAAAGACGTTTTTCAGATTGGTTAAAGGCAAGAGAATGACCTAGGAAACAGTGGAGCTGCTGTTCAGTAAGGTTGGTAAGATGATAACAAATTACCATGAAAAGGTAGAATTGCTTGATACCTATTTTGCTTCAGTTTTCTACCCGGAAGCTGTGTGCTTCTCTGAGTCAAAAGAGTCCTTGACAAAAGTCTTTGCAAATTAAAATTGCGAGGAGGCTAGCATAGGTTTGTCAAGAACAAATCCTATCAACTAATCACATTTTTTTTAATTGGGTCACCAGTTTATTGGATGGTGGGAATAACGTGGATGTCATTTATCTGGATTGTCAGATGAAACCATAATTGGTTGGAAAACCATGTTCAAAGAGTCATCATCAATGGCTGCACTTAATACTGCAAGGAAGTCTTGAATAGAATTCTACAGAGTTCTCTCCTGAGGCTGCACATTCTTCAATATTTTCCTTAATGACTGGGATTATTGGTTAGAGGGAATCCTTATCAAATTTGTGGATGATACAGAACTGGAAGGGATAGCTAATATATTGGAAGATAGGAACAGAATTCAAAAGGGTGTTGATAAACTAGAAAACTGGGCTGAAACTAATAGAATGAAATTCAACAGAGACAAATGCAAAATTCTACATTTAGGCCTCACAAATCAAATGCACTCTTATAGGATGGGGGATACTTGGCATACCAGCACTAGATATGAAAAGCACCTTGGGATTACTGTTGATCATAAATTGAACATGACCCAGCAGCGTGATGGTGCAGCACGAAGGTAAATAAAATTTAACCTGCATTAATAGCACCGTAATTTCCAAGACAAGGGAAGCAATTGCTGTTGTTGTGTGCCTTCAAGTTGTTTCTGATTTGTGGTGACCCTAAAGCAAATCTATCATAGGGTTTTCTGAGGCTGAGAGTGTGTGACATGCCCAAGGTCACCCGGTGGGTTTCCATGGCCAAGCAAGGAACTGAACCCCAGTCTCCAGAGTCATAGTCCAATGCTCAAGCCACTATACCACACTAGTTAGCTCTCAGGCCTCATCTCGAGTAATGTGTTCACTTCTGGACACCTCATTTTAGGAAGGATATAGACAGGTTGGAGCAGGGAGATATGATTGTGCTCTTTAAATAGCTAAATGGCTGTCACAGAAAGGAGGGCGGAGGCTTGTTTTGTCTGCTACAGATGGTAAGACAAGGTTTAATGGTTTTAAGTTACAGGCCATAGATTTCAACTGAATATTAGAAGAAACTTTTTGACAGTCCAAAAAATGGAACCAGTTACCTATAGAGGTGGTGGGGTCTCTTTCTAGCCTCTTCAAAAAGAGGCTAACAGCTACCTGCTGGGGCTGCTGTAGCTGAATTTCTTGTATTGAGTGGCAGAGGGTTGGACTTGATGGCCTATGAGGCCCCTTCCAACTTTATGATTCTATGATGCTACAGTTCTATGGTTTGCTTAATGTTTGTGTGATGACTACAGTTTAAAATAGGTATTTCTATACTTTGATGCAGTTGTACTATTTTTCAGTGGATAACAGCATTGTCCTCTAGGTTGAGGCCATGTGGTGTTAAAGCCTTCAGTCTATGAGTCAAAAATCTGGACAGGCGATGATATTCTGAGCTGAAATGCCTAGTCACTGGTTGCTTGAGCTTCCTGGTTAGGGTTGCAGACTTGTGGTTCCTGAAGTATGTATGTAGGTCTGTGGGTTTTTTTTCACCATATGCTACAAATGACATTCTGTATGTCTTCATTTAATCACATAAATCAGATTGCAGGACCAGCAGGTGAGTATTTTATTTAATGCAGTAGTTTCTGCCTGTCACTGTGCTCCTAAAAGTGACAGTCTGCTTAAAGTACTTACAGGAATGCCATGCTTTGAATCACAAGAGTGTGATCCTGGAATGCTGAATGGTGTTTTCAGGACAGCTTTTACCATCAGTCTCTATAGATTAATATGATTTCCTCTTGGAGGATAATATCATCCACTGAAGAATGTTGAAGACACAGTGTTCTGTACTTCCATCTTGGATGCAACTCAACTTCATCTTTATCAACTGAAGAAGCCGGAAGCTGGAATGTTTTGCTCACTTGATTAATTGATTGTTTGCTCTCTGTTTATCACTTCAATAACTATATGTTTATTTTTAGTGATTAACTGCATTCTGCCGGGATACAGGACAAATTTAGGAGATGTGCTGTTGGTTTTGTGTGTGTGTGTGTGTGTGTGTTTGTAATTATTTTTGGTTTACAGTAAGTTACAGTAAATTACATGTGGCCTTGAGATGTAGTTAGACTGCAACTCCTAGCTGGTGAAGAATACTGGGAGTTGTAGTTCAGCAACATCTGGAGGGCTATAAAGAGAAATCTTAACACCAGATGATTCCTTCTTTTCCATTAAAACACCTTTATACTATATAAAAACAGAACACACTGAAGCTTCTAATACCTAAACTTTAACAAAAGGCAAGCATATGCTGGATTTCACAAGACTGAGAAGTATATATTTGTTATTCATTGATATATTAGATACTAAACGAGTTTTCGCTCTCCTTTGTCTCAGCTCCAAAATCTTTTTGCAAGGCCCGTGGTTTTACAATTGAAAATGAACTCATAGACACACATATCCCAATTTGTTCAGAGTATGTATGAATGTAATTTGTGCCAGATTTCTGTCTTGGAGCAATGTGATTTCAATACCAAAATGAATCACTAAAATTCAATTCTCCCTTGCCTCTCTACAACAGAGGAAGGAATCACATGGTCTGTTGGTTGCATGTGCCACTACTGATTTTTATGGAGCGTATGCCTCCTCCTAGACACCTCATGTTGAAAGTTGTGGAGAAGAGGGCAAAAAAGAATTGGGTAAAAAGAATCACTGTACTTGGATGCCTCTAGCAATAACAATTCTCTTTCAGAATGAGGTATAGTTATACAAAGACAGAAACACAGACATACACACACCTTGTCCTTCCCCACAGCAATTTTACAGAACCCGAAGTGGGCTTAACAAACACTTATGGTTTTGTTTTGAGGGGTGTTCAAGTCCCTGGACTTTGCCATTTGCATGGAACTTAAGCCTTGGTTTGTGTTTATGCACATCACAGTGTACAGGGTAAAAGGGACTGATAAGAGATTTTTCAGAAAAACTTGTGGTTTGTAAAAATCTTAAGAGTTACAGGGTAATATACGGCTGTGTTCTACACTTCAATTTTATTCTTTCATTTCAATTTCAATTCAATTTCAGTTCATTTTCCACTTCAATTTCATTTCAGTTGTATCCTTTGAGTCAGTGTTTCAGTAGCTTCAACATCTGAATTTGTGTTTGGAGGTGATTGTTTAAATTGTTTGTGCCCATTTTTTTCTACTGGGTTTCCAAAAGCTAGGATTGCCTGTCCTTTGGACACACAACTATTACTTTAAAATGTCTTCTAGAAAATGCTCTCATGGATCCCCAAGAATAGTGATTAGCAGTTTGGGGCCATTTGGAGGTGATTTTCACTTTAAAGTGGGGGGGGGTCTTGGGTGATCTTGAGGCCATGAAAATAAGGTTAAAAGGCTGTACTTTCCCACCTCTGTCATGTAGAATCCAACTGGCTGCCTTCTCTTTTTCATCATCATTTTTCGGTTCATCAGACTGCAGGAATATTTTTTTCAGCAGTTAGGAGAGTCTTGCCCATGTCAGGTTATTAACACTGTATTTTGGAAATTGTAGCTAGTTATTGAGATATGCTCAGGAACTGACAAGTAATTTAATCAAGGATGTGCATACCTTCATATCTTTGGTGTTCTCAGTCCACAGAAGAGACAGGGAGAAGTTAAGAGAGAATGGTATTGTTCCAGTGTGATGCTCCTCAAATCTGTAAACGTTCTATCTGTAAACATTCTTACTTCTGTCTCAGAGTCTACTATACTTTATTCTCCTGTTTAAGAAAAGATAACTTGTGGTAACTTCAAGAAACCAGTGCAATACAGGGAATTTTTCATGACAGTTTTTGGCGCCACATTAAGAGATTACTCTTACATAGGATTGGTGAAGCTTGGTGGATCCAGAAGAAGCTGTAAGCTTCTGAGGTTTGCAATGGAGGGAATATTAGACTCACAAATTCTTCTCTAGCTTTGGTTTTACAGAAGAAGTATAGTTTTCTTTAGGAATGGGGAAATCTCCCATTTTTACTTTTCCCCCCACAGTATTTTTTTTAACCCTGTGTTCTGAGATGCCAGTGATAGAACACATGCTTCATATGCGAAATGTACTTGGTTCGGTCCCTGGTGTTTGTGGATAGGATTTGGGAAGATTCTAGTTTGAATCCCCACCAAGTCTAGACAATGCTGAGCTAACCCCATCACATGATTCAGTTAAACTGATGAGAAGTCAACATTCAGGCTTTCCCACAGCTGCATGGAGGCCCTATCATCTGTAATTTGTTTTTATCACTGAAATAATGTATGTGTACTCCCTCTGTGAAAAGAAATGAGGTTTTTAAAGTGGGCTCATTAGCTTCACTTCATTAACTCCTTGCTCTTCACTGGCTGCATCTCTTCTGGCCCACTTCCCTCACATGACTATTCAGTACATTGTAGAATAGTGGTGGCCAACATACAAGTCACAGGCTACATGGCCCACCACCTGTTTTACAGACCCTGATGTCTTCATGCTGGCAAGGCTGAGGGGCACATTGTGCTCTGAGAAGTACAATTTGGACGCAGCTGCTAAGGCTGCATGTGGCCCCTGGCAGGTTTGGGAGGGCAATACCATCCCTCCCACACCTCAGATTGTTCACATCTGCTGTAGAGTCACACTGTGTGAGTAATGAGAAACTGAGAAATCATCTCTCTTTTTTATTCAAAATACAGTCATGTTTCTGTAAGCAAAGTTGTTGTACCATTCAACTCAACATATGGCAGAGCTAGCTGAATGAATTCTATAATCCATAGAAAATCATGTGACATGGATGACAAACAGCAAACTAGTCAGCTAAACTCTCTGTATCTCTTCCCATTGCACCTCAGGTAATAGATATCCTAAGACCATAATCAATTGCTAGCAAGCCTTGGGCTTCTACATTCCTTCCTTTTTAATATTTTGCAAACCATACTGTGTCTGATTTGAATTTACTAAAAATTGTCGAAGAGAAGCAGCTGTACTGTGCACAACTCAACCCTCTGGATTTATTACATTTATATTCTCCAATGAGTTCAAAGACAATGTACATGGCTTTCCTACTCCCCACTCTGTGCATGCAATACTCAGTGAAATAGGTCAGGTTATGAGCAGCTGGCTCTCCTCAACATCACCCCATTAGTTTCATGGCTCAGCAGGGACCAAACCCAGAATCTCCAGGTTCAGCCCAACATTCTAATCATTAATGATTGGGTTGCATTGCTTCTTCCCTTTTCTGTTGCCCCTAGTTTGGTTAATCACTCTCTGGGCCAGAGGGTTTGAGTTGCTGGACAGTATCAGCGAGAGTGAGAATACTGGCTTCAGGTTCACCAGATCTTTCCTTGGCACATGATAGTAGTGAGAAGAGAGAGAGCCCTTTGAAGGATGGCCAACAGTGAAAGCATTTTGCGCTAGACCTTAAGCATGTAATATACTGTTACCCCAAAAGGTGGGGGGCCTTGAGGTCCTCCAGCAGTGCCAGCATCTCCTTAGAAACATGGGGAATTATAGCTCAAAGGAGGCCTATGAGAGGGGGGGTAACCATGGGACTTTTTCACCTGTATATACCAGTACTAACTGTAGGACACTAGTTGAGAGTCAAAAGAATGCTTTTATTGGGGGAATTCAGAGACACATACAAGCAATCAAGCAGTATTATGAACCATACAAGGCTAGCAAAGGTAAAGGAGAGAAAGGTTGGATAGCAAAAGATTTTGAGGTGAAGTGAGTGATAATTACTGTTCCAGAAGCAGAAGATTGAAGTGAGATGGCTCAGACTATATTTTGAGGGTAGCACAGGTCATGAGAACTGGGGAGCCAATGGACAGAGTGACACGCCTACATGCATCCAAGGTGCTATGAATAGCCAGGCTTGGAATCAGGGTTTAAGTACCCTGTTTCCCACTCTGGATGGGGGGATGTGTTAATTGCTCTCTGACAGGGCAAACAAAAAGGGGTCCGGAATGGATTGATGGTCTTAACTTCAGATGCCAAAGCACTGATGGTAGTCATGATAGTCTCTTAATGTCTTGGTAGGTGAGGGAATGGAGTTTTCGCAAGAAGAAATTACAGGTTGATAACAATCGGTTTCTTCAATGAGACAGTTTTGTTTGCTGTTGTATTTGAAGGTTGGGTCATTGAGTTGATTATCATACACCTATCACTGCTTGGGCTTTCTGACTAATCATTTTAATCTTATGACCTGGCCATGCTGAGGTCATCTGTCTTAGCATGCAGCTTCCAACTAGAGTTCCTGTCTACACACCTTCTAGCCGTAAGTGTATATTAGAAATTATATTGCCAATTAAATGATAATTCTTGCCAATCAGATTATATCATGGAGTGGGGGTGTACGGCATGGTAACAATCCCAAACCGTGGTTTGATGTTATATCAGAACTGGATACAAAGTTAGTGCCTTTTAAAAAAAAAATTGTGATTGTGATTTTGCCTAGAAATATTTCCTGTAAAAGCAAATGAAGAATGTTCAGCCCTTCAGATATTGTTGGATTGCAACTTCTAGGATCCTTCTTCATTGGGTATGCCAGCTAGGTTGATTATAACTGCAATCCAATGACATCTGGAGAACTGAACATAGTACAACACTCTTGGTTTACTGTTATTTTGTCATGTGTGACAACAAGCCTTTTTTTTTCTTGTATGTGTCTCCGGAGAGGAGGCTTAACCTCATCGAGCTTGATAATAACTGGTGCTATATGTGCTGTGGCAAGATGTGAGGAAGAGATGGCTCTACTACCAATAAGCCTTTCTCTTACATGGTTTTCCATGCCTCTGCTTCTTCCAAGTGTCACAGCAGAGAGCAGTTCAGAGTGACATTCTCTTTGTATTGGAAAGCACATGCCTGCCTGCTCCTCTCCACACTTCTTTTCGTGTTTGCATGAGAGCTAGTTGTTGTGAAAGCTGCCTCTTAGTCATCCCAGGAAGCAGACAGCTGAACATGTGCTCAGCCACTTAAAGGAGCTGCTTTGGGATAAGAGAAGAGAAATTATTCAAGGACAACTGCCTCTTGATCTGGCAAGAATGCAGTTTGTAGAGGAGGATTGTGGGCACTGCGCTGCCTTGCACAGACAGCAAAATACAGTTGACAAATGTGCACGTTCTTGTTTGTTTCTTTGTTTGTTTCAGGGAATCTGACTAAACATATGAAATCAAAAGCCCACAGCAAAAAATGTCAAGAACTGGGTGTGTTGGTGTCTTCACTAGTGGAACCAGAAGCAGAAGAAGGTAACACTTTTAAACTGTATTGTATATTTCATTCATGTCGGGTAGATCTGGACCCAAAAACATTGAATTTCTTGATCTTATTCTCAGATGGGAAACTGGGAAGTGAGGCTTTTTAAAAATTACTTTAAGGAGGGACAAAATTTGCCATGGTAGATGAATGGCAGGTTTATTCTAGGCAGTGGCTGCAGCTGCCTCCCTGTTGTTGTTGTTGTCCTCCTCCTCCTCATTTCACCTTTAAAACTATGCTCACCTGTCTCTTCTGCAATATATTGCAGTTGCAACATATATTTCCAAAAGTAGTCAGTTAAAGTCACTTATTCCTTCCTTTCAATCCTCCCCTTGTGCAAACCATGTAAAGTCTTCCATGTCAAAGTAACTGTGATATGCCCAAATAACTCACACTTAGTTGTTGCAACAGGCATTAACACTTAATGTGCTATGGATAACAGTTTCATTTTTGAGAAAGTGCTCAGTCTGGCATCTTATGTTAACCATCATAAATGGACTCAGGTCATTAGCTTGATGACTGTGAAATACAGTTGAATTCAACTAACTATGAAATACAACTGCGCTCAATACAAAGCAAAACATTCAATGAGAAGCCCATAGGCTCTCTGCTTCCATGAGCGTGCTTGCTACCATAGCTCTGCAGCTCTGCAGCTGGTTAGCTAAGGATGGATGCTTTGGTCATTGTCATTTTTGAAGATATTCCTTCATAAGTCAGGTTCGACTTGTTTTTGCATGAATTTGCATTTTTTAGAAATACCTACATGAAAACATATGTGCATTTTTATATTCATTTTGGCAAAATACTCATTTGTTATGCATCTCAATGCATTTTTAAAATGATAAGCCTGATTAGTCCAACTAGAGGAGACATACTGAATCAACTGTTCAGTGGTGATTCAACAGATAGGTAAATCCCATTGATTCAATAGATCTCCTCTAGTCAGTTACTAACAATAGGATTTGGCCCCAATATCAGAGAAGGGTAATTATAAGGGTAATTATACACACTGATAAAATCTAGAGAGTTCCTTCATTTCTATCCTCCATGTCTCATCCATTCCTGGTTCCACCAGTCAGTTCACAATCTGTTTTTTGGTGTATTTTTAGCCCACATGTGTCCATTTTGTGTTCTTGTTGTAAAAATTATTTGAACAGATTCACTTTATTAACTAAAGCATGTTTAAGCAGTATTTTGCACACATTTGAAATGCACACACTTTCAGTGAACACTTTTCAAATACTTGCCAACATACAGATTATGAGGAACAGACTGCTTCTAGCTGGTGGGCCATCCATGTGAAGTTCACAAATAAGTCTAGTAAAGATTATTACTTTCACAACTGTAATACTAGTCCAGATGACACTTTGAGAAGTATGAATCAGGTCACTTTGCTTTCAAGTTTGGAACAAACAAAATCCTAAAACATCCGTGTGATAACCAGACCATCCTGTGCTCTCACATCTTCATTCCACTGACTTTGTAAGCCCAACAGTTGCAATCCAGTTCTTCCTTCACTATAAGGCCAGATAAAGGTTACTGCTTTGTGCAAAGCCATCTGGTATGAAATTCATGATCAGAATTCATGTATTTCATTGATTCTGTTGTTTCTGCTATAAAATGGCATCTGTGGGGAGTAAACAGGGGATTGCCATATAGATAGAGGCTTGACACTTTTCAGAAGGTTGCCACCACAACTCAGGAAAATTACCTCTCCAACAAAGTTTTTTTTGTTGCAGGATGGAAGTTGCCATTAGAACTTCCATCTGGGAGAGATGGGATGTCATGGATACTCCTTAGTGGGAAAACATCTTTCTGAATGCCTAATTCTGATCAGTCCTGATAAGATTTCCCAATACTGACAAGCATCTCTTCTCTTATGTAGGAAAAGAAAACACTACCATATACAGGAAGTGCATTATACCTATAGTATAATTTGCCCTTGAAGCAGCATGGTGGAGTAGGTCTATTACATTTATACTCTGCGTCTGCTTGGTCATTAGGAATATGGAAGGATAATTAAGTCATTATCCTTCCTAATTCTGATCTGGTTACTTTGTTCCAGTTTCCAGAACCAACTCTGCCAACATCATCTGAATAGCTGAGTAGTATCCCCATGATGGCGTGGGAATAGAATCATAGAATCGTAGAGTTGGAAAGACCACAGGGGCCATCCAGATCCAGTCCAACTCCCTGCCATGAAGGAACACACATCAAAGCACTCCTGACAGATGGCAGATGACAGCCTCTGCTTAAAAACCTCCAAAGAAGGAGACTCCACCATACTTTGAGGCAGCATATTCCACTGCCAGACAGCTCTGACTGTCAGGAAATTGTTCCTGAGGTTCAGATGGAATCTCCTTTCCTGCAGCTTGCATCAGTTGCTCCTTGTTCTAGTCTCTGGAGCAGTGGAAAACAAGCCTGCTCCCTCCTTGACAAGGGATTCCAAGCACTTGTCCCATCCTTGTCCATCTTTTGTTTATACAGGTGGTTGAGGTTGTTTTTTAATTTTCATGCAAAAATTGGTATACATTTCCCATGCACATTTTTCCCAATGAATCTCTACTAATGTGTTGTTCTGCACAATTTTGTCATTAACTAAAGTTTTTAATCTGTATCCCTTTTAGCCACCTACCTTTTTTAAAATATGGTATATGCAGGGTTTTCTTCTGAAACTTATTGCATACCTTTTAGTTGTGTGAATTCCTGAACCAATGCATCCATTCCTGGTTATCTTGCAATGAGTTATAGCAAGTCTGAAACCAGTGCTTCTGTTGAGAATCTCATTTCCAGCAAAAACCTTTTCAATCCCTGTTGGTGACTAGGGAAATGGGGTGTTGGACTAGACTTCAGTCTAATCTAGCTTGAGATGTGGGACAGTTTGCCTTTGCTCTTCATGGTGCAGTTGCAGACTGTTTTACCTTATAAAGGTTCCTTTCTGTTTTATTTTTCTAATCCAAACTCTCCTTTTGCCTTTTTCCTCCTTCAACTTTGTGTTGTATAGAAACAGTCTCTATTTGGAATGGATGGTGCATTGCCAGAGTTTTACCCTGAGGAGGAAAAAAGTGCACCCCCCCACCCTCCAGTATCATGTCAATCACACTGGAGATGCATTCATGTTGGTGTCAGCCAGCGGACATCTGCTCCAATGTCAGATTGCTGGAGGGAATTGTAAAGTCTGTTAACTTACTCAGAATCACTGATTAGCTTCAAGCTCCACTCAGCTACTGCTCCCTGTTTTGCAACTTGGCTATTGGTGAAGTTTTTCTTTGTAGAATATGCTAAAATATTTCAGTGGCACAGGTCAAACTGCCATGTCCCTAAGAAAGCCTTGTTTAAGCTTTAAAGAGAACAGAATGTAATAAAAATGTAGGGAGAAAATGTTTGTATGGGTGGTGTGTGACGAACTCACACATCAATCTGTAGTCCTTGCTGTGGTCCTACAGTTGCCGGATGCAAAGGTCAAAGCTGGAAGGGCCAATACAGATGCTGAAAGGAAAATTTTGTTGTTAATTGCTTCATCCTGTCAGTCATTTCCTGCATCCAAGCTGGGCTGGTGGTGATACATTGTGAGCAGCAAATTGTGTCAGCACTTCAGCAGGAATTCTAGACTTCGAGCTGATAGAGTTTGCTCTGCTTACAGAAGGGGCAGGCTGCAGGGAGTGAGAGGGCATCTCCTTTCTCAGTGCTCTAATCTCTGCTGCAGTTCTGGCTACGCAGCTGAATGCACTTAAATAGCAGTTTCCCACTGAAAACCCTGTCCAGGTCTTTCTTAACACTGGTCCCTTCTCAGTGCCTGGACTCTTGCCAAGGTCCATTTCAAGAGCTAATCTCAGCTCTATGGCAGGCATCCACCAGTTTTTGGCCAGGAATCCTCCCCTGTCTGTTGATGTTGGCTACATCCCTGTCCACTGGAATGTGTTTAGCTGTCTGGACTTCATTGCCTCATGCAGGCAAGACATTGGAGTATGTGCGTGTGTGTGTATGTACACTCTTGCCCTTAATTTGTTTTTCTCCCCTAGCTGCAACTTGTGTGTTTTTATCAGAGCATTGAAATAACCAGTAACAAATAATGTGTTATTTGGAATTAATTATTTTTGCGGTTATTGAGGTATAATGACATTTTACTAAGATTGTAATGTAATGAAGGATAACTTCGCTTCTTTGTGGCATATAATTGTTGTTAACTGCTATTATAGTTAAAGAGGGGTTCTTGCCTCACTAATTAACTGTGCGTTTTACCACAGGCCAACAGCTTAGAGCATTCTCTGAGGGTTTTTTTAAAATAAGAAACTATTTTAAAACTAAACTAAACTGAAAATAACTATTTTACCTCCTAATGAATAACAATTATAACAAATGAATAATTATTATTTAAAAATAATTTAACTATAATGGTAACTTATTGTTTTGAGGATCTTAGAACTGTAACTAATTAATTTTTAAAAATAACTTTCCCAATTCTAACTTATATCAAGCCAAGTGTCCATGATGAAAAATGTAAATAAATTGGAAACAAGCAGAACATTGGGGCAACTAGCAGTAATCAGTGTCAATCTGAGGATATAACATTTTTTTTCTTTATTCCATCTGCTGTGGAAAAAGGGCCATTGGAAAGTTGATTCTGTAATCTCTTTAGTGAAACGTTTTCCTTCTTGTTTTTCTGTCTTCTAGCAATCAAAGTTCTTTTAAATTCCCCATTTTTCCCACGCTGAAAGGTCTCATGTTGAATCAGCTCAGAGTGCTTTTGCACAGAGAAACTATGCACCTGCCTATTCTACTCCTTGTTTCTCCATTGGAAAGTAATGTTCAGAATGATGATGTGCACATAAACCCCTTGTTATCCAGATGAATAAATATCTGTACTGAAATACCTGAGAGCTGATAAAAATGAGCAAAAAACAACATATTACTGAATTAGGGGAATTTGATTTTTGTGAACCATAAGTTAAGCCAATGCTGGATTTGACCACAGGCATATCTACTCCAACATTCTGTTCACGTAACAGCCAACTTCTTGCCTGTGGGAAGTTTGTCAGCAGGACATCAGATAAAAATCAGGGTGTTGCATCTCCAACTGTGAATAACAAAGTTGAAACAGAAGCCATGGGTCCTGTAGGCATTGTGGTAGTATTTACACAGGAAATTGACAACAACAATAGTTACAGTCATAGACCAGCATAAGGAGGGTAGGATATAGTCAGTTAAAAACATAGAAGATTATTTATATGTGTGTGTGGAATGTGTATGAAGATAAGAGCATTAGGTGGGTGTAGGGAAGCACTGAGAATAATATGTGAACGCCATATCCATCAATTTACAGAACAGAACACTCCAAGATAACAAACTAGATGTTCATTGACTCTAGTCTGTGGCACATGTAATCATCAAATCTTAAGCGCTGCTGCTGAACCTGGCAACATGAGAAGTTGTATCAGGGTTAGTATCTAAAAGCAGTGGAAAAGTATAGAATTGTCCTGTTCACCCTGGACAGTGAACTGAAGCTAGCATGTGCAGAGAGAAAGAGAGACCACTACTAAGAGGTTCTCTGAAATGGACACTGGCTAGGATCAATGTTAGAATCAAAACTGTGCTTCAGGTTTCTAAGTTTTCTAAATTTTGTGGTGCAGCTCTCACATAAATAAAATCTGAAATATATTTAAAATATGTATTGAAAAATGTGTTTATTTATATCTAATGGTTGTTATCCTGTGCAATATTTGTGAGATTTTAAACCAGATGCACAATCTTGTAACTTTTAGGATTCACATTTATAATATGTGACTAAACTTGACCCAAAACCTACATCTGAACTTAGGCAATGCCCCAATGAAATTGTTTCTGACGAGCTGCCGATTGGGATGCTGGCAAATGACAACTGCACTGCTTCCCCAATTGTAGGGAACACTGAAACAAGCAGCTGTGGCAAGAACCTGAGGGTACTATCCAGCTGCCTATATCAACATACCCTGCAACTGGTAAAGTACTGCACTGGTACTGGTAAAATACTAGTGGTAAAGTACTATAGTTTCTCAGCACCTTAATCTTCAGCACCTCAGAAATTCTATAAATGAGTTAAGAGGTAGCGTTTTTTGCAGGTTGCACTGGCAGATGTAGCTACAACAGTAGACTACCATTGTTGTAGCTACATTGGCCATAATTTTACCTACATGTAATTGTAGCTGAGAACTAGCATGATGTAGTAGTTTGAGCATTGGACGACAACTCTGGAGACCAGGATTTGATTCCCTGCCCAACCATGGAAATCCACACACTCTCAGCCCTAGAAAACCCCATGATAGGTTTGCCTTAGGATTGCCATAAGTCAGAAACTACTTGAAGACACACAATAGCAACAGGTTTGGCTACATAAATATAGAGCCAATATATTTATAACTTCACATTAATATAGTAGGAGATGTCTGCACTGGTTGCCAGTAAGATATGGAGTAATGTTCAAAGTTTCTTTGGAAGTACAGAGGCATCAATGCTTGATGTGATTAGAGATGGGAGCCTAGAGAAAGTCTACTCTTTGTTTCACCTCTCTGTATTTTTCACTGGTCTATGTACTCAAGCCTTTTTCTTGCTTCTTACCTGTTGACATCACTGACCCCTTTTTCAAGAAGCTTTGTCTGAGAAGGGAGTATCCATGGAGCCTCAGCTCCAATAGTGGCTGCTAGCTTTCCTCCGTCTATGAAAGCCAGCTTTTAGGAGCTCTTATAACCAAGTATAGATCAACTTGTTATGTTTATTTCCTTTCCTATCCCCAGATAGGTTTCCATTCTGAAAAAATAAATGCAGCTTTTCTTTTACCTTACAAGACCGTCCTGACTGCTGTCTTTACCACAAGCTTATACAGCCCTGGCCCAGCTGTGCTTAGCTTAATATAGACAACCAAAATTCTTACTGTTGTTACTTATGATTTCTAAGGCCTTATGCAGCTCAGAATGAACTTATTTAAGAGGCTGCCTTCTCTTCTCTAGAATCATAGAATCATAGAGTTGGAAGGGGTTTCATGGACCATCAAATCCAATTGCTGCTTATTGCAGGATCTCCACCCAGAGCATCCCAGCAGGTAGCTGTGCAGCATCTTTTTGAAGATGTCCAGAGAAGGAAACCCTACCACTTCCCAAAGCAATTGGTTCCATTACCAAACCACTCTTACCATCTAGAAGTTCCTTCTAATGTTCAGACGAAATCTGCCCTTCTATAACTTCAAACCATTAGACCTGGTCCTACCCTCTGGGGCAACAGAGAACAAATCTGCCCCCACCCCCTGCCCCTCCGACAGCCCCGAGGTATTTAAAGAGGGCAATCATATCTCAATTTTCTCTTCATCAAGCTGAACATGCCCAGTTCCTTCAACCTTTCCTCATATGTTTTACTCTCTGTACCTACTATCATCCGTATTGCTCTTATTGCTCTTCTTATTGCTCTACAACTCCACCTTGTCTATGTTCTTAAAATGGGGCTCCCTGAACTCTACCCTCCTGGAACTAAAAAATTTTAGATCTGGCCCTACCTTCTATAACAGTGATTTTTCAACTTTTTTCATCTCATGGTATATTGACAAGGTGTTAAAATGATCAAAGCCCACCATCAGTTTCTTAAGGACTCTTTTAAGATTGTGGGTTTTTAATTTTTTATTATTTTCAAAAGACATAAAATAATATATAAAAACAAATATGTATATCATTATCATAGTTCTTTCGTTCCGTATATCATTATCATAGTTCCTCCATTCCGCCCGCTGCCAGCTTTTGTATATCAAGAATTTTCCAGTAGAATCCTTCTCCCTTATACATATCTTGTCAAATACCAACATACTCGATCCACTGACATTTACAAGTTTAGCCACAGCATTACCCTTTTCCATTCTCTTTCAAAATTTTGAACCGTTTTATTGTTAAGGGAGGAGTTAGCTAATTTTTCAGTCTCTACCATGTCTAACACTTTTAATTACTAATTCATCTAATTGAATATCTGTTTTATCTTTCCAGTGTTGTGTTTACGTCAGCAGTGCTGCTGTAATCAAATACAATAATATCTTCTGTTGTTTTCTAATCTCCCGGTTCTGGCCTAATATATTAAGTAAATAAAATTCTGGTACCATTTCAAAATTTGCAAATTTTTTGAATTTCATCATGAATTCCTTTCCAAAATTTCTTAGCCTTAGAACAAGTCTACCACACATGAAAAAAGTCCCTACCTTTTCCCCACATTTCCAACACTTCACATCTCCATTTTTCATTATTTTTTGAAGTCTTTCTGGAGTCATATACTACCTATGTAACATTTTGTAGTAATTTTCTCTTAAATTAAAATTTGGAGTAAATTTTATGTCCATTTCCCATACTTTTTCCCATGCATCTAACTCAATTGGACGATCTATATTTTGAGCCCACTTAATCATTGACTCTTTTATTGACTCAGATTCCAAATCCCTTTTAAATAATAGTTTGTAAAGCTTCGAGATTCTCTTTTGATGTTCTTTCAACAGTTGATCTAGTTCATTTTCTTGTCTTTCAAATTCTCATAATTTTTGGTCCATTTTGTACCTTTCTTTCAACTGGCGACAACGGAACCAGTTTTTAAGATTGTGTTTAATGTTCAGTAGCTAAAATTTACTGAAGCATTATTAAAAGCACTGAAATATGGGAAAGGCAGAGGCTGGCTGTTGTTCTGGAGGAGCCAGTGAGTTATAAGAACCTACACCACATATGCAGTGCACCCACTCCCAATCTCTCTTCTACCCACTGTTTAGCTCCTAAGGGGACAACAGCTCTTGAAGTAGATTCCAGTGTGTCCAAGCTGGTGGAATGAGCGTCTTCCTTCCCTCTACCTCTTTCTCATGAAGTACAAGATGCTGTCTTCTCTCACACAAATAATATTTCTGTTATCATAGTCTAGTGAAGTTCATGCGGCTGTGATGCAGAGGAGGACCTTCTCTGTTGTGACTTCCATCTTATCGCTTGGCCTCCCCGCTGAAAACAGGAAGGCTCCCATGCTTGAATGTTACTGCTATAAAAACTGAAGATCAACTTTTTTTCTGAGCAAAAATAATTTTCTGGATCTGATAGTTCCTTTTCTTGTCCCTTTATCCTTTGAAAATCTGTTTTATTCTACCTGTTTTGGCTGTGTACCACAATTGGGATTTTTAAAAGCTCCATATAAATTCTGGATTAATTAATATACATTCTTCTCTTCTTTGTTAAATGGAGTGGGGTGATTGCTCAGCAGTAGAGAACATGTTTTGTGTGCAGAAGATTTCTTTTTTAAATTCAGTTTTCTGGCATCTCCAGCCAGGGCTTGGAAAACTCTTATTTGAAAGTAACTGGTTTAATAAGTTATTTTTTTCCCTTTAGGAACCAGTGAAGATCTCTTCCAAGATTTAGAGGGGCAAGAAGGATCTGAGCTACACAAGGAACACCAGTTTTCAGACTTGGAAGAGTCTGATGATGATGATGACAATGATGAAGAGGAGGAGGAGGAGGAAGAGGAGGAGGAGGAGGAGGAGGAGGAGGAGGAGGAAGAAAGCCAAGGGAAACCACCTGTCAAGCCTTCAGAAATGAAGAATACTTCCCATGAAGGGCATTCTCTGAGATGTGATCCCTCTCCCCAAGAGAAAAGCACCAGGACAGTCTTGTCTACAGTGGAAGATGTTGTCTCTAGCAGTGAGCCTGCTGTTCAATATCAACAGACTGCCACCTTAGGACCAGAAATGAAATGGTCAGCTGACAGCAGTGAAGTTGCTGTTTGTCACAGTTTCTTGAGACTTCATCAACCAGATTTGACCTCCAATGTACTCTTGGCTTCTGCTGAGAAGGGATCAATTGCAAAGCCTCAGATGCTGTTAGCAGTGGATTTCTCTATCTCCAAAGACACTTGTTCTAGAAGAAAGTTCAGTGGGGGCAGTAACCGATCAATATTGGCTAGAAAGCAACTGTTAACCAAAAGTGAAACTTCACCTAAAAGGTTTTCAACTTCTGGGGAAACATCTTCACTGAGAAACCCCTCTCCAGGATTGGGGATATCCTCTTCTCACTGGATGTCTCCAAGGAGAGAGGCAGTCCCAATATGTAGTCTGTCCCCAAGACTTGAGCAGTCCCCAAACAGATACATTTCTGTAAGACGAGAGTTGTCATCACGAATGTACCTTCCACCAGAACGAGGTGCATCTCTTCTGAGGCGTGTTTCTCCTGTCAGGGACACAGCAGCAGTGAGATATTTATCCATGAAGAAGATGTTCTCCCAGAGCTATTCAGAGCCACCTTCACGATACCCATCTCCAGGGAGAGAGGATTTACCCTCTCATAGTCAATCTGAAGCTGATGAAGAAGTTCAAAGCTTGTGTAAAACTCAGCCTGGAATATCATCTTCAATGCCTCTACCTCACTGGTCTCTTGGCAAAAGCATGGAGCTGTATGAAGAACCTAAAATGGTAAGCTCTACAATTCTGGTCTTCAAGGTTAGAGACAGGAACCTGCAAATGGATTATGCTCAATTAAGATGGGTGAGTTTAAGAGAAGATATGACTACTTTAAAAAAAAAGAATGATGGAAAGCAAAGGGTAAGCAGATGCAGTGGGAAACATTTTTTTCCCTTTGTCACTTTTTTTCTGAATTAGTGCTGTGCTAAACTAATTCAGTTTATGCATCAAAATCTATAGTCTGAAATCTCTATACGTTTTAGTCCAGAGTGTGGAAGTAACTAGCTAACAATAAAGAGTTGTTTAACAATTTGTTTTTTGCAGTAGCCAAAGAAACCTAAGTCACAATGATTGTAATATCTTAAAAGGTAATATCACTCCTTTTGTGGTATATGGTAACTTTACGCTTATCTTTACAGTTAAAGAGGATTCTTCAGATGAGTATTGTGCCACAACCCAGTGGCCATTTGCATTCTGATTATTTTTTTTAATTTTTTTAAAAATTAAATATAAACATAAAAATCATAAATCACTGGATGTCTCCACCAAAACACCACAAAGACCATACAAAACCATACATCAAATTAAAAATACAAAGCAATACAAAATCATTGCCACTAACTCGTATATAATTCAACTGTAATTCAAAACTTAACAAAAATAAACTAACCAAATAAAAACTGCAACTATCTAAAAATTGGTTCCTGCCCTTGTTGCAAACAGCACCTACTAAATAAATGTACTTAACTTAAAATCATTACTTAAACTCTATTTTAACTTTGTTGTTCAATATGTTTTATACTTTTTCCAAATACCTAAAAAGAAATCATTGTTAGTATAAATCTATTGATCTAGTAATAAACAATTCTAATTATTAAGTTTCAATAAGGTTATTAAGTTTCAACCAGGTTGAACCAAGTTTCAACCTGAAGCATAGTATTTCAGGATAATTAATTCTGTAAATTAGTGATAGATTTTAACACACATTCTTTAGACCAAACTTTACTTATGGTATAAATGAGTATTAAAGTAGCAACAACTTAAACTCATCTGTTTTCATAGTATCTTTCTCATGATAACACTAAAAATAAGCATTTAAATGTAAAAAAACAAACAGAAAACAAACAGAACTATGCAAGTTCAAAATCCTAAAACCATCATTTCCCCCTCATTTTCCCTTAAGTAATCAATTAGAAATTTTGATTCCAAAACAAAGTCTTCTTTAGTATGACCATTTAATCTGGCTGTAAGTTTGTCCATTTCCACTATTGTCATCAATCTATTAAACAGTAAAGCCACTGATGGGATCTCCATTTTCTTCCAATAATTTGCATAGACTAATTTTGCTGCCAATAACATGTATTGAAGCAATTTCTGTTGTTGTTTATCAATGCTACTATCTTCTTTCCAGGTTTCTAGTAAAAATAATGCAGGCTTCTTACAAATTTGACATTTCAGAATTTTGTTGTATAATATTCTGTATTTCTGTCCAAAACTGTTTAGCCTTATGACAGCTCCACCACATATGATACAAAGATCCAGTATGATCTTGACACTTCCAACAACCATTCTTCATGTCTTTATGTATCTTAGAAAGTTTTTCTGGTGTAAGATACCAATGTAACATCATTTTATAATAATTTTCTTGAAGATCAAAACAAAGTATATTTTTTAATTTCTTTTGTCTATAGCCTTTCATATTGATGTATAGGTATATTATATCCAAAATTCTTTGCCCAGTTAATTATGTATTTCTTGACTTGTTCATCTTCCATGTCCATCTTCAATAGAAATTTAGATAACTTAGAAATCAGGTGTTCATTGTTGGTACATAACAACTATAAATCTGCCCTCATCATCTTTCACAATTTTGGGGATAACCTTGGTCTTATGTATAGCACCACTCCATTCTTCTTGGATTGTGCTGCCAATATAAGTTATTTGCCTAGTTTTTTTATGTATTAACAATTTTTGATATCTGCTGTGTATATGAGTCTCTTGCAAATAAATAACATCCAAGTCTAGTTTTTTTAAGTAATGAAAAATCTTGTTCTTTTTCTGGGGTGATTTACTCCATTAATATTCAGCATCAAAATTTTTAGGCTTTCAATGAAAAAAAAGTCTAAATTAGTCTTTGTGTAGGATGGGAGTAATCTTTTGTCTTCATCATCATCTTGATGATGATAGAGATGAATTTAAAGATACTAGTGTTGTTTCTCCTTGATGATCCAAGTCTTTTATCTCATCTTTGGACTCATCTCTTAATTTATGTTGATCAGTTGTTTTTCCTTGTTCCATCTCTTCTTGGCATTTTTTTAAAAAAACTCCTATGAAGTAATTCATCCTATCAATGAAATTCAGATGAAATCTTTCATTTCTATATGTAAACATTACAATTTCAAGCTGATCCCAGGTAAAAGGAATGTTCTTTCTCCTAAGCTTGTTCTCCAAAGGATTGTAAGTCTTCCTCTTCCTGAGAATTCTGGCTGCTGTCTGTGTTATAATAATAAGCTGGGTAACTTGAATCTTCCATAGTGATTTATGATGTAATTATAGGACTTGATCTCTCCATCTTCTAGATGAGAACTGAATTATCACATGTCTTGGTACTTTCATTCTTCTAGCATAAACTGAACTGAGATGAAACAAATTTGGCTAAGTTTTCAATTAAATTTAGCTTGTAGATCTTTTTCCTCAGGAAATTTTTTATTTGTAAATAATGTTTCTTACCTCTTAATTCCATTAATGCCATCTTGTCTAAATGTTTCTCCAATTCTTGATGGGTCTTTCTCTCAATCTGTGAAGTTTTCACTTCCATCTGTGAGGTCCTAGATTCCAAGTCTTGAGTCTTTTGAGTCAAAGCCCCCCTTTTTTTTATTCTCTTGCACTTCAGAAGTTGTCTGTTCTAGCATCTGTTGAACTTTTTGACTTCTCCAGTTACTTGTTTTATTTATTGTTTAATATTTCACTTAACTGTTCACTTTTTTAGCAACATTACCCACTCTTGCAGCAAGATCTTCAATTCTTGTCTGAATTCTGCTAAAAATCTAGCAAAGTACCTTAGTTTCTTTCATTGAATCCTTTCTAGCTGTCACCTTTCTGGAACTTGAAGCCATAGTAAAATTAATTAAAATTAATTAAAAAAATAGAAAAAAACCAAAATGTTCCCAAAAAAATTTAACAATTTAAATTTTAAAAAATAGGTAAAAAAATAGAAGAGAAGGGAAAAGAAGAAAAAAAAATGTCAGAATTTAAAATAGCAGTATGTCTTTATGCTTCTAATTTCCCAAAAATAGTTTCCAAGGGCCCTCTGATGTTTATCTCTCAATATTATGCTTGTATAAAATACAGCCATTCTAGAAGGTAAAAAAGAAGAGTGAAGAATAATATTTATAGTTCATGTTCCAGAACAAAAGATATGCTGCTCAAAGGCTTGTCTAGTTCCCAAGGAATGAAGTTGGCAATATGCCAAACGTGAAAAACAAAGTAACAGAGTTTAAAAGAGTAACAAAAGTGGCACTTAAAATAACAAAGTATCTGTATCAGTAATAATGAACTTTCAGAATTCTCAGAACTCAGAACTGACGGAAGTCACAACATAAAAGAAGAAAAGAAATAAAAACAAAAATTTCCTGGCTCTGATGACCTCCAAAATAAACTATATCAGGCAAATCCAGTTAAAAAGCAGGGGAGGAGTTAATCCACTTATTAAATATAATAGCAAAATCAAATTGAATCCAGAAAGGAAGAAGACAATTTGTATAAGAAACTTACATCCATAATCATATATAATAAAATATGAAATATAGATAGGACTTAAAAATATAAAAAATATAGTCTGTAAAATTCAATCCAATGGCGTGATGATAGGTGAAGTTTGAAAAAATTATAAAAGTCTTTTAACTTGCAGAAAAATAGTCAGTTTAAACATTTAAGCTGTACTGTCACTTTAAATCTGAAAGTCATGGGAAAGACAGGCAGCATTGAGGTGTGATCTCCAACTGTTGCAGGACAAAGGCTTCTTGTTTCTTAGCAAAGGAAATACTCATAAATCCAAATATATTTGCCCCAAGGGGTCCAATAAAGTGAAATGTAGTGTCTATATAAGGGGTAAGAAGCCTTTCGCCTCCTGGCTCCTCTAAAGCTCATGATCACTCTGACAATCTGGGGTTTCTGCCACTACCACTCTGTTCCTGAGCAGATGCTTCAGGTCCCTGGTCTGGCTGCTGCAACATTTTTGGGTTCTTTCCTTGACCAGAGGATCTTCTCCTGTCAAGTACAAGGTTTTGGGGTATGTGATCACGCCTGTCTTTTCCAATGAGCATTGGATCACATCCTCCATGTTGCAGACAGGAAACCAGAACCCACATTCTGATTATTTTTACAAAGTAACTAAAGTAAATAAATAATTACTTTTGAATACAGAGGAAGTAAAGGCTTGCCCTTTTTAAAAAATGTTTACTATAGTGGTAATCAACTACTTTGAGTCCTCAGAACATCTAATTACTTTAGAATAACATTCCAACCTGTGTTCCAGCCATGCAAGTTGAATGACATGTTTATAATCTCCTGTCATTACAGAAGACAGAATCTAGAAGCCTGGCAAGTTCTCCAGGCATCACTCAGCATCTCTGTGGAAGACCTTTGCAATCGTCCCATGAGATACACATCCATACTCCAAGCCGTGCAGAAGATCATATCTTTAGTCATCTCCCATTGCACTCCCAGCAGCTGCCCCGGAGCCCATGTCCTATGATTCCAATTGGGGGCATCCAGATGGTCCAGGCAAGACCCACTGGCCATCTTAGCTTGGGGTGTGGATCAGTGATGTCACTGCAAGCTAGCTCCTTTGCACCTGGTGACAACTTCTCTGAATACAACCAAACAAAAAGAAAAGGCAGAGAAACTCCTTCACCAGCAGCCCCACCATTTCAAAGCAGCAGCTACTCAGAAGAGAAAGTAAGGACTAGTGAGCTTCAACAAAAGATGTTAAGGGTAAGTATGTCTGCTGAACCTGGCAGCTCAGATCAGGAAAGCTGTGTGGCCATTGGAGTTGGTGCTTGCCCACAGGACGAACCCTCTCCAAAACCTTTAGCTATTGGGGAAGACATTTCTGGTGAGAAGGGAAAGAAACAGCACAGCAGCTCACATACCTCTGTGGAATCCATCTGCACATTTATCTCCAGCTTCTCTGGACAGCCCCTGGACAGGAGCAGCAGCACTGGTTGCTTGTTGGAGCCCACATTGAGCCACTCATCCTCCCAGCTGTCCATCAGGAGAAGGAGCCTCTCAGGGGAGGCAGCATTCCTGGGAGGGACACACAGGAGGAGAAGCCCACCCTTAGAACAAGCAAGCTTTTGCTTTACACCAAGGCAAATGGATAACAATACAGGAAGTACTTGATTGCTCTCTTCATCTTTTCTTATAGGCTTCCCAAGTTAATCAACAGACCTTTATTGCTGCTGTTGGTTTCAGCATAATCATTGGTAAAGGAATAACTCTAGCATCCAACCAAACCTGCAGAGACTGTTGTTGGTTTTCTTCTTTTCTTTCTTTCTTTCTTTCTTTCTTTCTTTCTTTCTTTCTTTCTTTCTTTCTGGTATTACTTCTATGTGTACCTGTGCCTTTTTCTATATCTTTTTGTTGCTCGAAATACACATGAAAAGCAAAATGAAACTATGATTTGGGATGTAAAAAAATATAGAATTTTGGATGGGGTTTATTAGACTGGTGTCACCATCATCATGGCTGTGTCTATTTCTATGGGCTTGACCAATGCAGACAAGGAAAGGGTTTAAAATCATTTCCAAAGGATGCACTGAAACTTTTAATAAAATAAACACCTCTTTAAAAGATAGTGATAAAACAAATTGGAAGACAAACCCTGCTCCTCTGTACAGATAGTTAAAACCCTCTTGCCCCTATTTATTACTTGCTTTATTTAATATTTGGCAAAGTGCTTGTTATATTTTATAATTATTCTTTTTTATTATTTGCATTCTCTGATTGCCTATAAATGTGCTTTAAGGACAGCTATGACTGCTTTAATTTGGGAAAGAAAAAAAAAGTGTTTACCTTCAAATTGTAAATGAAACTAGCACTTATTTTGTATGTGGAGGCCCCAATGGCATTGAAAGAGAAATTCTGTTTCCCCTAAAAGGAAAGGATCTCAGAATGTGCCTCCTTTGCATACAACCCTCAAAAGCACTTTTTTTTTAATGAAAAGGGGATCCATACTCATACGCAGTTACTCTTCTCCCCTGCCCCCATAAAAAAAGAAGGGGGGAGAAAGAAATTGCAAGGAAATGGAATCTCTTGAATGTAAAATAAATTTAAAAAATGATCTGAGAATTGTGTAGAGCAAAAGTAGGCACCTCGGTACCATCCAGATATTTTAGACTACAATATCCATCCTCCCTTTAGTCATGTTTCAATGTTGATGGAACATGCTGTCTGAGTTATCTGATGGGCCTCAGGTTGCCTACTCCCATATAGACCTGTGCTTTCCAGTAGCCATTCCTGCTTTAAAACTGACATTCTGTGAGTGGCTGCTTCTTTACAACATGCGCACAATTGCCTGGTGGGTGCCTTTCATCAGCCACTAAAGTGAGAGGCTTCTTAGCTATGAGCCCTGGATTCTTCGACTCCTGGGATCTCACCCTCTGTATGTTAGCTTTTGAGTCTGAATTGTTGTTCGTTGTTGTTATTGTTGTTTTAGATTCCCATGCTTCTTGCTACAGAAAATCCCATTTGATCCCACTTCTGGAATTTTTTTAGGGGGAAATAAAGAGTAAGGCTGGAATCTTGGGTGGGAGTTACATTTTTGTAAGTGGACTTAAGTAAATGGGAATCAGAACTGGGCAGTTTCATAACACCTGTATCCAGCAGACGGCTGCTGTTATGTTACTGTGTAGCAGAGCTGGCAATGTGACTGTTCTACAAAGGTACTAGTGTGCATCAGGTGCCAATGTGCACTGGTCTCTCTTGCCGGTGTCCCAATACCCATCTTTGCAATTCACTAACAGGGTTTTTTAGCATCTCTGGTACACAGCTACGTAAAGGTAAAGTTATATAACATAGATAATGATACAGAATTCCAGCCAAATAACTATCAGGGGTTACAGATTGATGTTCATCAAGCATTCCATATGTAGGTGATCTTCCACAGCAGCTTTCCACAGCATTGAGATATACTGCACTTTGATTCCCATCATCCCCAAACAGTGTTGGTTATTGGAATGATGGGGAGGTTGTAGCCCAACACATCTAGAGACCACCAAGTTTGGGGAATGCTGTGATAGGGATATATAGGGCCATGGAATCAAGAATTTGGCTATGATTCAAGCCATGCTGCCACCAATCAAGTTTACTCTCTTGTTTCTGTCAGCCTGAATGACAGCTGTTATTTCTTCTTGCCTGATTAGTCTTAGATCCATTTATCTTTATTATATTTTACCTGCAACTAACCACAAGAAGAAAATAAGGATTTTTATTTTTACTTCTTCAGATTTCCACATATTATCTCCTCTAACCCAACTCCAGTTTTGAATGAAATGGTACAAATGCTATTCCATATAATATATAGAACCTGTCAGACCAATTGGTTGCAATGGCTGATTGTTAGAACAAGGACATACTTTTTGGGTTTGTTTTTTCATTCACCATACTTTTTTAAAGTCACCATCCAGAAAATTAACCAAATGGTTTGCTAACCAAAATGGTGACACATAAGAAGAAAAGCCAGAGTCTTGTAGTTGTTCTGTGTTAATACTGTTTTATAGTGTAACTGTTAAAACCAGTGTTTACTATGTTAGAAAGAAACTCACTCAACACTTGTTTGGAATATCTTTTGCCCCACGCAGAATCTGTACAAACACACTTTCAGAATTAACTGGTCAAAACCAGTTCTACAAATATTTAACCAATGGGCTGGGCCTTTCTTCTTCCTGTGACCTTCAATTTATTAAATGCATGCTTGGGAAAAAATGCAACTAAAATGAAATCCTAAATGGTATTGGGTATTTCAAAGCAGGCCGCAGAAGCCATAGACTGTTGCCATTGCATAGCTGAATAAGATGAAATGGGTGAGGTCAAAATTGAATAATGTTCTGTGATATGTCATTTCAACTGTTGTAATTTCAGAACAGATGCTGAGTTTTCTGTTCATTTGTTTGTTTTTTGGGAGTCAAAATAACATTGAAATTGTGAAGGTGACCAAACCAATGCTGGAATTTCAGAATTCACTGGAAAACTCCATTCATGGTCTACAATGTTTTTCTTTCCTTTGTTTACATCTGTTTCCAATACCTCTTTCAGTGCTAAGGTTCAGAATGAGCTTGCAATTGAGTTTGCACTGGAGTCCAGCACCTCCCTATAAGCCTTATTGAAGGTTCAGTTTAGCTCTCTTTTCAACAGTTTGTGGGGAAAATGGACATCAACTATTGGATGGAAGTTTGGCTTCAACTGAGATCATGCTCACATTGATTTCAAAGGCTCAATGATGTTACCTGTTGGCTTTCTTGAATTGAGAGAACATTTGTAGCTGTTGTTAGAAAGCAGTGTCTCATCTCCACTCTGGCTTTCAATTTCTTCCCATTCCACACCCCTCTTCCTCCACTAACTTGCTTTCCATCCAGCTCTGTGGACCAAATGGTTTTTGTTGCTGAAGTTGAACATGACCTTGTATGTGGGCACCCTCTCGTCTCTTATTCATTCTTGCTGTAAGTGTACCTGATTTATTTGGGGGCTAGATCAAATGCAACATGGTGCTCCGTTTTCAGGCTTCATTTTGTTTTCTCTTTCTGTCTAAGGTCCCTTTGGTGTACTTGTAGTAGTGTTTCAGTTCTGGTAAAATTTCCCAGTGACTCAGAGATAATAACAATAACAACCATAGTGATAACGATTGAGGTATGTTTTCCTTTGTGCTCGTGCACCTTTCTGTCCTCTGCAAGGACTCAGTTGTGGGATGATTTTTCCACATTGCACTACAAGTAGGCATCCAGCAAGGGGAAGACAGAGACCTCAAACAAGATAGTGTCATTAACACATTATTCTAGTCAGGCCATTTACTTGTAGAGGCCATAAGGTGCAGCTCTGGGGATTATGGACCACAAGGCTGCTTGAAGAGGCAAAGATGTAAAGCATCCAGAACATTTCTCTCACTGTGGAGCATCTACTTGAACTCCTGTTTCTCTTCTTTCCCCTCTTAGTGTGTGTTACAGCCTGAATATTCATGACAGGATCTCCTGCCTGCAACACTTTTTCCCGCCTTTCTGCAATTTCAGTATAGTTTCCAAGATCAGCAATCTTTACCTGATATAGGTTGTATGATGATGCACAAGTCTTAAATTATCTCTCAGGCAGGGCTTAAACGTGGCTTGAGCCAATCACAGGGTATGGAAAAGTGACTTTTTAAAAGACTACAACTGCATTGATGGGGATTTGGAGAATTATAGCCTCCAAAAGTAATTTTCTAGGCTATGGCCTGTAATTCAGGGCTGAGGCCTATAGGGATTGCAGAAGAAGAAAAAATCAGTATTTTTGCCAGTGTCAACTTTACATTATTAGAGGCCAATGCAAACTGAAGCATTCACACATGTCAGAATGCTTTGAGATCCTTTGCAGGGCAAGCCAAAGTTGCTATGTTCAGTGGCCTCTCTCAGTGCATCACCATTACCAACCAACTTGTCTCTCACATGATGTCTGGCAGATTTCTTGGTGGCTGACCAAGTGCACTGCCTGGCCAGATGGAGCTGGCTCTGCTTACAGCAAGCTGCTAAACACATTAAGGGCTTAAACTGCAAGATGCTGAGCATCCTAGGCAGACCTAGCAAAGCCTTAAACAACTGCTGAACCTGAAGCACTTAAATTGCCCACTGAAGCCAGTAGTTCTGGGTCAGTTGCTAAGTTACTCCATGGTCCCCATAGTGTGGTGCTGTAACACAAGCCAAAGGAGACAGATTGGCAGATTGTCCCCTAAAATATTCTCAGACTAAAGAGGCCTGACAAGTTCACTAATTTATTCTTTCTCTATTAAAAGACTGTATTGGTCAAACAATATTTTTGTCACAACTGATAGTTTTTTAAAAAAACACTTCTGAATCCTATTGGTAATTCCAACTAGAATAAACCCATGAAATCAACTGTTGAATGTTCATTTGGCTCTTAACATAAATCTCAGTAATTCAAATGGTTTACTCTAGTTGAGACTATAAGTAGGATTCAGGTCACTCCCCCAACCTCTGGAATGCTGAACACTCTTCATGGAGATAGATCTAATTGTCCACAATAAGATTTACTTTCCAGTAAACATGCATGGAACTTGGCTGCAAATTCTATAGCTGCTGCTGCTGCTGCTGCTGCTGCTGCTGCTGCTACTGCTGCTTCTCCTCCTCCTCCTCCTCTCCTTCTCCTCTCCTTCTCCTTCTTCTTCTCCTTCTCCTTCCTCTTCTTCCTCTTCTTCTTCTTATATTTTGCCCTATCTTTGCGTTCAGACTTGATTGTTTTCTAAAGAAAACCCTGTTACCAAGCTATTTGGGGAGTAAGATCTTTGTATTTTGATTTCTCAGCATTTGCTACATTTATATATATGCAGGCCAAAGAAACAATGACAAATTATTTTAAAATATTGATGGCATCAGTAAATTACTCTGCATTCTCAGAATGCTTTATTACTAGACATATCTCCATAATGAACTGTGACCATTTCCACATTGTACTGTTATAGTGCTGTTATTCCACTTTCAACATCCTTTGTAATCCTGGGGTTTGCAGTTTAGGGAGGGGCACTTAGAATTCTCAGCCAGAGAGCTCTTTGGCCTCAGTAAACTAAAAACCCCAGAATTCCACAAGATGTTGAAGTGGATTAATAGCACTATAACAGTGTAATGCGGAAACAGCCTCTGTCTTTATAAATACAAGTACCTGGATATGCTGCCTGATTTTTTCCAGTGTTCTGAAAGCCACTAAACTACTATTGAGTTAAATCCAATACTGTTCTACTTAAGGTTAATGAATAAGATTAGGCTTAGCTGAAGTTTCATTCATTTAGTCCTTTGTAGAAAATCATGCTAGAGTTATCAATCATACACACACACACAATTTATTACTTTCTGTGTTAACCTGTAAAATACCAAAGTCTGTTTTTTTCTTATGGTAATTTGCAGTGCAATATCCATTCAGAAGTAAGTCCCAATAATTTCAGGGACTCACTACTGAAATAAACAAGTAGATATAGGATTGCAGCCTCTGACCATGATTTGTACACTTTGTGGACAGAGAGTCCATGACTTGTAGGCATTCTTTCTGTTTTCCCTAAGAATATATGGATGCTGTTCTAAACATTCAGAAGAAAAGCAGGATATAAATCAGTTAGATAGGTAATAAACAATTGACTTTGAGAAAAAGGAGTGGTCAAAGCTTGGTTTATTATTTCAGATATTACACCAAACCACAGCTATCCTAAACTGTTATTTTAGGTCCTGACACAGAGGACATGCTTTATTGGATGGGATTGGTTGAGACATCATGACAGCATTCATCCTGAAACTTCTCTGTGAGTCATCCAGAACATTTCAAATCTGGTTCTGCTGAATAGTTCACAATCCAGTGAAATCATTTGGATTGGACAGAAGTCAAAGCTTCACCGAGACTTCCCATGAGCAGAGGTGCCCCACACATTTCAGTGATGGCCAATGCTCCACAGAAAGGAAAGCTTTCATTCCCTTTTCCCCCAGTCTGTGCAACCCCCAGACTCACTGTAGTTTTCAGTCTCTGGTCTCGACGCTAGAGTGATGAGAATGAACCACTATGAGGCTTGGACTCGTTCATTCTCCCTCCTGTCTTCAGTGGAACCACAGGCCTTTCCATACTATACTGTTCTAGTGCTGCTATTCCACTTTCAACATCCTGTGGAATTCTGAAGTTTGCAGTTTACTGAGGCCAAAGAGCTCTCAGGTTGAGAATTCTAAATGCCTCTCCCTAAAGTGCAAACCCCAGGATTCCATAAGATGCTGAAAGTAGAATAGCAGCACTATAACAATGTGGTGTGGAAAGGCCCCACAACAACGACTTTTAAAAAATCTGTTTCTGTTTTAAATTAACTACCATTTGGTAATTATATCTGAACCTTAAACCATGATTAACCATAACAATTTTTTTAATAAATCAAGTTCTTGACCCATGGTTTGAAGTTGATTTCTGTCAAACAAGGCATTTGAGAGTGCAGTGTTTATTACAATAGGTTTGGATCAGGCCTAGAAATGCTAGTTTTTGGATTTCAGTTCCCAGAATTCACCAGCTAGTTTGGCCAGTGGGCATGGTGACTCAGGGATTCTTAGAGTTGCAGTAAAAAACTTTTCCAGGCTCTGGTTTGGACAATACAGTTGCAGTTAATCTGAATAATAATAATAATAACAACAACAACAACAACAACAACAACAACAGTGAACTTTCCTCAGAAGTGCTAAAAGAGGAGGTTTACAGGTACTGTAACAGCTCCGTTTCATCTATAGTTTTATGTGATGTTTGAATCTAGTCTCTTTAGACGAATGTCTCTCTTTTCCATTGCCTGGCCTGGGTTGAAAAACATACTGCCAGATCATTCCAATTAGTTTTGAAAAGGAATTAAAACAATGTTGGTGATACCAATAAACGATTCTTGAGCTAAGTGTGAAGCATTGTGGTCTAGCCCTTATATCTCTTAAAATACTTTCCCTGCTTTGATTTCCCCCTATTTTATTTTATAGTGTCCTTTCTGTTTTGTTTTGTTTGGGTATTGCACAGTATTTGTGAATTAAGAGGTGACTTTTTTTAAAAAAAGAATACCAAATTTGGGTCCTAATGAATACATAAACTGAGTTTTCATTCTTGAAATATTATGGCACTTATGCTCACTTTAGTAAATGTAATGTAAAATATTAATAATATTGATGATGTGTACGCAAATGTAATATACATGGTCTCATGTAAGATAAATATCTGCCTTTTTTTCTAAAAGGTGTATGTATTCTGTAAGTGGAATAGTCTTTAGAAAGTTTCTATATGTCCTTAAAAATGGCAATACATTCCAAAAAGGTACTGTAAATATGTACAAATGAGAGTACGGTGTAATTTGGTAGTTTTGCCTGTAATTTTTATTTTAAGTTGACTTTCTATATTTGCATCTTGCAATGTCTGTATGGTTTAAGAGTGCAAATAATAATAATAATAATAATAATAATAATAATAATAATAATACAGGTAAAAAAGCACAGAATATAATGTTTTAAAAAAAGAAAAAAAAGTCAGCATTTGGTGTTTGTGATCCTTATTGTAAATGACATCTGTACTGTGAATGAAAAGAAGTTTTTACACGTATATTGCCTTTACTACAGTTCAGACGGTCTACTTGGTCTGAGCCTATTTTTTAAAAAAATAGCACGTTGGAATAAATTTTAAAGTCCCAACATATCTTTTCTGGCCTGTTTGGCAGTTATTTCTCCATTAGCAAGTCGGAATGCAAGGAAACCTGCCAGGTCTAGCTTTGCCATTGGGCAAAGTGAGGTACCTGCCACTACTGTAAGTAGCAACAACAGTCCCTTGGCTGTTCATATGAACCCCTTGGTCATTCCCCACTGTTGGAGGACAGAGCTGCATGTTGTTCACAGCCTAGCCTATTCACCTAAACCAGTGGTTCTCAAACTTTTACCCATGACACCATTTGCATCTACATGAGGACACTAAGCCCCCCTGTTCCATATCATGCCCTCCTTGTGTCCTGTCCTATGCCTTTCTATCCCTGTCTCTCTCACATGCTCCTCATGCAGCATGCATCCTCTATCTGAATGCTGAGTTCTTGCTCTCTCCGCTTCCTCTCTTCCATCCCTCCATCTGAGTAACTGTCTTATGGTCACTAAAGAACATGTGCCTGCTGCACCAAAAATAGAACATTTGGAGAAGTTGAGTGGGAAAAGCATAAAAAAGGGAAGCTACTTTTTTGCTATGTCTGAGTTGGAGGAAGGCATAACAGTGGAAGATGCTTTGCATTGCTCTTTTGGAGAGACCAGTCAATCCTCAACGATGTGGACATGCGCGCACGCACACGCACGCACACAGGCTCCTTTTCTTTTTTGCATTTGCTGTACTTGCAGGCTGACTTTTCTTGTGCCATTCCCTTGAGCAACTATCATGCCCCTCCCCATGGGGTCCTGCCCACCACAATTTGGGAACCACTGGCCTAAACTGATCTACTGTCCTTAGGTGTGGTAAAAGATATTGTTTTCTTTGTAATGTTCAGCTGGAAAACCTGTCAGCTTCTGAGTGGGAGGTGGTCTGCTATCTTGTTTTCCACCTCAAGCAGGAAAATGTTTCTGGTAGATTCTAAAACCTGCCCTTTTTTTATTTCCATATTTTGCCGACTTTCCATCACATGGTTTCAGATATCCATGGAAACAGCAAGATATTTCTGATATCTTTGTCATTAGGCACTGCAGGCATAAATGGGATGCACACTGAATGTACATTCAAATGTGCATGCTTTCAATTACCTCTAATGAGATATGCATCAACTATGAATGTTGTCTCTGGCTTTTAGTATTGCTGTACCAGCCTCTACCAGGTTATTCATCTAGCCTTCTATTTTCTACTATGACTAGCAGCAAAACTCCAAGGTATCTGACAAAGATCTTGCCTATCACCTGTCACTATTGCTGGATATGCATTAACATTCTTAAACTTAAAATGTTTTCCATGATGTCCCAGCGGGATTTCTTCCAAGTGGCCAGAACTGACCCTGCAGGTTGTGCTTGGAGATAGGTCCTCCATCTGCTGAAACACATGTCAACAATATGGAAGAGCTCTGACTAGAATTCAGGTCAGCACACTAAAAAAGTTGTATCAACTATTTCACAGATTTCCTTCTGGAAATGTAACAGGAGAAAGTCATGCAAATCTGCTGGAGACATTACCAAAACTCCATGGTCACAGAAGAAGTGCATCTGTTTGAGGGTGAAACCAAAGAAGTTCCATCTTCAGGTTAATTTTGAAAGTCTGGAGTTGTTGGTCTATACATAGTCAAGACCCAATTTATTTAGGGCTAATGGGTCCTTATTCCTCAATGCCAGTGGCTAGAGGAGACAATATTTGAGAAGTCATCATTTGAATTTGCTGGTAGGTGGTGGTTGGGCTAGGACAGTAGAGATCCAGGTTCAAATCACCACTCAAGCCATGAAGTCCATTTTGGATTAGTCATTTCTGTCTCAGGCTAATTTACCTCACAAGGTCATGGTGAAGATAAAGGGAAAAAACTCATATACAAAAGGTATGGTTTAAACTTAATCAATCAATTCATCAATCAATAATTGCTGTTCAGCATACCACATCTCTTATATTTGCTGTGCAGAGGTAGCATGAGATAGCTATGTTTATTTCTGATACACGAAATATACCTTGAGATCTCAGAATGACATTTTTTCTTTGATACAAAATTAATCATGCTGTTCTGCACAAGTGGAGCTTGATGTGCTTTTTTCATTTTCAAAAAAGCTTCTATTAGACAGAAACTGATGTGTCAGTTTTAATTTTTGTTCAGTTAGCACCTTCAAATAAGGTGGACACTATAACAACCACCATCTATTCTGGACAACAAGAAAAAAGATTAAACAGAAAGTAGTGGGCCTGCACTCAGAGCACTACCAGTAGGTGCCAATAGGAGAGCATCAACCAAGATCAGTGACGTGGAACATAAGTCTTATGAGGGATATCTGAAGGCAATTGATACATTTAGGACAGACAGGATGTGGAGGAATACCAAAACAAATGTCAAACAGAAATGGGAAAAGACTTATTTGCTTCCCCATAGGCTTAAGAAAGAAAGCCAGTGTGGGGTAGTGGTTTGAGCATTGGACTACAACCCTGGAGACCAGGGTTCAACTCCCTGTTTGGCCATGGAAACTCACTGGGTGATCTTGGGTACATCACATATTCTCAGCCCCAGAAAACCCTGTGCTAGCTTTGCCTTAGGGTCACTATAAGTTGGAAATGACTTGCATTCATACAACAGCTAAACAACAACAACAAGGTTTAAGAAAATTAAAGTTGAATATCAAAGGATACATCCTGATGGCAAGAGCAGTTCAACAAAGAGACCAAATCTTTCAAGGGATGATTGGCTTTCCCTGGTGAAGGTCATCTTATGCCTAAACTGTGGAATTCACTGCCAACTTGGTTTTAAAGGAAGATTAGATAAATTAAGAGAAGTTAGGATTAATGGTGATTCCTAGTGTGGATGACTGTACATCACCCTTCACCTCCAGCAAGAGGAGCAATATGCCTTTGTGTATTAAATGCTGGGGATCATGAGGGAACAATTGCAAGTATGTCCTGCTTGTGGGATTTTCATAAAGAACTGCTTGGCCACTGTATGAACAGAAGGCCAGCCTTCAATCTAATACAGCATGGCTTTAATGTCTTCAAGCAGAAGCTGAGCAGTAATCCTGGGGATATCTCTTTTTTCTATATTTCCTGCATTGTGTAGGAAATGGGCCTAGCCAGTCTGAGAGGTCCCCCAGATCCCATGGTGCTATTTGGATATAACCTGCAACAAATTTGTTTGTTTATTTATTTGTTTATTATATTTGTATGCCTCCTTTTCTCATAGAATGGGACCCAAGGTAGCTTCCAAAAATAAATTAAAAACATACAAAATTATAAAAACCTGTAGCAATGTACATTTTTAAAATCAGGTTAATAAATAAATAAAAAGCTTCCCAGCTCACAGAAAAGCCTGCTCAAGCAGACATGCTTTTATTTGCCTGCAAAGGGAAAGCGGGGGGGGGGGAGGAGGGACAGTCTAGCTCTCAATGGAAGAGCATTCCACAGGGTGGGAGCAACAATGAGAAGACTCTCATGTCTTCACCAGGTGAACCTGGGATGGTAATGGGACTGAAACAAGGCCTTCCCCTGCAGAGCTTAGGCATTCTAGGGAGAGATGGTCTTTCAAATAGTCTAGGGCTTTTTAAGTCATGACCAGCACTTTAGATTGTGCTCAGAAATGAACAGGTAGTCAGTGGAGCTATTTTAACAAGGGAGACATGTGCTCCTTGTAACTGGCCCCAGTCAGCATTCTGGCTGCTGTATTTTGAACCTGCTGGAGTTTCCAAACAGTTTCCAAAGGCAGCCCCATATATAGCATGTTACAATAGTCAATTCAATTCAACTTGTTTGCCCTCTTCTGGTCCATTACTGACAACTGACATTGGTTCAGTACCTAGACAGCTTTCTTGGAATTCAGATGGAAAGGAGAAGTAGAGTTGGGTGTTAGTATATTGGTGATACCGAACCCCAAAACTCCAGATGACCTCTCCCAGTGGTTTCATGTAAATATTAAACAGCTTGGGGGACAAAACAGAACCCTGAGGGACCCCACAGCCAACAGCCAGGGAGTCAAAGAAGAGTGCCCCAGCACCACCTTCTGAGTTTGCTTCTCCAGGAATGACCAGAACCACTGTATGACAATGCCCCCTGGTCCCATTCCAGAGAGTCAGCCCAGAAGGATACCATGGTTGATGGTATCAAAAGGCACTGCAAGTTCCAGCAGAACCGATAGGACATACTCCCCCTGCCTAGTTCCCTGCATAGGTCATCCACCAAGGCAACCAAAGCTGTCTCTGTCACATAAGCGGACCTGAAATGGATCTAGACAAGCTGTTTTAACCAGAAACCCTTAGAGCTGGGAGGCCACAAAACTCTCCCGAACCTTGCCCCAAAATGGAACATTGTAGACTGGCTGATAACTATTCAGGATGGTGGTATCCAGCATAGCCTCATTTAGGCATACACCGCTCCCCATACCCAGTCAGCCAGTCCCCCTCTGGCTGCTTTCAGAAGCAAGGAGGGGCAAGGGTTCAGTAAACATGTGGTGGCTCTCACCTCTCCAAGAATCCTGTCCACCTCCTCAGGTTGCACAAATTGAAATGAATCTAACAATACAGCATATGCAGGTGCCAAGCTGGACCTGTCTCAACTACAGCATCCAAGTAACAGTGAAACTGAACCATTTTGTCTGCAAAGTGTCTTGCAAATCCATCATAGAGGGCTGTAGAGTAGTCCTTATTTCCTTCTTGTGGACCAGAATGTAAAAGGCCCTGTACCACTCAAGATAACTCCGCTGGATGACACTGTGCAGATGCAATGGTTGCAGAGAAGTATGATTTCTTCATTGCCACCATTGTCACAGCATAAACCTTCAAATGAATTCTAGCCCATGTTTTGTCAGACTCACTCTGAATCTTCTGCCAATACTCTAGTCTCTGTCCCATTCATTTCATCACCATCAGCTCCCTAGTAAACCAGGGAGCTCTTTGGCTCTTTGTGGAAGGGGACACTTAGAAGCAATCATGTCCACCACCCTGGCCATTTCTGTGTCCCCAAGATCAGCCAGGGCTTTGACAGGATCACCTGCCAAGGCAACAGGAAACTCTACAAGAGCCATCAGGAATCCATCTGGATCCATAAGCCTCCTGCGGTGGACCATCTGAATTGGCCCCTCACCCCTGCAGAGGTTCTGAGTTCCAGTGAGTGGAAACTCCACCAGGTAGTGATCAGTCCATGACAACCTAGATCACCATCATCCTGCCCAGAATAGAGAACCAGGTCCAGAGTGTGTCCTGAGCGCAGCACACCAGGAGACCTAAGGGCACATACTCCCCCCACCCCTTAGTCCTGCTTCAGAATGCTAAGAAATCCCTCCTACCGAAGTTAAAGAAAACATTGGGTAATTTTTGAAGTTTCCGTTTTGTCAGCTAGTGCCATCTGCTGGATTATACAGGCGATAGCAGTAAGAGCATTGTGAAGACAGAGCCATGCCATGATTTTTCCAGTGAGAAAACTTTAATAGAAGGGCTGGATTGTTCATGAAAGGGCACCCATCTTTACCCTTTTGCAAATGTGGGAGAAAGACACATAGGCTGACATTATGTTCATGAAACATGATAGTGTTAAGTTTGGCTCAGAGCATCAAAATTTGTGTTTACAGTTAATTTGCATGTCAGAATTCTCTTCTAAATGCACTGGAAGCAAAAGTCCCCCCTCATATCTTTTAAACAGTGCAGATACCACTACCTGTCCATAACACAACAGTTTCCATGTTGCTGGAGAGCAGGGGGTGAGTGGGGAAAACATCCACCTCTTTTCCTGTAGTTGGACACAGTGCAACAAGGATCTACCTGCTCATCTCTCTTGTGCTCTGGCACCACAGAAGCAGTTTCATTGGAGGGGTGGGGGCTATTCTGCTATGTCTCTGTAGTTAGATCTCTTGATAAAGGATCTCAGCCATCATCTATTATTTGGGCCTGAGTGATATGCCATTATTTTAAAAATAGTGGCAGAGATCATATTGGCCACTTCCTGGAGGCCATTTCCACATCAGTACCAACATAAACACATTCATGTACAGAGTGGCTCTTGGAAAAAGGCTATATCCTCAGGTGGCATCCTCCAATGGACATGGGTAGAGGCAGAGAGGCTCCTGAGAGGCAGTCAAAGAAAATAATGGAATCATAAAACAGGAGGGGACCACAAGGGGCATCTAACCCAAACTCCTGCCATGCAGGAATATACAACCAAAGCAGTCCTGAAGGATGCTAATCCAATCCCTCTTTAAAGACCTCCAAAGATGGAGGAGTCCACCATTCACAGAGGCATTCCATTCCACTGTCAAACAGGTCTTACAGGAAAGGAACTCTTCCTAATGTTTAGGTGGAATCTCATTTCTTGTAAATGTTCATGTTCTAATCTCTGAAGTGTCAGAAAACAAGTTTGCTCCATCTTCTATAGGAAATCTCTTCACGTATTTAGAAATGGCTTATACATCACATTTCAATCTTCTCTTCCCCAGGTTGAACATTCCTAGTTCTGTAAGCTGTTCCGTAAGTGGTAAGAAAGATGTTGCTAACACAGTAGGAAGAACTTCCTGACAGTAAGAGCGACTCCACATTGGAATAGACTTCCTCAAAGAGTGGTAGATTCTCCTTCTTTGGAGGACATTTTTTTAAAAAAAATTTAATTAATAAGTACATATTATACAAAACAGATTTATCATTATCATATCTTAAAATATATGTATATAAGATAACAGCATCTAAATGAAAGTATTACCATAATGACATATGCAAAATATAATTAACCATAATTGACCAAAAAATATAGGTATAGTGTAAAGGACAGGGGTATTTTCTAGTCTTGGCAGGCTCTTGTATAAGTCATATTATATAGTTATTGCTAATTCTAAAAATTGATTTCATTTTAAACTTATATAACAATCATTTTCCCTCATCTGACTCTCCTTAATTCTATTATGTAACCCATTCCTGATTTTTTTATACTTTGATCATTTATAAATATAGTTAACATATCCATTTGATTCATATCAAATAGTTTAAATATCCATTCTTCTCTTGTAGGTATTTCATTACCTTTCCATTTTCTGGCATATAATAGCCTTGTGGCCGTTAATGTATACAGTAGTATCTTTCCATTTTTTAACTTTTATATTTATCCCTTTTATTATATTTAATGGCTATAATTGTGGATATCTAGCAAACCTAGGAAATTTCAGGCCTGTTCTTTCCCTAACTGAATTATGAATCTCCCTCCAAAATATTTTAGCTTTTTCACATTTCCACCATATGTGGAAGAGTGCAGCTTTTTCATTATTGTACTTCCAACATTTATCTGAGATATTTCTATACATTTTGGCCTGCTTAATCGGTATTAAATGCCATCTAAAAAACAGTTTATAATAGTTCTTGTTAATAGAGGAGCATCTGGTAAATTTCAGATTTGTTGTCTACAATCTTTCCCAGTCTTCTAATGGGCCCACTTGATCAAATTATCTTTAGTAATTTCTTGTTCCAAAATAATTTTTTAAAAATTTTATATAATTTTTGATACTATATGTTCTATTGTTTGCTAAATTTGAGTATTTATATGGTTTTCTTTTTCTTCTATATCTTCTGTCTTAGCATCAATTTTGTATTTTTATTTCAACTGTCTATATAGTAACCAATGACATTTAATGCTTTCTTTTTTGCAACTCTTCAAGAGTCTTCAATGAGTCTTCTTTTGTTTTGTTTTTTCTAATATAGTCTTGTAAGTCAGCTACTTTACTATTTGCTTATGGAAGGCTTCTTAAGTAGATAGCCTTCTTGGTATTTTAAAGTTTCTTTCTACCGTATATAAATTCGAAATTCTTAATAATGACTTTTGTATAATATGCCTGTTAATTGTTTTTAAATCTATGCATGCTTTATTATGCCAAAAGTGACTATGCCATCCATATTTAATGATGAAGACTTCGGGTTGAAGCATTCTCCTATTTTATAGGTTGATCCAGTCCAGTACTCAATAAAGGGTGCAGGCATGATGACAGATTTCAAATTTCGTAGGCCTAGACCTCCTCTTTCTTTGATATCAAGCAGAGTTCTCCGTTTGATCCTGGGTCTTTTCCCTGGACATGCAAATATCCTTAATTCTTTATAGCACTGTTGAAAGAATTCTTCAGATGTTATAATTAGTAAACTTTGAAAGAGGTGCATCATTTTAGGAAGAATGTTCATCTTAACAGTGGCTATTCTCTGCAAGAATGGTAGATTTAAATTAGTCCATTTTTTTTTCAGATCATTTTTTATTTTATTCCAGATTTATTTATAGTTATTTTCATAGAGATCTCAGCTTTTCTTTGTCATTATAATTTCTAACTATTTAGTTTTCCTTTCTATTCAAGAATTTGTCTCTTATTTTAGCTATATTTCTGCTTCCTTATGTATGCTCTTCATCATCATAACTGTTTTTTCTTATTAATTTTAAAACCAGCAAGATTGCCATAATCTTGTAAGATTTCCATTAATTTTATTATACTTTTCATCATCTTCTAATATTATGACTAATATTAATATAATATTAATATTATGACTATTGTATTTCTGATCATTGATTTGTATCCACTTTATTTCAGGATCTTTTCTTATTTTTCTGTTTCAAATTTCTAATACTATCACAAACAATAATGGTGAGAGTGGACACTCTTGACATGTACCCCTTTTTAATCTGAATCTTGTCTGATTTCTCTCCATTAATTATTATATTTGCAATTTGGTCTTTATATATTGCTTTAATCCAATTAATATAGTCTGTCCCAAAATCTAATTTCTTCATGACCTTCAACATCAAGCATCAATTCAGATTGCCAAATGCCTTTTCAGCATCTGAGAAGATTAATGCCAATTTCTTATTGGTAAAAATGTCACAGTATTTAATAACATCCAAAATTTCTTTATATTATCTTTCATTTGTGTTCTTGTAGAAAGCCAGTTTGGTTGGTATGAATCCAATCTTTTAAGCCTTTGTTAAAGTCTTTCTTCAAGTATTGGTGTGAATATCTTACAATCAACATTAAGTAGTGGTATTAATCAATAGTTTCTGACATCTAATACATCTTTCTTATCTTTGGGTATAAGGGTGATATTAGCTGTTCCTCACATTTGTGGTAGGCATGAATTATTTATGCAATTCTTTACTAATAGTCATTGCTTAATCCCTGGTAAAGCTGGATTCTGGGCTTTAAATGAAGTCATTTGCCCAAAATATGAACTTATTACACCCTAGCAAAAGTAAAAGAGAACCGTTTATTAGAGAAAAAACTTCATGTCAAGAAAAGTCTAAGGCAGTAAAGAAAAGTAGAAGTATTATGAGACCAAGGATTGAATGGAGTTGTCATCGAAGAATTAAAAAAAGGAATTCTTTGAATTTGACCAACCCAACAAACAGCGAAGCAATTAAATCTGTTAGTTTTCAGGAAGAGAGCAAAGTGGTATTATACTCTGATTCCATACAGCTGCTTCCTGTAAAATTGCCTGTCTTTCTTCAGTCCTGGTGTGGCGGTACAGAAGGACTGGCTTTCCAGGATCCTTGAGACAAAGTTCTTGGGACAGGTTTGAGTCAAACAGAGAAGAAATTACTTCCCTAGATGGAGCCCCTAATCCTTCAGGATATCCTAGAAATAAGTTCTCACTCTTAATGACATTATTAAGTGGAATACTTATTTTATAGCCATATACATGCGTGAGCTGTTGTGAGCACAAAGAAAAATAGTATTTTCTGCAGGGCACCAGTTACTAAACAGGCGACTTCTTATATCTCAGTTCTTTGAGAATAAGTTCCCCCCGTGCCACTTTTCAAAACTTCCCTCAATCTAATTCATCCCAGTAATCTAATTTGAAAATATGAACAGCAATCAGATCTAGGAGATACTGCATCATGCCCAAGCCATTCTTCTTAAGAGGAAATTTCCAATCCACTCCTGAACTAAAAGGCTTGATCATCTTGACTAATGAAAGCACCACTGCTGAGGAGGATGCATTTCAAATTTTTCCTCCAACCATTCAATTGGAGATCATAAACAGATAACCTCTTTGAGAGCAATTTTACTTAATCTCCAAGGAAAGAGTGAATGAAGACTGATTAATCCCTGGGATTTCACAACACCTAAGGCTGAGAATATAAAAATACTGATTGGCTTGGGATGGAGGATTCAAATGTTCTTGTTATTTCTGGCTTGTCTGACACAGGCCTTAATAAAGAGTTACAGTTATCCATAGGAGTGAATAAATATATTAATGATGTATCAAGGAGCAACTCTAAAAGAGCTGGGGAAAAGACTTTGGGAGGTGAGAGCATTTTGAACAACGGGGCTGTATTTTTTGATGAAAGGGGACAACTGTACTAGATACAAAGAACTGATTGACAATTCGAGAACGATGCTGAGATGCTCAAATTGGATCAACCTTGAACCTGATGTCACAGCCTTTAACAATGTGAAACCATCTTTACCAATAAAATCCCTGCTTAAGTGGACGTCCTGGAACATAGCTGGCTGGAAATCCAAATCTAAGGATCCTAATGTGAAAGGTTACATCAACCAGTTTGAGGTGATCTTTCTCCAAGAAATATGGTGCACAATTGAATTGAATATTAATGGACAGGTCATATATGATTTGCCAGCTAATGCTTTTATTGGTAAAGGAAGACCAAGGGCAGGGCTTACCATCCTGATTTCCACAGCCCTCAAAGCTTCTATTAAGCATCTGCCACATTGTGCACAGATCGCTATGGCTTTTTAAATTGATTTTGGTACCTTGTGCTTGCTGATGATAAAGCATATATTCCACCAAAGTTTAGCAGGGACCAATGCAACCAGGTTTGGGAGACATTAGAGATGTTATTATAAACCTAGAGAAACAATTCCAATTAGCCCATTTAGTCATGATGAGTGACTTCAGTGCTTGAATTGGGCATAGGAATGAGGCTCTTCTCTCTTCCTGCACTTAGTTTCTAAAATGAAATGGAGGAATATAATAATAATAATAATAATAATAATAATAATAATAATAATAATAATAATAATAATAAATAGTAATTTCTATCCCATCTCTCCCCATGGATCGAGGCAACAAACAACAATAATACATTAATTAAATTTTCTCCATTCTTGTATATCTATATTTTGAGATGTCTCTTCCTCCCACATTTTTCTAAGATAATTAACGTCTTCTTGTTCTTTTGCCAATATTTTATATATTTCACTTGTAATACTCTTTAATATTTCATTTTCTTGCATATTTTCTCTTTGAATAATAATTTGTTCAAATTTAGTGTATTCTTTAAAATCTTTAACATATCTTTTCATACTCTTTGTCCATTGCTCTAACTGTATAAAATTTAACCAAGATATTTTGGTTTCCTGCAGTCTCTCTTTTATTTTATCTTTGTTAATCATTATTTTCGTCCAATTTTTTAATCTATATATTTTTGTTTTTTTTATTTCTTTCTCTATTATTTCTCTTAAATTTATTGGAAATTTTTCCATCATTACTATCGGAGTTAATGTTGATGTATTCGGAAGCAATTTTCCTTTATTTTTCTTCCAAATTTCTATTATATTTTTTATAAAAGGATTTTCTATCTTTTCTATTTCTTTCTTTGAAAAATTCCTGAAAAATATATTTTCCAATTTCATCTCAATATTCGTATCTTCTATCTCTAACCACTCTAAGACACCTTTTCCTGAGACTCCTTCTATAATATACCTCAATCGATTTGCATAATACCACCATTTTAAATTTGGAAGTCCTAGGCCACCTTCTTTCTGACTTTTATGCCAATATTTCTTGTTAAGCCTTGCTCTCTTATACCCATTGCAAAAATTATTTAATAACTTTTGCCACTCTTTTAATTCTTCCTCTGATACTTTTATTGGTAACATCCTAAACAGAAAATTGATTTTAGGTAGTATTTTCATTTTTACCACTGCTGTTCTTCCAAACCATGATAGCTTTATATTTTTATAATCCTCTAATTTCCGTTTAATTTCTAATTTTGATTTCTTATAATTTTTTTCCTCTAGTCCTTGTAAATTTTTTGTAATATCTATTCCTAAATATTTAATTGATTCTTTTACTCTAACTACTATTCTTTTATTACTTATAAAATTTTGTACTTCTCTTTTGGTATAATTGAATAACATTATTTCTGATTTGGCCCAATTTATTTCTAATCCTGTCTTCTCCCCAAACTCTTTTAAATGTTTGTCTATTCTATCTATCTTTTTAACTGGATCTTTAATTGTTAACAATGTATCATCTGCAAATAAACTTATTTTATTTTTCTCCTTAGTTCCAATTCCTTCCAAATTCTCATCATTTCTTATTACATTCGCTAAAGTTTCTATAACTATTGCAAATAAAACTGGAGATAATGGACATCCTTGTCTCATTCCTCTTGATATTTGAATCTGTTCTGTAATTCCATCATTTACCATCACTACAGCTGTATTATGTGAATATAATTGATTTATTAACCCTTTAAATCTCTCTCCTAGTCCTATTTTATTTTACATTTAACGCCGGCCATTCCACACAATCGAAAGCTTTAAATATATCTAATGCTAAGATTCCAGCTTTTTGTTTATCTCTATCCATTATATTTATTTTATTTATCGTTTTCCCTATTAAATTTGCCATCTGTCTTCCTTGAATAAAACCACATTGATCTTTGTGTATATACTTATAAATAAATTTATTCATCCTCTTCGCCATTATTGCTGTTAATGTTTTAGCAAGCTCTTTTAATATCCTAGGATGCAATTCATCTGGACCTGGAGACTTGAATTCATCCAGTGTGGCTAGGTATTCCTGTACCACCTGTCTACCTATTATGTGCCTCATTTCCCCTGCTTCCTCCCCTGCTCCCCAATCACCAGGTTGAGTGCTTGTATCCTTCTTGGAAAAAACTGAGGCAAAGAAGGTGTTAAGTAGTTCTGTGTTTTCTCTCCCCCCTGTTAGTAAATCGCCATCTTCTCTGCACAGCGACCCTATCGTCTCCTTCTTTTTTCTTTTGCTGCGAACATATTTTAAAAAGCCCTTTTTATTGTTTTTAATGTCTCTGGCCAGCCTAAGTTCGTTCTGTGCTTTAGCCTTTCTGACCTCCTCCCTACATCTCCTGGCTACTTGCTTAAATTCTTCTTAGGTGGTTTCCCCCTTCTTCCATTTCCTATACATGTTTCTCTTAACACTTAGCTCAGCTGAGAGTTCTTTAGTCAACCATTCTGGTTTCTTCAGTTGCCTTCCATTTTTTGTCCACATTGGCACAGTTTTAGACTGTGCCTTCAGTATCTCCCTTTTAAGGAACTCCCATGCCTCCTGAACTCCTTTCCCTTTCACTATTCTTGACCACGGAATTCCAGCCAGCAGCTCCCTAAGTTTACAGAAGTCCTCTTTTTTAAAATCTAAGATGAGTGTCTGGCTACCCTTATCTTCTCCTTCCCACTGAATGCCAAATTCCAATAGGGCATGGTCACTCCCCCTAAAGATCCAACCACTTCTACCTCATTAACAAGGTCATCCCTGTTGGTCAGGATCAGAACTAGAATATTTGATCTCCTTGTGGCCTCTTCCACCTTCTGGACAATGAAGTTGTCTGCAAGACAAGCAAGAAACTTGCTGGACCTTGCTGTCTTGGCAGAGTTTGACTGCCAACATATATCTGGGTAACTGAAATCTCCTAGTATTACGGTATCTCTCCTTTTTGAATGTGCAGTCATTTGGTTGAGGAAGGCATCATCAAAGTCCTCAGTCTGGGTTGGAGGTCTGTAGTAAACCCCCACCAGAATATCCCTATTGTTTCTCGCTGCCTTAATTCTTACCCAGATGCTCTCGACCTGGCTTTCTGGGTTTAAGTCACACATCTCTTCACAGGTGAAAACATCGTTGACATACAAGGCTACTCCTCCTCCTTTCTTGTTTGGTCTATTTTTACAAAATAGGCTATACCCCTCTATTCCTATATTCCAGTCATGAGACTCATCCCACCGGGTCTCAGTGATGCCTATTAAATCGTATTTATTTTGTTGTACTAGGAGTTCAAGTTCATCTTGCTTGTTTCCCACACTCCTTGCATTAGTGTAGAGACACTGAAGTCCCCGGGCCCTTCCTGCAAGTCCTGTACTATAGTTTCTACTCCTCCCACCATTGGCCACTTGTACTACTTGTCCAATATCATTTGCACTTTTCCCCCCTGCGCTCGCTGAGTCCTTGCCATGAATAATATTGTCTCCCTCCCCAGCGGAACTTAGTTTAAAGACCTCTTAATCCTCCTTGCGAGACTGTTTCCAAAAACATTCCTGCCAAGTTTCGTGAGGTGCAGCCCATCCCTCACCAGAAGCCCACGTTCATGGAAATTCAGGCCGTGTTCCAAAAACCCAAACCGTTGCTGGCGGCACCATGTGCAGAGCCAGTTGTTGACCTCTGCTATTGCCCTTTCCCTACATGCACAATATCCTTGAACAGGGAGGAGAGACGAAATGACCACCTGCGCACCAAGGTCCTTAAGCTTTGTCCCCAAAAGCTCGTAGTCCTTTGCGATGTGGTAAAAGCTGCTCCTCACAGTGTCATTGGTTCTGACATGAACCAAAATGAGGGGCTTATGGTCAGTGGGCTTGACCAGCCTGGTTAGCCTCTCCGTTATGTGGTTGATCCTGGCCCCAGAAAGACAGCAGACCTCTCGATTGAGCTTGTCCGGTTTGCAAATTGCCGGCTTGGTTCCTTTGAGCAAGGAGTCCCCAACAACCAGAACTCGCCTCCTGTGAGACTTGTCCTGGGCTGCTCGATGAGCGTGTTCTTCTAGGACTGCTTGGGCATTCTGTTGAGGCTGGGAGCGTTGATCTAGTTTCTGTTGCCGAAGTTGGATTCCTTCTTGTTGACATTCTGTTCCCTCCTCGTGGTGCTCCTCATTGTTCGTAAGGTCAAGAACTTTGAAGCAATTGTGTAGGTTGAGAGTCTCTGTTACCTTCCTGGTCCTTCTACTCCTCCGTGTGACATTCCTCCAAGCCTCCGTTTCCTGGCACAGTGTGCTGACTTCCTGATCTGGCAGCTCCTCCATGCATTCCGTCTTCCGGTGGGTCTCCTCTGCCCTATCCTATCCAAAAATTCCTCCCCTTCCCTAATAAGATAATTCTATGATTCTAAGTTGTATCAGGTGTGGGGAGACTGCAAAGATTGGCAGGATTGCATCAGATAGCGTGAGTATAAATGTAGCTGAGTGCTAGCCATCAAGTTGCACATGGTGTCTGATGTGTCTGCCAGAGGCTCTGTCAGAAAGAGTAAGCAGGGGGATGCTGGAATGCCTTCTGGAAATTTTTGTAAATTTGTACACATTGTAACTCAAGAATAAATTGCCTCCTTGATGGAAGAGAACAATTGGTGTGGGTGAGTTTTTCCTGGCTACAGTGCATTTGCTGCTAAGATAGTCTCTGCTGCTGGGTGTGCTTCCAAACCCGTGGGAGCAATCTCTGCTATATTTTGGGTGTGACAGTTTTTTCATTACAAAGAGTTATCCAATCGGTTAGCCATATCAGGCCACTTACCTGGCAGTACAGTTTAAGATCAGGAACATCACATCCACCTCTAGCTTTTGAATTTGTAAGGGTTTTCCATCTGATTCTCAGTTTCTGTCTGGACTGTATAAAATTTGTCATTTCTTTTTGCCAAATTTGAAAGGGTTTATCATGGACAATTGTGGGGAGATTCTGCAATAAAAAGTTCATCTTCAAAAGCACATTCATTTTAAGTGTGCATATTTCCCTGACAGAGATAGCTGAAGGTTGGACCACCTTTTGAGGTCTTTCCTGATTTCCTTCCATGTTCTGTCATAGTTATTGTCGAAGAGTTCAGAATTTTGTTTGGAACTCCAGATTCCAAGATATCTGACCCTCTTTTCTATTTTGAATCCTGATTTTTTCACTAATTCTTTTTCCTCTTTTTTTCATATGTTTTCAGTTAACATTGCTGTTTTTTCTTTGTTGATACCTGAGACTTTGCCTCATGGACTCATGGATTAAAGCCAGGAGAACCTTTTTCAGTCTTTCGGCCAATATGGACTTGAAGATTTTATAATTGATGTTGAAAAGCGATATTGGCCAATAGTTTTTAATTTCCAGATGATCTTTTCCTTCCCTGGGTATTACTGTTATATTTGTCTCATTCCATATTAATGGGTCACCTTCATTTATGATTTCGTTGCAATTTTTTTGCAGTGGAAGAATTATTCTTCATCATGGTCTTTGTGCCTCACACACCTGGAGGTTGATTGAACCTGTGTAGATCCCCACCAGAAGTTCAAATTTTTCTCCTTGTTTGATTTTCGGGATTGTTTTCATCTCTTTTTGTTTCCTCAGTTTGTAAGAGAGCCACTTACTGGGCCAGTTAGCATGCTCAAAGTAATTCTGGCGTGCTAGCTTTATCTTGTTTTGAAGAAGTCACACTTACTACCGACTGGAACATAGATTCCCACAAAAAGTGGTTTGATATTCTGTATGGACACTCCCAAACCTGTGTAATGTCCTTGAACATCATTAAAAATTCCTTCTACTGCAAATTTTGGATTTTCAAAAAGCCAAACTTCTATTTTCTTTCTTTTCATATGTAAAGGCAAAACACTGTCCCAGTTTCAGATTGTATATGTACTTTAAGTTCTGGTTGTGGAGAGGCACTTCTTGAAGTAAATTATTCCTAAATGTGCTTTCTCAAGTGTGTGGTCTTGTATTCTGAATTCAGACCCTTGACATTCCACAATAATACTTTACAGTATTCTGTATTTACTGTTTGTAGGGTTGCAGTTTAATCCTGAGGAGGATCATATTATTTACAAAACCTGACCATCTCAAAATACCATTTTGCATTCACCAAAGCACAATTCCTCTCTGCTGTATTAGAGGACCACTTTAGGGGAATCCCTTATAAGGAACATGTTTGCCTCTGTGGAGAGGATTCTGTAGAATCTCTAACTCATGTTTTATTTTTCTGTTCATTTTATAATGATGACAGATTAAGATTAATTACATATATTCTAATTATGTTCTCAGGTAGACCTTTCAGTTGGTGCTTGGTATACTTATTAGGAGATACCGAGAAAAGTATAATGGAAACAGCGGCAAAGTTTTTCTTCTCTGCTGCAAAGCCCTTAAGTCTACAATGAACATGTATATGATGAACATGTATAAAAATCAGTTATTCTAATTACCTATTAATTTCTAATTGTTTTTGTAGCTATTAATTAACATTTTTATATTTTTATTATGCATGAATTTGAGTTGTATGATAATAATAAGGGGGACACACTGTAATTTTTTCATTTTTAAAGAATTCATACAAATATCCTTTCCTGTTTTTATTGCCACACTTTTTTTTAATAATTAACACATAATTAATAATTGCTACATCTGGAAATGTTAAAATGTAATTCTAACTTGTCTATGTATTTAAAGTGTTGCCTAATGGTCTGTTGACTGAAATAAAAGCTGTTGCTATTATATTCTATTTCTTATAACAGGGATTACTAGAAAGACAAATAAAAGCTTGGGCAAAACATCTCCTTTTATTACTGCATTTGAACTCAGAAGGGATACAATTAACTTTCCACATTTTTGAAAGTCTCTTTTAATTTCTTTCCAGTTTATTACAGCTGGTTTTTTTATTATTATTATTATTATTTGTATCCCGCCTCTCCATATGGATCAAGGTGGTGAACAACTTACAAATAGCATGTATTTCGAAACATTTCTATACATGCCCCCAACAAGCTGGGTACTCATTTTACCAACCTGCGAAAGGATGGAAGGCTGAGTCAGCCTTGGAGCCCGGCAGGATCGAACTCACAACCTTGTGGCTTTCAGTACTGGCACTTAACCACTGCGCCACCAGTGAAATAATAAGCTGTTGTTCGTCATAATTGTAACTACTAAATATTTAATCCATCCCCTTATCTGCTCTTTAAAATTTTCCTCTTCTGATGCCATATTTTTAGTCAGCAATTTTGTTGTATCACAATTCACTTTAAATCCAGAGCATGTCCCAAACATCTTAATTTTTTTTCAGAATATCCTTCACTGAATCTAGTGGGTTTTGTGTCACTATTACAAGATCATCTACATAAACTCTCAACTTATGCTGTTATTTTTTAACCCGCACCCCATAGCTTCTGTTGTCTTGTCTGATATCTTTCAGTAGGGTCTCCAATGCCAAAATAAACAGTAAAAAGTGAGAGGAAACAACTTTATCTGGTCATCTTTTTATTTTAGTTAGTTTTGTATCATTGCCATTTACTAAGATCTGGGCCATTCAAACTGAATAGATTGTTTTTATTTCCTGGATAATATTCTTACCAAAGTCCATTCTCTCTAGTACTTGAAATAAATAATTCCAAGAAATATTATCATCTGCTTTCTCTGTATTCAAAAAAATTAATTGTCTTTTTGTCATTATGATATTCCAAAAGTCCAATAATATTAAGAACAGCTCTTACATTATTCCTTGTCTGTCTTCTTAGGAAAAAACCTTCAGATTCTCATAAATACTATAAAAGTTATGGTTGCCAAAAATATAGTAAATATCTTATAGTCATTGTTTAGTAATGAGATAGGTCTATTATTTTTTGTTAATATTTCATCTGTATTTTCTTTATGAATCACTATAATACAGACATTTCTAAAAGAATCTAGCACCCACCTTTTTTCCTAATAACTCATCACACTCCATTTTTAATGGTTGAAGTAATTCATCTTCACATTTCTTATAATATACTGCAGATAATCCATCTGGGCCTGGCACGTTTCAAGGTTTAATCTTTTTAATTGCTTCACAAAGTTCCATAATTGTCACAGGCCCATTCAAACTTTGTTTTTGTTTCAAGCATAATTTGTCCATTCGAGTTTAACCAAGTAATCTTCCACATCTAAGATTTTCTCATTGCCCTTGTATTTAAGACTTTATAATATTCTTCAAAGGCATTTAGTATTTTCAAATTGTCTATTACATACTGATCTTTAAAGGCCAATCCTGATCTTTGTGACAGTTTTCCTGTCTCAATTTAAATAGGTTTGTTTATGAATTTAAAATTCTTTTGCTTAAAGTATATAATAGCTTGGCATTCATTTCTTGGACTATAAACAATGAAAACCTTTTTTGGGATTAACTTAATCTTTTATTCAGTCTCTTTATCAATTTTTTCTTGCTTCTCCTCCAAATTCTGTATTTAATCCATCAACTTATTTCTTTAGCTTCTGTTTCTTATTTGAGTCTAGAACCATATTTTATAAGTTATTCTCTCATATATGCTTTACTTGAATCCCAAACTCTGTACCGTTATTTAAGTTCAGTTCAAAAAACTTGCTCACTTCTTGTTCACATTGCTGTATACTTTTATCTTCAGAAATAAATGTTCATTAAGTCTTCATCTGAACTGTAATAGACCCATTTTAGGTACATCGTAGGATTATGATCTGGGGAAAAAAAGGTAAGATGTCCTTACTTTTTACCAAGTTAGCCATATTCTTAGAAATCCAAAACATATCTATTCTAGAAAAAGATTCATGATAATCCAGGGGAAAAAGTATCATTGCTACAGTTTGGCTACAAATATCTACAACTATCTATGAATTTGAAATAGTCTATATATTTAAAGGAGGTTTCAGGTAGTCTTACTTGATTATTATTATTATTGTTGTTATCCCACTTTTTGCCCAGAACTGGGACTGAAAGCATCTTAATACCTTTCTGGAAAATCTGAATGGGATAAACAACCTCATTCTAATCATCCATACAAATCAGATTATGTACGTCGAGTCCAGATGTCTTAGCAGATTGTCATAAAATTTTGATTTCTCACTATTGTGGCCATAAATACTGATTAAATTCATTATGTTGATGTCCACAATTCCATGTTTATCTTGTCTATATTAAAAAAATGAATTTAGTCTGTAATGTTTGGCTTATGTAAAAAAGCACACTTTTTTCTTTTTTGTCCTTGTTTGCAGACCTATACTTCTACTTCTACTCAAGGCCTATACTTCTACTTTGCAAAAATCTACAGTCTCTTTTTCTTTTAAGAATTTTCTGAAAATAAATAATTTCATATTTAGAATTTTTTAAAAAGGCCTTTTTTTTTCCTTTTCTGGAGCAAATTTAGTCTGTTTACATTCCATGGAATTATTTTCAGATTAATTTTACTTGCTTTATTAAAGTATTTTATTATAAAGTTATTTTTATTTCATCTTAAGAACTCTTAATCGTTTGGATGTCTTCTTCTGGGGCCTCCTCCTTCAGCTTTTTGAGCAACTCTCTCACTCTCTCCAAAGAGTTTATTATATATTTGTCATCTGCACAAGTGGTTATCAAACCCTCTGAGATTATTCAGAAAAAGGTTATCTCTTTTTTTTTCCTGAGCATCTCCACCAAGAATTTATGTCCTCTGGATTAAGCAAAGATCATTTTTGTTAGAGAGATGTGAGCACTTAGCATTGGGGATACTTTTCCAACTACCATCTTTTAATGTTATTTTAATAATGATTTATATTACTTCACTCAGTTCCAAAGTTTCAATAGAAGGTATTTGGCTTCAAATTGAAAATTTTATTTTCTCTTTGATTATTAAACATCCCATGGTTTATTTTTATATTCTTGTGGACTTAAATGCTAGGTCTGGTCATAATATTATTGAATTGGAAAATAATTTCCAACTTTTACCAAGCTAAAAGATAATAGGTATTTCCCATCTAGGTTTTCTAAAGGTAAGATTCCAAATTTTCAGGTTTTTTTTTTTTTTTTGCTTAGCACAACTTGTATATAGGCTAGATTTATTCCTATTAAACAGTGCTGTGCAGGGTGATATTCCTGGTGAAAATGTGTTCATCAACCAATACAGATACAGTACAATTGACTATTGCCTAATTTTGAGGAATGCATTTCATATTATTCTCCACTTTGGGGTCATCACCCAAACTGAACATGACCACCTTCCATTAGTCCATACTATAATGACCAAAAGTAGACTGGTTCAGCAATTATCTTTAAAAGTGAATACGGTCGAACCAAAACCAACAAGAAAAGTCAAATGGTCTTTGGATCTGGGTCATTTAATGACAAAAAAGCTGATCTCCAATACAGCAACTTCACTCAGATCCAAAATACTGATGAAAGACTCTTCAACTCCATTGATAGAGACCTATAAGATCTGATCCATTTGTTGCAAGCTGACTTAATGCATAAACATACTCCTCAGGAGGGCCCAATTAAACCTCATGATTATTTGGAAAAATCCTGATTTGATAAGGAATCGTTGCACGAGAAAAACTCTTAGATCTGCTCTCATCAAGTGTAGGACAGCAAACTCAAACAGTGCCTTATTACCATATTCTCAACTAAAAAAAAGAGTATAAGCCCCTCATAAAAAGAAGCAATTTAATCATGATTTTTGGCCTGTGATATCCTAGCTGGTCTATGATATCCTAGCTGTGGTGTGGGAAAACCACTTCAGGGGGATTTTTGCTGAGGATACTGACTCTGTAATTGCTTCTGATAAGACTATTGATAAACTGCTACAAATGGCTCCACCCTAGGGACTATATCTATTGATGAAGTTATTGAATTAATTTCCCATCTCAAAAATGGAATGTCTCTCAGAATTGATAATATCCCACCTGAATTTAATAAAACCAACAGCCACTGGTGGGCATCTTTGTTAGTGACCTTATGTCGGCTGTCTGCCTAGCGAGCCTGAAAACTGGGATACTTGTTTAAGCAAACAAGGACCTCCAAAGAACCTCTGGCATAAACTACAGCCTAGAGGAAAAACAGTCACTTCAGACCGCAATAAGGAAAAATACAAAAGGTTTATTGCGGGTAACAAATTAAGACATTTAACAAAATCCCATCATAAAGATAAACAGTAAAAACAGCAGAGTAACATACAAACCAGCACAACAAGGAGACAAGAGAAGAGGGAGAGAAAGAGCAGCTTTTCCAAACAGCTTATATACACTCCACACAGCTGTACATTATTAGGTACTCTACATGTACCTCAGTCAAACACATAAATTAACATACAGCTGTGTAGCCTTATTTCAGTCTACACCTTGAGCTTAAAGGGCAAGGTCAGAAGAAGCAGCGCAGCATCAAGTAAGCTTAACCCTTTACATATCGTGACACCTTATTTATACAGATAAACAACTCTGGAATGATCCAAAATGTCTTGAATCAAGCAAATGAGGTTCCCATTGATAAAAAAAGGCCAACTCAAAGATTCTTGGAACTACAGGTCAATAAGCTTGCTATCCATAGTGGGTAAATTTGATGCTCACTCCCCCCCCCAAATTAATGCTCTTTCTAGAGCAGAATAATATTCTTTCCAAGGCTCAAGCAGCCTTTAGAGAAAACCATTCTACAATTGATCGCTGTTTAGTAGTTGCCCATCTTGCAGAAAAGTACTCAAAACCTATGTACGGCAAGTTCTTTGTAGCATTTATGGATCTAAAGGCTGTATTTGGTTCCGTCCCTAGGCATATGAGATAAATTGGAGTCTGTCTTGACAGACACCAGACTCCTCACTCTAATTAAAGCACTTTATAATAACAGCCAATTACATGTTAGATACGGTCCTCAGGAACATCTCTCTGAACCCACATCTATGTTGAAGGGGGTGAGACAGGTGTGTATCCTCATGCCTAGCTATTCAATCCATATCTGAATTTGATGGATGAAAACGGTCATCTGCCCAGACTAGGACTCAGGAAAATCTCAGTCTTGCTTTATGCAGATGACACAGTGATTCTTTCTAGATCTAGACCAGGGCTCAAACGCCTGTTAGGGAAATATTCAAATTACTGCTCCAGGAATGAATTTAAAATCAATGCTGCAAGGTCTAAAATTTTGGTCTTTGAAAACAATTGCCATCAGCACAGTTAGAATATAAATGATTGCCCCTTGGAAAAGCTTCAAATATCTTGGGCTTGTATTCCATCACAAAGTTTCTTGGAGCCCATATAGATTGTTAGTGTTGAGTGGTTCTTTAGGCTGTAAAACAGCTATTCTAAGATTTTTCCATATGAAAGGGAATCAGTTTGTTCCTTTCACTATAAACATATTTAACACAAATATTACATCCAAATTGCTGCGTGTAGCACCCATTTGGATTGAAGCTCTTAACTCTGAACTTGATAACTTTCAAGCAAAATTCATCAGGGAACTCCTCTATACTCCTAGATGTATCTCCAACTCAGTTCTACTACTGGAAGCAAGAGAAAGCCCTCATTCTAGAAGGGCTTGGGTGTTAGCATTCAAACAATGGCTTAAAGTGTTTGTCTTTAAATGTGGGAAAGGTCTAGTAGGCCACTTTGCATTGGATAACTGTGTCAGCAGGTGGTCCAAGTACATAGCCCAAAAAGTGACCACTATTGGCCTTTCTCCATCCTTGCTAATTGATTTCAGTCAATAGACAGCACCAAAATCTACTAAGCAAAGATTATGGGATATCACTTTCTGTAATCTTTGGGCTAATTCCACCTCATCCTGCTCTCCTAGTGCTTTAAATATCCAGTTTGTGGGATCTTTCTATCAGGCTACCTAGTAAAATAACTTAATTGTGCCAAACTATTTCATATTATTTACTAAGGCCAGATGCAATGCTTTTCCTTTAGAATTACTTTTGGGTAGATATGCTGGGTTGCCCACTTCTGTAAAATTTTGCCCTTGCAGTTGCAAGATGTTGAAACAATGTATATTTTGCTATCTTGCATTTTTTATAATCAGAGTTGCAATCATTTGATCTCTCCCTTATTGAGCCATATGCTGGGTCATTCAAAAAAGTTTTATGTAAAAATCCTGTTGGAGGGCATACGTCGGAATGTAACCCTATCAGTTGCTAAGTTTCTGATGTGTTTATTCAAATTTACAATCTAGTTAAATATTTCAGATATTGAGGATTGAATTTTAATAAGCACAGGGTCACTTTTATGTGTTACAGCTCTGGATATTTTTCTGGGAGCCATATTTATGATGTCATATAAATCAGTCTCTGCTTAAATTCCAGCATCAGAGACAATATTTATTTCTTCTTTTCTAAAATATAACTTCCATATAGACCTTTTAATTGTTTAAATCTTGAAGCGACTAAATCTATTTCTTATTTCCAGTCCAAATTACCACTCAGTTTAATCTATAACATTTTAGCACTATGCTATCAATCTCTCTTGGCATATAGTTTCACTTTCTAGTATTATTTTCAATGGAGACTACCCTTCAAATATTTATGATGTAAATTGTTTGTATTCAGTTAAGTGTAATAAATCACCTACTGAGCAGCAGATTTCTCTGTCCCTATTCAACATGGACCATTCAAGATCCTTTGATAATATTATAAATCTTTTTTTCCATTCTTCTGTTTTCATTGCAACTTTGATTAGATATTTAGTGTTAAAAATCAATCAATCAATTCATTAATAAAAAAAGAAATATCTGTGCCTCATGAATGTCTGAGCATTCCTGACCATGGACTCTAACCCAGTAAGGCTAATGGAATCAGCTTTCTTAACATCCAGAATATATGTCTGATTACATTTATCTTCCCTTTTCTTCAGTATAACAGATCCAAAAAGGACGTGGTGACTCCCACCTAAGGATCCTATTATTTCCATCCCATTGATCAGTTCATCTATGTTCGTTGGATCAAATCCAAAACAGCTGATCCCCTTCATTCCTCTCCTACCTTCTGTATATTAAAATTATCTGCAAGGCTAGTTTGGAATGGTTGTGCTTTGCAGTCTTGGCAGAGTGTGATTTCCAACAAATGTCATGGTGATAGAAATCTCCCACTATTATATCTCTCTTCATTTGAATCATTTGTTTTAGGAAGGGAGCATCAAAATATTCAGTTTGGCTGAGGGGCCTTTAGTAGATTCCCCACAATGAGGTCATGGTTGTTTCTCTCCCCTTTAATTTTTACCTAAATGCTATACACCTGTTTTCTACATTCTAAATCATGGAGATACACTTCCTTGACATATAACATTATCTCCTACTTTCCTGTTTGGTCTATTTCTTGAGAACAGGTTATGCCTTTCCACTACAATCATGAAACTCATCCCATGAAATCTCAGTGATGCCCATTAAACTATTTCTGCCTTCCTGTATTAAGGATTCCACTTCATCTTCTTTATTTGCTGTCCTCTGTGTATTAATGTAGAGACATCCAAAACCATGAGTCATTCTCTCCTGCTTATTGGGTTTTTCAGTCCACTATTGCATTCTTGTACTATTGGCCCAATTCCCTCTGTATTATTGAGACTTTTGTCCCCAGTACTTCATGTCCCCCTACCCTCCAAAAGACTGCCTCGCTTTCCCATGTAACCCAATTTAAATCCCTCTTGATCAGATTAGTGAGACTCCTACCAAATGTGTTCTCTCATTTCTTGCCCTTGCAGGAGAGTTCCCACTCTTTGGGGTGGGAGGAAAGCTTCATCCTCTCAAGAAACTTGTTACCCTGTTTACTTGGGGGTCCCCTGAGGGACACCGAAGTGCACTCTCAAAATATCAAAAGGTGGGGAAATTAGCAAGAGCACAAGTTAGCACTGCGAGAGGCAGGGCAACGGAGCGGAATCTTTTACCCAACGTCGACGAGGTCAGGCCAAGTCAAGGAGCAAACAGGATTGAAATAATAAATGTGATCTTTATTAAAATACAATCAAACAGTGTATGCAGCACACTCACATAGATAACTATGGAAGATAAAGGTGGGAGTGAGACAGAGAGATTTTAAAGAGGGATTGTTGATTTGGGTGACACTACACCTGTGAAGCCCGGATAGATCACTGCGAAAGTTCGCAGGTGTGTAGTCTCAGTACGTTGGGACTGAGGGGAAGGCTCGCCAAGCACAGCGGCAGCAAGTCTGGATGGAAATTGGGCACGATCCGAGGAAGGTCTCGGAATCAGGGGTTTTTATAGGGAGAAATGTGGCAACAGGCTATTCTGTACTTGGGGAAAACAATGAGTTTCGGGCTGGAGAAAAAGCCTCCGAAAGGTCAGAATTTAGCAAGATTGAGTTAGGTCCGAATTGACAAAGAGGTAGACAGTATGCAGATGCGCAGTTCTTGACAGTTGAGTTGAGTTGAGCTTGTCAAGTTGCCTGCTCAGGGCAGGGAGTTCTTTGTAAGCAGCGTGCATACATAATAGAGTACTTGCCTTTGAGGTCTCCTAAAATAGCGAGACAGCTATTTCTGGCTTGCCTGTATTGTGTTGGGATATTGCAGCAATTATTGGCTGAGCCTGACTGCGGACTTGTCTGGGGGACCTCGCAAACACATGGAGAGGGATGGTGGAAGACAGCCAAATTATTGATGTCAAAATGATATCTAGTGTCACCCCAAGCACGGCTTAGGAACTGCAGTAACAAGCTGATGTGTAGATACATGGGCCTCAAGCTGCTATACCTTCTCATCTGACAGAGAAATGAGTTTGCACTTGTTGAAGATCTTCTGGCAAGAAAACAAACACAGCACAGATGTTGCAAATGACTTTAATAACTCCATCACCATCCATGTTTGTCATTCTATATATGTAGTTTCACACCTGTCCAGACTTTCTTCTCAAAGTTCCCATGAAATGGCCACAAATATATATATGTCCCTTGTCTTGTATGCTGAGCTCCACAGACTGAGGCAATAGCTACATAGATGTAGGAGCTGCTAGCTCCACTTCCTACTAACTCAGTGACTCAGCAGAAGCTATACCCCCTTAGACCATGTGCTCCAGGAGACCACAGAGCCCCAAAACAAGCAGAAACACCCACACAGGTCTCCAAATAACACAGCTGAACAATCAATACTACAGTGTTCAAATACAAAAACTGTCTGAACTATCTCCACCTAAATTGCCAGCTATTGTTTTGAGCTCTGAAACATTCCTCTCAATCATGAAAAATCACAGTTTCATGAGGAGAGGATCATCAAAGTTCCCTCCCCTTGTTGTTCTCCTCCCCTTGTTGTTTTCCTCATTTTGCTTCAGCTCTAACACTGATCAGTCATAGGCCCTTTCCGCATCTTACCTTTTTTTCATGTTGGGGTGTGGGGATCGTACGAGCAGCATCCAGCAAGATGCTCTGGCGTCTCTGCTTCTTCAGCTCTGCACAAGCTGCCTGCTTCCTAGCAGATAGTGTGAGAGCCCCGCCTCTTCCTTCTGCAGCACAGCCTGGGGGTTTCCCAGGCTGCACTGGGGCAGGAACGCAACTGCCATGGCTCCGGAGGCTCCGCACACATGGCAAGTGTGCATGGGGCCCTGGAGCAATGTGCAATCAAACACCAGTTTCAGCTGAAAGCCAAAAATGAAAAAGTGTGCGAGCGGTGCCTGCCCTACCCTGGAGCATGGCACGATTGTGAGTGCATCATGCAGCTCGTTCCTCACAATCGTGCAACACTCAAGGGGCCCTTTCGCATGGCAAATGCCGTGTGAAAAGGGTCATAGTCTGCTGAGGCCATCCAGCTTGGCAATGAACATGCTGTTCATCTTTTTGCCTCAAGAGGACACTGTATAGTAGGAGTTTGGAAACCTTCACAGCAGAGAGAAATTCAGACTTAAGAGTCAAGTGTTTTGAGATTGCAAAGCATGACATATCACACTTAGTGATAGTGCACTAGTGATAGTGCCACGTACAACAATGAAATAACACTTTCTCTGCTGTATTAACAATAATAATTGCTTGGCCATGAAATGTTGTATAAGAAAGATGGGCAACTGTGGCTCTTTTCTGTTATCCCTTACCATTAGTGCTGATGAGAGCTGATGACTAAGAAGATATGGCGGCTCACAATCACCTACCTCTTTAGAAGTACCCCATGTTTGGAGTTCATTTGAGTCAGGAATGTAAACTGAGAACCCTGTTTCCCTCTTGTGCCAGGCATCCACTGTGGTATGGTTGTTATTGTGTGCCTTCAAATCATTTCCAACTGGCAACCCTGAGGTGAACCTATCATGGAGCTTTCTGGTGCTGAGTGTGTGTGACACATGCAAGGTTTCCAGTGAGTTTCCATGGCTGAGCCAATGGTCTCCAGGGTTGTAGTCCAATGCTCAAACCACTATATCATGCTAGCCCTTCCACTGTAGTGTACCTGAAGCTTCTAAACATCTTGCAAGGATTTTAGAGCAAAGTTTTACTTTCTTGGCATGGTGTTAAATGTGACACTAACCTTGTTGGCTTTATTTACATGGGATATATATGACTTGACTAAATATTCAGCAATAGTATTTTCTGATTACATATAAAGGCTGAGATCCATCAGTACTGCTGGTGGAACATTTTTGGGCTCCCACTATAGTTGGCTGCACAATTCAGCTTGACAGTTACAGGGAGCACCCCATGGCCAATCAGTGCCCAGGGGATGAGACCAGCAGCTGGACACAATTCAGTTGTAGTCTTGTGGCTTGTGGCATCCAGCTCAATGGGGAGATGATGGCTGTTAATCTTCCCAGCTGCACAACTACAGTCTGATGTGCCTGGGAATAGGTGGATGATGCCAGAGACATCAAGTAGAGGTGCTGGAGGAGTCACTGAGCAAGGTGGCACTAGATATCTCCAACAACAACAACCAAAAAGATGCATATCCTGCTGTAACAGGGTTTTACATCAGTGTAAGCAAGAGTGTTCTAGCCAGGGGCCCTTCCTGGGGGAAAAAGCCTTTATTTTGTGAACGTGCTCCTCTCTCTGTGTAGGTTTGTGTGCATTTTGATATGCATGCTGCCCTTGCCTAAAATGTCTTGCTTGCCTTTTAAAAATGTGCAGATTTTAAAAATGTGTAGATATTCATGAGCATGTTTTTTGCTGCTGTTATTGTTCCATGGAATGAGTTACAAGTGCAGAAATGTACTGATCTGCAACCAGAAGTTGCATGCAAATATGTTGTCTGCTCAGTTGAATACTTGGACCAGTTCTTGAAAATCCTGAAAGTGTGAACTAAAACTTTCCAGCCTCCCAACACAGAAGGGCAGGTGCTGCCATCCTAGCTACTGATTCAACCCTGCCACTTTAATTTCTATTTTCCTCTATCCTCATTCAAATCATTCAAATCTCTGAAAAGCCAGAAAAAGTGATTTTTCAGGAGATGAGGTTAGATCTAAATGCCTATGACACAATTCATAGCATATGATATCTAGACCGGATCTAGGAACAGACAAAGTACTAATCAAGCACACAGTGGGGATAGGTCCATAGATAGAAACTAAACACTGATCTGGATTATTCTGTGTTAGAGTACCCCCAATGAAATCACCATTGCCAGGAAGCTGTTATCCTAAACTGACCTCTGATTGTAATGTTTGGCTAGTCAGGTTTCATCTTAGCTGCTGAAATTCATCTGCCTGCTGTGGCATATTAACTTTTGGGAACAAAATCATACTTTAATCATTCACTCATCACATTGTGCAGGTGAGTGACTCCCTGGCTCCCTTTTCCCTTTTAGGGCATGAAAATGAGCAGCTTGGCTTTTGATGGTTAGTTCCTTCCACATGAATTCCTCTGCTCAATGGAGCCAGCGATAGTGATACCACTGAACTGCTGAGGTCAGGAGAAAGCTAAAATGCATAGCTGTTGTTGTGACTCACTGCCAGCCAATCATACCCTTCCTTTCAGTTCTATCAACAGTGCCTGAAAAGGCTGCTGTCTGATGTCAGCATACCCATGCCTAGAGGTAGCAGCTTCAAGCTTATTGCACCTTTTAGGGCTGGGGGATGCAGAACCAGGAAATCATTGGCAAACACTGAGTGAGAGTGATTGGTTCAATATTACTCAGTCAGCATTATGACTGAAGGAGATGTGAGCACAGGCCTCCCCAGTCCTAGTCATACACCTCCACATCTATACTATACTAACTGCCATCAAGCCCAGCACATTCTTGAACTAAGAAGCGTCTTCTTGGGGCAACTTAATGAAGACAGGAATTGCTCCCTTGTAATGGCAGCTGGGCAGGGTGTAGTCCCTGGTGGGATCTGAGGAGACCAATGTAGTTCCTTTCCCCCAAAAACAAAAAGGGGGCAAAGGCAAAAATAGCCAGTTAAGGAAAAACTCCTTATAGATTAGCAGAGATAGCTATGCACAGCTATGGAAGCATGTCTAGCAGCAGAGAACACCATTAGCAGCACAAGCACTAAGCCAGTAACACTCACCAAACTCCAAGTTGCAATCTTCCAATATGGAAGCTCTTTACTCTTTGTTACAACATATACACAATATTTACAAAGTCCAGATGGCAAGCCAGCATATCATAGCCAGGTTATGCTTTCAATGAGAACAACAGCCTGGCATGGAGCAGGCAAACCCCCTGCTGTGTGAATTTCCTATTGAAAAGCCTTCTTCATAGCACTCAAACACAGCCATTAAACCAGCTATTAACTGTCTGGCAACTAATATTTGTTGCAAATTCCAAAACACAAGGAGCCTTGTTGGTTTTGACAGCTCTGGCTCACAAAAACAGGAAGATTCCCACCAAATCAATAATTGTCTTGTCCTCCCACTTGTGACTTCTTCTTGATCCCCAATCACACAGCCATCAATGTGCTTTGTCACCCATATGTTAAAACCATCAACATGTTTCCTTCACACATTCTGGTCCACCCTAGAAGTTCCATTGTTTGTTCAAGTATAGAGTCATCAACATGTCTCCAGGGCAGGTTTTGGGGTACAAAGAAATCCTGATTTTGGGTTCCTCTCCCCCTTCATTTTTTGATTTCAGGGATCCACTTTGTGACTCTGACCTTTTGCTGTCCTTCGGCGAAAAGCCCAAGTCATTTCATCCTTCTCTGTTTCTCTCTGGATGGTAATTATAACTGAATCTTTTTTCTATCTCCTCTATCTATTTTCCTCCCTTTCTTTTCAGTTAGCCTTCTGTGATTGCTTGTGTGTGTGTGTGTGACTATTTTGTGTATATGTGTATGTGTTTTCCCCCAAAAAAACACATTTAAATTGAACTATAAGTCATCTGAGTAATCCCTTTAGCAGTGACCCCAAAAAACACTGGTGGAAAGATCCTACATTTACTCCTCCTCTGACAATATTCTTAATTTACATTAATTAATTCCCCATTTTTACATTTGATCACGGGTTCTAATAGAGGAACTCATAGGGTGCCATGCTTTTGGAGTAACAGTACTAGCAGTGAAAACTTTTGAATCCCACCTACCACTGGAAAGTGTCCAACAGAGCTTCTCTGAAATTGAATTTAGGCTTTGTGATGATAGCCCTTCTCCACTTGCACTTTATTGCTAAGTCTACAATCCTACATAATTTTACCTTGGGCTAACTTTTAGCCTAGCCTAAATACTCCAAAGCAACCAATCTGAATGGGGGACATGTAGTCCCCAAGTGGCCCTGGCAATGAAGGGAGTCATTGACTGAAAATTGTGAGAAGGGGAGCCCCAAGGGTTTATGAGGGCCTTGGTAACAGTACTGATGAAATACCCAAGCAGCAACCTTAATTGGAGACAATAGTTTCTGACCTATTTATAGTATCTTTTCATCACACTGTTTGACAGTTTCCTTTCCCAAATCCAAGAACAGAACTGATATCGTGACAAGAAATGACTTCCAACTATCATAGTCTAATTTGGAGCATCATATCATGAAACTTGAAGAAAAGCACTAAGCTCAAGGGTTGTATTAGGCCTGATAGATGTTTCATTTCATAAAGACTTTAAAAAGTTCTGTCCGATATGTTGGAATGTTCAGGTTTTCTTGGTATTCAACAATAAAATGATTTTCTGTCCATCTGTTTGTATAGTATCCCTTTTTGTCAGGAAGGCCCTGGAACCTGAGAAGAGCTCCTAAGGGGGTTGTGGCCAATAAACAAACAAACAAATAATAAAAAAAAAATTAAAAATGTGAGAATGGCTGCTTTAACGGCACTAGATCCCATCTGATCTTGGAAGTTAAGCAGGGTCAGCACTGGTTAGTACTTGGATGAGAGATCATCAACAAACACCAGGTGCTATAGGTTATGTTTCAGAGGGAGGAACTGGAAAAACCACTTCTGAGTATTCCTTGCCTAAGAAAACCCTTTGAAATTCCTGGGGTTGCTATAAATCAACAAACAGGTTACCTGAAGGTACATGCACACACAAGGCTAGTTTTACTCAATGATACTTCCTTTCTTTTTCTAAAATTCCATACTACCAATCAACCTGCACAGCAGATCAAAGACATTTTTATACATACAGAATAAATTTCCTTGATGCTCCTGTTTACTTTAATATTCAATTATTATACAGCTAAAAAGAAAATGCAGGAGAGGAGTCGGCAGTGTTAGTGGGCATCCTGACCCTGCAGCAAACCTGAAGGAAGCAAGGAAATATTGCTAAAATGGATATTAGTTATAGACTACTACAGCTGCTAAAGGGTGAGGTCATTTCTGCCTGCTGCTGGTTGTGCTCCCAGTTGCTGGCAGGTGCCACTGGCACCAGTGCAAGGGCAGAAAGTATAGCCCACATTGTGACTTGGCTTCAGGGTAATAATATGACAGCACATTGTGGCATTATAAAAGAAAGGAAAGGAAAATGTATATTTCTGGGGAGGGGAGACATTGCTACATACCCATAAGCTAAATAGTACCAAGTGCAACTCAGTTCTACAGACATCTGCTGAGGAGGTATATGTCCGAGTGTAACTGAAGCTAAGTTGTGTGCAACACTTTGCCAGGTTTAAACAGCTTCCTTTCTTATCTCCGATTGCTGGACAAGCTTGTAGCTAACTAGGGAAAACTCGTAGGCCCTACCTGGGTCAGACTTTATCCATCTCTGAGCCTTGTGGGGGTGGGGGCAGAGGAATGACACTCAGCAGCAAGCAAGGGCGCATTTGAAATAGGTCTGATCACCGGACATTTTGCTATGGCTTACACCTTTGCTCTCAAAACTGATGAAATGACAAGCCCCCAATAGTTCATATCCTATAAGTTGGATAGCAACACAGAGATGTGTACCTGTTGGCTTAGTTGTTTGAAGATGATGATGATGATGATGATGATGATGATGATGATGATGATATGGAGCTTTGCAGTGTTGCAATTATGTAACATGGTAGACTACAGCTTTCAGCATCACAAAAATATTTTCCAGCATAGCTAATCAAAAGAATTGTTTGTGATAAGCAAAAGTAGTTCAGATTCCTTTCTATTTGCTCTATCAACGTAAGTTAAGCCATGGCTAAATATAGATTCTGGTCTTATAATCTTTAAATCAGATGATAGGGACACAGGTCTAAAAGTACACATCATGCAAGTGTTCTCCCTCTCATGCACACACATACAGATAACACACACAAAGCAGTCTGTTTCTAAAGATCCCATCTCAGTTAGATTTGTTTTAACACCAGCTTGACAGACATCAAATTGCAAGGCAACATTCTTTGTAGCATAGAGGGAGACTTGAGGTGCTAACGGGCTGTACCATTTTATATGATATATGAAGTCTGGCACTTTGTAAAAAAAAAAAATGCTTTCTGCTTGACAGACTTCCTGCAAACATAAAAGTAACCCAGCAAGAAGAGAGTGTATCCTCCCCCATTAAGAAGGACTTGTTTTGTTTTAAACAGAAGGGGATAATTTAAAAATGACATGGACACCCTGATGTCTCAAACAGGTATACTCCATTCCATCATTTTGAAATTTTTCCACCACCATGACACTTTATTTGTCTGATACATTTCTATATTCACATTATTCAAAGAAGCAAGGATCCACTGGGACAATCCCACTGACAGCGCTACAGCTAATCAGTGGAACCAAGGAGTGGTACCTGTTCCACCTGCAACTCCTCTTGGATCTCCTAATGTAGTTCTGGGGCTGGAAAATCCTGCAGAGCTGATTTTTCTAGCAGCCAAGATGTCCATGAAGGGACAAGAGAGAATTCGTCCCGCACCACCCATGTCACCACGGGTGGCGGGGGATGGCCTTTGCCACCCTCCCGCGAGACGAGATCGCTTGCGGGGGCCGACGGGAGGAGGCGGGGTGAGACAGCGCTATTTAAGGCCGCCCCACCTCTCCCTCGGCCTCTCTTTTGAATCCAGGCGATCGGAGGAGGACGCACGGTTTCGAGCGTCGCTGGGCCGACCACGTGGTTGGCCTGGGAGAGTTTTTTTCCTTTGTTCTCCTTGATCGCTGGGCAACGTGGGTCAGTCAAGGCATTTTTTCTTGCAGAGTGGCCTTCAGCGGGCCCGGTTTTTGCGGGCAGCAACTGTGGCTACGTGGGGCATCGGTGGCTGGGGGGTCCTGCGCTCCATCGAGCGGCTCATGGTGCCGGGGCACCATTTTAGCCGCTCGTCCCCCCATCCTTTTTTGTTGGTGGCGGGTGGCCTCCTCCCGCGTTTCGGATGGATCCTCGGTGGCCGCTTGCGGCCTCGACATCGGGAGCCTTCCTCAGCGGTGGAATTCAGCGGTCGCATCTGCGGCCGCCCAGGTAGGGCCGTTTGGCCGCCTGCCGCCACTGCAGCAGTATCAGTCTTGGCTGCGGGATCGGGCCGTAAAGAAAGGGGGGGGCCTTCCTTGGTGCCCAGACGCCCCCCTTGCTGCTGCTAGCCCCAGGGGTCGGGCGGGGAGGGGTGGCTGCTCGCGCTTGTGTCAGGCCGAACGCGTGGGTAGTAGAGGCTCTGGCCTCCCTGGCTTCCTCCTTGACGGTCGCCCGGTAGTTGTCCCCCCAGGCACCGTGGGGTGCGCTGCAGCTGCGAGGCCTTCGTTCGCGGCCTTGCCGCGCGGCCCACTGTGGTTTCGGTCGTGGCCTCACTGCGCGGCCTACCGTGGCCATAGCTCAGTGGCGGCCTTCTCCCGGCCCGCAGAAGAGTAGTGTCGTGCTAAGGGCGCGGTGCTGCAGGAGGCTGGGAGTCATCGGGGATTGGGGCCTGCACATTTTTGAGCCTTCTGTTATATATATATATATATATATATATATATATATATATAATATAATATAAGAGGACAACAGTATTTTCTCCCAGGGGGGTGGCCCGGGGAGTGGCAGCTTGGCGAATTACTTCAAGCCTGGCTGCCAGCGGTGGCCCATCCATCTCACCGGTTTCTGGACACTTTGGGAAGGGACGTTTTAGTCTGAGACTGCGCCAATTCGTAAGATCCCCTATTTTGGCCATTGGTCTCCTGTTCACCTTAGTTGGGGGAATTTGGGGCATTCAGCCACGCTATGGCTTCGAAGCAAGTGACAGCTACTTCTAAGGGCAAACAGCCTCCCAAGAAGGCCACGCCGGCAAAGGGGCAGCCACAAGCAAAGGGGCCACCCCGGCCAAAAGGCCTAAGACGGCCAAGGCTGCAGTGGCCCCAAGCTTATTGACGTCATCTTCGGATGACGAAGGGGAATCGGGCAGAGCGGACGTCATCTTTGATAAACTTGATGCTATTGAGAGGGGATGTCAGCCGGCAGGGAAGGGCAGGAAAAAGGGGGAGGAGATAGTTCAAATGTGAGCGAGTGTTATTGACCGGATTGTCACTTGACTAGATGCCCTTGAAAAACGAATGGGCGAGAAGCGGAGTGACCAAACAACCTCATCACGGCATGGCAATTCGGAAGCGGGGTCTTCGGAGGGCATGGAGACAGAAGGACAGACAACGGGTGAGTACACTGATCACGAACACAACACTGTATGTGTAGCGGGGCCGTGGGCTGTAGGCACACCACCAGGAAATTTGGTCTGGGCCCCGCCAGCAGGTTCCCCAGAACCGTTGGCTTCTTCTTCACCTTGTCCCCCTGGGGAAAACACGTCTCCCTCTCAGCAGGTTCGGGGGGGCGAGTAAGGGTAAGGAGTCTCAGGGATCCTCTAAGGGAGGAGCGCAGTTGCCGCAGGGCTCACCTAAAGAGGCGGGCCCTGAACAGGAGATAAAGGGGCAGTCAGGGGGCTTGGATGAACACCTCACCGATGCCACTATCGAAAAGATACTGAAGGGAGAATACGTGGACTTTTTTCCCCTTTTGTATCACGAGCTTGATAAGAAGGAGGACTTGGATGCGGGCGAGAAGGAGAAGCTGAAGAAGCGTAGGATCGACAGGAATTGGTCTAATTGGTTTGTGGGGTATCTCATTTATGCGGATGTGGTCGTTAAAGCCCAGCCTTCCAGGGCTCATGACATGTTTGTATATTTGAACACGATATTTAGGTCTTATACAGAGTACTCAGGTGTGGGTTGGTTGCATTACAATGAGAGGTTCAGGATGAGGGCAGTTAAGCAGACAAGTCTGCACTGGGACCGCATTGATATGGAGTTATGGATGCAGACATTGGCACCAGGCCACCCCATTTTCAGGGAACGGTCCCACTCGGGTCATCTGGTGCAGTCCTATAAGGCGGGGGGTCCCCCCTGTGTCCAGGGCTCACAGGAGCAGCAGCCAGTGCAGATTTGTTGGGAATTTGGGATGCAGGGGCTTCTGCACGACGCCCCTGCAGGTAGAAGCACCTTTGTGGGATCTGCTGGGGCCCCCATTCGGCCCACAACTGCAACAAAGGGAGAGGCGGAGGGACAAGCTTCAAGGAGGGAACTGGAAAACTCGGGCCAGGGGATCAGCTGCCATTTCAAAAAGGGGCCCAGTCCAATTAAAGTGGAGAGGCTGTTGGCCTGGCTCCATTTCTATCCGGACAGTGCAGTACCTGAGTGATGGATTTACTGTAGGTTTTAAATCCCAAGTATGGGACCCCGTAGGTTTTACATGGCTAGTAACCTTAGATCGGTGATGGGTAATGAGCACATAGACAAAAAATTGGTAAGGAGGTAGCGGAGGGCAGAGTGTTAGGCCCATTTGATCAGCCTCCTACTCCCAATGTTAGAATTTCCACACTAGGAGTAGTCCCTAAGAAAGTCCCAGGGGAAGTTAGGTTGATCCACAATCTATCATATCCCAAGGGAGAATCCATTAATGATGCCATCCCGGAGGAGTTATGCTCCGTTAGGTAGACGTCCTTCGATACAGCAGTTTGGGTTGTACGTAAACATGGGGTGGGAGCTGAGCTAGCCAAAGCGGACATCAAGTCAGCCTTTCGCCTGCTACCCGTTCACCCATCTGAATTTGAGCTTTTGGGTTTTGCCTTTGATGGGAAATTCTATCTTGACCGATCTCTCCCGATGGGATGTTCAGTGTCGTGTTCTGCCTTTGAGACGTTCAGTACCTTTTTGGAATGGGCCATCAAGAGGAAATCAGGCCTGCGGGGCATTGTGCATTATTTGGATGATTTCCTATTGGTGGGACGCTGGGGTTCTGGGTAGTGCGCTTTTCTCTTGGCAGAATTTGCATCCCTGATGGGAGAGTTGGGGGTGCCTTTGGCACACGAAAAAACATAAGGCCCCACTCAGAGACTCACATTTCTAGGAATTGAGTTGGATACAGTCAACTAGGCCAGTAAGCTGCCGCCAGCTAAAGTTCAGGACCTTAGGTCAAGGGTGGCATCCTTCTTGGGCAGGCACAAAGCAACCCTCAGGGAATTCCAGGAGATACTAGGGTACCTTGATTTTGCCTGCAGGGCGATAGCGCCCCACAGGGCATTTCTCAGGTGGCTTTGCGATTCCACCAAAGGCGTCACCAAGCCACACCACCGAATTAGGGTCACTAGAGAAATGAAATTAGACCTGGAAGTTTGGCAGGAGTTCTTAACAGATTTCAACGGTGTTTCCTTTTGGCATGAGGAAATCATGGTCAAGGATGCATTACAAATATCTTCTGATGCAGCCGGTTCCATTGGCTTTGGTGTCTTTTTCAGAGGTAGGTGGTGTGCGCAGAGATGGCACGAGAGCTGGGTGGAAGCCGGCCTCACATCTGACCTCACATTTCTGGAATTTTTCCCAATACTGGTAGCAGTTCACATTTGGCAAATGGCGCAGTCCATTTTTGGTGTGATAACCAGGCCACAGTCAGAGTGATCAACAATCTTTCTTCAAAGTCGCAGCGTGTCATGAGATTGGTGCGGGTGTTCACGCTTCAATGTCTATGTTTTAACATTGTTTTCAAGGCAGTACATGTTGCGGGCGTTGACAATTCCTTGGCTGACTCTCTTTCCCGTATGCAGATGGAATGCTTCAGGGAACTGGCTCCAGCCGCTGCACCCCTCCCAGAACTGATGCCTGCCGGCCTGTGGAATCTTGGCGGGGTGAGGTAACGAGGATGATAGGTATGTCAATTGCACCCAGCACCAAGAAGAGTTACAGCAAGGCGGCTAGGGAATTCAGCAACTTTCGTAAGTCCAAAGGGTTACAGGACACTTGGCCACTCCCAGCAGACCACATTTTGCCATTTTGTGTGGTCCTTAAGCAAGCAGGCCTCTCCCCTCATTCCATCAGATCCAAGATGTTGGCCTTGGCCTTTTGGTCCAAAGCACGGGGCTTGCCGGATCCCACTAGTGATTTCAGGATACACAAATTCATAGAGGGGTGTGTCAGGCAATGGGGAATGGTCCGAGATAGCAGGCAACCACTTTCTCCTGGCACCCTGAGGGGTTTGGGTGATGCATGGAAAGTAGTGTGTTCCTCAACATATGAGGCTCTTTTGTTTCACTCAGCAGCCCTCATTGCATTTTTCGGGGCGCTAAGAGTAAGTGAATTGGTTGTTCAGAGCAAAGGAGATAGATCGGGCAGGACCCTGGAATTCTGGGACCTGTCTTGGAGGGAGCGGCATTTCTGTCTGGTCATAAGGGGATCAAAGACAGATCAGGCCAAGCGGAGCGCTGTTGTTACCTTACGGGAATGTGCTGATGCAACCTTGTGCCCGGTAAGGGTGCTTAGAGCTTACACTGCCAACAGAGGAACACATGCTCTTTTTGTCATGCAGACACAACCCCGCTCACTAAGTATCAATTCTGGACCATTACAAAGAAGACCCTGCTACAGTTGGGCCTGCAGGGAGTCAAGTTTGGCACACACTCATTTCGCATAGGTGCAGCCTCCACCGCAGCACTGATGGGCATGAAGGCTGATGACATACGGAGGATTGGTAGGTGGAAGTCCTCGGTGTTCTGACGCTATGTCAGGCCAATTGACCTGCCTTAACGTTTCTGGTTCCTTTTCAGACCGACCTGCTTCGGAGGGAAGGAAGCGAGTGTTGATCTGTGGCCACAGTTTCATCTTTTGGGCAGAGCGGCAGGCTTGCAATGGTTATATGGGCCCAAACCTAGGACTGGGTGATCGGGTCCATACATTGGCTTGGCAAGAGAGGACTGCGGTGGCATGGCTTGCTACCTATGTTGTTCGGGGAGCGCGGTGGGCCTCTGCCTGACGTGCTGGTCATTCACCTTGGGGGTAATGACCTTGGACTGCTGAAAGGAAAGGCCTTGGTTATACAGGCCATTCAAGATATGTGGCTTATCCAAGATACATGGCCTCACACTCATATTGTTTGGTCCGCACTGGTTCAAAGGAGAATATGGAGAGGAGGCGCTGACCCCTGATGCATAGAACGCGCCCGCAAACGGGTGAACAGGGAGATTGGCTATGCTTTGAGACAGGGCTTGGGTTATTACATTCCTCACACTGACATTGTTTTCAATAAACCAGAGCTGTATTGGCATGATGGTGTACACCTGTCACCCGAGGGCAATGAGATTTTCTTACGGGATTTACAAAATGGGCTGGACTCGATTCTGAGGGGGTGGGGGGATAAGGACTAAGCAGATGCTTGCCCTTATCCGTGGCCGACATGGGGGGGGTCTTAAGGTTTGGCGTGTTCCTATGGCACCCCTTTGGGTGTAGGATAAATCCTATCCTTGAGGAGGGCCCTGGGCTCACCCCACTTGTCGTGCAGCGGGGGGAATGGGCCTTGGGGCTCACCTTCCAGACAAGGGCTGGCCAAAGTCATAATGCACCTTCAGCGGTTGGCTTTGGGGCCCGGTATCTCGCTCAACGGGCTAGGGGAGATGGTCGGGAGCTGCCTCTTGGCCCTAGTCCGAATATGCTGTTGCCCCCCCTTTCTCCTCAGGTCAAAAGTTCAAGTTTAAGTTCAAGGTCATGTAAGTTTAAGTTCAAGTTTAAGTTCACCCCCTTTTATGTTAATTAGGCATATTAATAAATTGCCATAGTTCAACCCAAGCTCTGTGTTCGATCTCGTTATTTCGTGGGTTGGGCAGCAAATTTCCATCATGTTAGCCAGTGTCTTCTAATTCAGTTGTAGGCCTCTCCCTTTTCCATTTCATTCCAACAAGAATCCTGTGAGGTGAGTGAGGCTGAATGATAATGACTGGTGTGAGATTACCTATCAGGTGCCGTGATTCAGTGGGCAGCTGGACAGGTGCGTTTCCAGTGGCACTCCAATATTCTCACCAGTCACTATCTCAAACAAGACTCATCTCCTGCTTAATGTTTATACCTCAGGATACTGTCTAAGGAGATGGATAAAAAAAGCTAGTAACCTATTTCAAAACCTAAAAGAATCCATCTTTTTGGCCTTTGAACCATTTTCTTAAATCACAGATTTGGTCTGAAAATGTTACATAGGCAAAAGACAAAACCTAAGTTAACACACATGCAAGAGAAATCCACAGACCACTTGCAACCTCTTGTTTTTGTTCACTTGGGGAAAATTCCATGCTTCTGCTTACAAGAGCTCAAAGAGGAAGTCACCCTTTCAAACCCATTAAGTAAATAATTAAAATGATAAGAGCAATGAGCAACATTAAAGAGTGTGTTGATATATTATGGCATTCTATCTGTGAGTAGATTTATTGCAGTAACAAGCAAATACTGTTTATTCACTTATTAGTAACTATTGTTCATAACTTGGTTGGACAGAAAAGGTGCCAAAGGCATAGCATAATTTAAATGGCACACAAAGCAGCAGGGAACACCAGTGTGCTCTATTCACATACTTCCTGAGTACACTACCCTGTTGCTGTGTTACCCTGTTTACTGTGGGTCCCGGGAGGGACACATAAATAACCAAACAACACACTTTGGGGAGAATTAGCTTAGAGCACTGCTGGCAAAACGAGAGGCAGGGTAACGCAGCAGGATCTTGTAACCCAATGTTTACGGGGTCAGGCCAAGTCAAGAAGCAAACCGTGTTGAAAATTAATGAATGATCTTTATTAAATACAGGTACACAATGTAAGCAACACACTCACACAGATAACTAAGGATGATACAGAACTTGTTCCTGGAGTCTGGAAAGAAGATAGAGAGCGTTGCTGGGGCGAGATGTAGCTCAGCACGTGGGGCTGAAGGGAAGCTCGCTGGGCAAAGTGGCAGCAAGACGGTCTGGAATTCGGGAGCAATCCAAGGAAGGTCTCAGAATCAGAGGTTTTTATAGGGAGAAATGTGACTGCAGGCTATGCCATACTTTGGGAAAACAATGCGATTTAGGAGTGGGACAAAGCTTTGGAAAGGTCAGAATTTAGCATGATTGAGTTAAGTCCGAACTGACAAAGAGTTAGCCAGTATGCAAATGCAGGGCGCTTGGCAGTTGAGTATTCAGCTTGCCAGGTTGCCTGCTCGGGGCAGGAAGCCCTTTTGTAAACAGCGTGCATACATAATGAAGGTGTTTGCAGAGAAGTCTCCTAAAGCAAGGGTCTGGCTATTTCTGGCCTGCCTGGGTGGAGAATGGAATGTCCAGCAATTAGTGGCCACGCCTAGTCTGTGCTTGTTCAGGGGCCTCACAAACACGTGGAGAGGGGTGGTGGAAGAGAGCCAAATTATTGATATCAAAATGATATCTATGGGTTTCTCCAAGTAGGCCTAGTAACTGCAGTAACAGCTGTTATGTGTATAGTCATAAATTTAGGCATAACAACAGGTTTCCACATTGGATTTTCCTGCTGAGTGCCCTCAGATGGGTGCTGTTGCTGTGTGTGTATTATGCTGTGTATGTATTGACATAGAGCCAAGCTGAACAACTACCAGGAGTTGTGGGCCTGCATTGTGGGCCTGCATTGTCTCCCCAGAGAATCCCAGAAGACCAAAAGAGTCCTCATGAAGATCTCTCAGAACTTTTGGAAATTTAGGATGTGATTATAGATCGTGATTATTTTTAACAGCAGCATTTTTATATTAGTTTTGTTAACACAAACTATTTATATAAAATTAAATATATTAGTTTTATTATAGTTTCATTACTATGATGTTGTACTATTATATTTGTTAGTAATTTAGAAGAAGTTTATCAATATTTTAGCTTATAGTCATCGACTGATATGTTGGAAGTTGAACCAGTCTTAACCCCTGCAATGTTGTGTAGTTCAAGTTGCTTGGTGTTCAGTGTAGCTAATTTAGCAAGAACTGAGCAGAAATATTTGTTTCCTAAGCAGCAAGGAGAGAACTATTGAAATTATTCATATTCACTTACTAAGATGAACCAATCAAATATGTATATATTGATGTTTATGTTTATATTTATATTTATATCCCTAGTACAAAATAATGCAAGATATGGCTGTCTTTCAGATCTCTCATCCCTCAGCTGAACCGAACACTTTTATTTTGATTTCACAACAGAGCATGCATGAGATCACCCAACAGCTTGTGAATGGATGTCACAAGTGGTTTCCAAACACCGAGACAGTCTTCTCTGTCCTGGAGTTGTAATCAAGGACATCTGTAGGGTACCAGGTTGAAGAAGGCTGTTATGTAGAAAAAATGAAGGAACAAGCTATCTAGCAGACTATCCTGTGATCAGGCTTGTAGACCTTCCAGCATTTACCCATTAGCTAAATATTTTTGTTCCACTTGTAGAGGTTGCCCATTTCATATCTTCTCAGCCATCTGCATTTCTGCACCTGACTAACCAAAGAATGGTGCACAGTGTACTGACTGGTATCTGCACAAAAGCAGCTTAGTGTGGGAACAATGTGTGAGCACATTTCGTGCTACAAAGAGGAGAGACCAAGAAAAAAGTGGATACATTTGTCAGGATCCTAGACCCTCCTATAGGAAGCCAGAAGTTGCAGATTCCTTCTTTGCAGTTACTGTTCTAAGTGTTGCCATAATACTTTGAGTACTATGCAAGATTTGACCCCCTGCTATTAACGTAGCAGATATTTCTTCCTGCTCTAGTATAATCAGCTAAGGAAAAGTAGACGGTGTTCTCCATATGTCATGTCATACTGATAATGGAATGGACCTAACCACCAATAGCCAGGTACAGGACTCCCTTTTCCTGGAAATAGGCATTAAACTCAAAGCCAGAAGTGAGATTTCCCAACAGGAGTAGAGGCATCTTCCTCTTATCTGATGAGTTAGGGACCAGAGCATCACCAGAAGGCGGGAACTGGTTGAAAACTCTTTCATCAGTTCTTCTCCTCTTGCCTTCTTCCTTCAGGAAATGTAAGAGAATTATGGAGGCTCCATAATTCCCTCATATTCCCTACTGGAAGAAGGCAAAAGAAAAATTGATGAAAGAGCAGGCCCTGCATTGAAAGAAAGATGCATGTCTATAATTTACTACTATTGAAAGAGCAGACCACTGGAAAATGAGTCATCAAAAAGCAAGGGACGTTGGTAGTACCACCAAGAATAAACACATTAAAATTATTAAGACCTGTTTCTCAACGCTTATGCAAGTTCCCTTGTTGTCAATGCATTTATTGTAGTTGAGACTAAAATTGAATTTAACCCTTATTCAAGTGTCACCAGGGAACAACTTACTGAAGGTGGGTGCTACAGCCAGGTTATCTGGAGCTGGGCCAGCAGTACCTTTTGCATTAAGCCTTTGCTGGACTCTAATCTCATAGAGCTGCTGTCTTCCCCAGAGGACTGGAACCATGTTGATTGCTGAGGAAGATGGGAACAGCTGAGCACAAACACCTTCTTCTCCAGTCCCAAGTCTTCACCTTCCCAGTCGGGAAGGGTTTATAAGATCAGAAGCAGCCACTGGCAGTGGGTCACTGGTGGTTTTGCAAAAACAGCCTGTTCTGGATGGGTTTGCATTCCACCTGAAAGAACAAGTACATAGCTTGGGAGTACTCTTAGATCCATACCTGTCACTGGAGGCTCAAGTGGCATTGTGACTCAGAGTGTTTGGCATCAGCTTCAACAGGCTATGGCCTTTCCTGCACAGAGGTAACCTAGTCACAGTAGTCCTTGCACTGGTGACCTCCCAAATAGACTATAGTAATGTGCTTTCCATGAAGCTGTATTTGAAGCAGCTGTGGCTAGTGAAAAATACAGCAGTTTGACTGCTGACTGGAATATCATATAAGAAAGCATATAATGCCAGTCTTAAAAGAATTGCAGAGACTGCTACTATGCTTCCAGACTGAATTCAAGGTGCTTGGAATAGTGGTTCTTAACATGGGCTCTGTGGACTCCTGCTGATAGACATCAAAAGCAGCAGCAGCAACAAGGATGTGGCAGCAAGGAGTGGTGTGTATGCTGAAACTTGTCCCCCATTTTCAAAGGCAACAACTTTTGCCAAGAAAATCCCCATAATAGGTTTGCCTTATGGTCACCTTAAGTCATTTTTCGAAGGGGTGAGACATGATGTCTAGAAAGAACCTCCCTCCATCAGTAGCACTTTGTTGTTCTGTCCCTTCATAGAATCCTAGAGTTGGAAGAGACCCCAGGGGCCATCCAATCCAACCTCCTGCTATGCAGGAATACACATCAAAGCACTCCCAACAGATGGCCATACAGTCACCACTTAAAAACCTCCAAAGAAAGAGACTCCACCACACTTGGAGGCAACATATTCCACTGCCAGACAGCCCTGACCATCAGGAAGATCTTCCTGAGGTTCAGGTGAAATCTCCTTTCATGCAACTTGACTCCATTGCTCCTCGTCCTGGTCTCTGGAGCAGCGGAAAACAAGCCCGCTCCTTCCTTGGCATGACATCCCTTCACATATTTAAATATGGCTATCATGTCCCCTCTTAACCTTCTCTTCTGCAGACTAAACATAACCAGCTCCCTAAGCCGCTCCTCATAGGGCATGACTTCCAGACCCTTCACCATTTTGGTCACCCTCCTCTGGGCATACTCCAGCTTGTCAACATCCTTCTTGAACTGAGGTGCCCAGAACTGGACACAGTATTCCAAATGAGGCCTAACTAATGCAGAATAGAGTGGTACCATTACCTCCTTTGATCTAGACACCATACGCCTATTGATGCAACCAAGAATCGCATTGGCTTTCTTGGCTGCCGCATCACACTGCTGACTCATGTTCAACTTGTGGTCTACCAAGACTCTGTCAAGGTTGTTGCCAGGCAAGCAAAGATTTCCTATGAGTGGATAGCAGAGAGAAGAGGCGGTGTGGCCAGACAGCCAGGTGCAAGGTCAGCAGAATTGTTATGGCTATGTCTTGTGTATTAGAGCAGGCCACACACCAGAGCACTGATTGGGTCACCCCACTAGTTTCAGGGTGACAAGGAAGCATAAAAAGGTTGGTGTTTGCCTTGACCAGCTGCCACTTAGATACCCTAGCTGGACCTGCCACGCCATTGGCAGTATCCTAACTGTAAGGGGAGATGCTGCCCGATTTTTCTCTGTTATCTTCTGTTTTTCCACTTTGTCTAATTGCTGGAAAGCTAGCATGTTCTTACTAAGCCTTATCATAGAGTGCGGCAATAAATCAAGCCTCTAAGTCTTACTTAATTAGCCTCTGGAATTCTTTCTGCTTCACTGGGACTCTCTGCTGTGGCGAAGCCTTGCTTCACAGACTGCACTCTGCTCATGCTCAGAGCAGCCAAATCCTACCAACCCTGACAGAATCCTAGATCCCTTTCACATGTACTGCTATCCAGTCACGTGTCCCCCATCCTATATTTATGCATTCTATTTTTAATTTCTGCCTTTCTGTTGAAGTTCATTTTGTTAGCTTTGGCCCAGCTCTCCAATCTGTCAAGCTTGTATTGAAATTTGATCCTGTCCTCTGGTGTATTACCAGCCCCTCCCAATTTGGCGCCATCTCCAAATTTGATCAGCATGCCCTCTACTCCTTCATCCAAGTCATTGATGAAGATGTTGAATAGCACTGGGCCCAGGACAGAACCCTGTGGCACCCCACTTGTCACTTCTCTCCAGGATGAAAAGCAGCCATTGGTGAGTACCCTTTGGGTTTGGTCTGTCAATCAATTACAAATCCACGTAAGAGTAGCCCTGCCCAACTTGCATTTTATAAGCTTCTTTGCAAGAATGTGATGGAGAATTTTGTTAAAGGCCTTACTGAAATCAAGATATGCTATGTCTACAGCATTCCCTTCATCTATCAAGCTTGTAACCCTATCATAAAAAGAGATAAGATTAGAATCATAGAGTTGGAAGAGACCACAGGGGCCATCCAGTCCAACCCCCTGCCATGCAGGAACACACATCAAAGCATTCCCAACAGATGGCCATCCAGCCTCTCCTTAAAAACCTCCAAAGAAGGAGACTCTACCACAGTCCAAGGCAGCACATTCCACAGCTCTGACCATCAGGAAGTTCTTCCTAGGTTCAAATGGAATCTCCTTTCCTGCAGCTTGAATCCATTGCTCCTTGTCCTAGTCTCTGGAATGGCAGAGAACAAGCCCGCTCCCTCCTCCCTTCAAATATTTAAACTATCATGTCCCCTCTTAGCCTTGGCCCTTTTCTCATGGAATTTCTGATGTGAAGGGGCCCCCTGAGCATCACATAAATGTGAAGAGCAGCCCACATGACGCACTCACATTTGTGCGACACTCAAGGGCCTGACGCGCACACATTTTTTCATTTTTGGCTTGAAGCTGAAAATGCTGAGTGGTCATGCATTGCTCTGGGGCCCCGCGCGCACTTACCTTGCGTGCGGAGCCTTGGGAGCCGGGCTGGTCGCACTTCCTGTCCAGTGCAGCCTGGGAAGGTCCCAGGCTGCACTGTGAAAGGAAGAGGCAGGGTTATCGCGCGAGCAGGAAGCTTGTGCGGAGCCGAAGGACCCCAGACATGAGAGCCTCTCTCCGGAGGCTGCTCGCGCAAGATCCGTACCCCAGCACCATGAAAAGGTAAAGTGTGAAAAGGGTCCTTCTCTTCTGCACACTAAACATACCCAACTCCCTAAGCCGTTCTTCATAGGGCATGGCTTCCAGATCCTTCACCATTTTGGTCGCCCTCCTCTGGACACATTCCAGCTTGTTGATATCCTTCTTGAATTGAGGTGCCCAGAACTGGACACAGTAATCCACATGAGGCCTAACCAATGCAGAATAGAGTGGTACCATTACCTCCCTCGATCTAGACATCATACGCATATTGATGCAACCAAGAGTTGCATCGGCTTTCTTGGCTGCCGCATCACACTGTTGACTCATCTTCAGCTTGTGATCTACCAAAACTCCTAGATCCCTTTTACATGTCCTGCTATCTAGCCAGGTGTCCCCCATGTGCATTCCATTTTTTCTGCCTAAGTGTAGGACCTTACATTTCTCTCTGCTGAAATTCATTTTGTTAGCTTTGGCCCAGCTCTCCAATCTGTCAAGCTTGTATTGAAATTTGATCCTGTCCTCTGGTGTATTACCAGCCCCTCCCAATTTGGCGCCATCTCCAAATTTGATCAGCATGCCCTCTACTCCTTCATCCAAGTCATTGATGAAGGTGTTCAAATAGCACTGGGCCCAGGACAGAACCCTGTGGCACCCCACTAGTCACTTATCTCCAGGATGAAAAGCAGCCATTTGTGATCACCCTTTGGGTTCGGTCAGTCAACCAATTACAAATCTAACTAACAGTAGCCCTGTCCAGCCCCCATTTCATAAGCTTCTTTGCGAGAATGTCATGGTGAACTTTGTCAAAGGCCTTACTGAGGTCAAGATATGCAGCATTCCGTTCATCTATCAAGCTTGTAACCCTATCATAAAAAGAGATAAGATTAAACTGGCATGACTTATTTTTGAGAAATCCATGTTGGCTTTTAGTGATTATGGCATTGCTTTCTAAGTAATTACAAACTGCCTATTTAATGATCTGCTCTAGGATCTTTCCTGGAATTGATGTTAGGCTGACTGGGCAATAATTATTAGGGTCCTCCTTTTCCCCTTTCTTGAAGATGGGGACGACATTGGCCCTCCTCTAGTCTGCTGGAACTTTTCCTGTTCTCCAAGAGTCCTGAAAAATTATTGCAAGTGGTTCAGAAATGACTTTTGCCCGTTCTTTTAATATCTTTGGATGTAATTCATCTGGCCCTGGGGACTTGAATTCATCTAGTTTAGCCAGATATTCCCGTACTACTTCTCTACTTATTCTGTGCTGCATTTCCCTCACTTCCTCACCTGCTCCCCATGCCCCAGGTTGGGTACTTCTATCCTTTTGGAAGAAAACTGAGGCAAAGACGGTAATTCTGCCTTCTCACTTCCCCCTGTTATTAATTGGTCACCTTCTCCATGCAGTGATCCTATCATTTCCTTGTTTTTCCTTTTGCTACGGATATATCTAAAAAAGCCCTTTTTATTGTTTTTGAAGTCTCTGGCAATCCTGAGTTCATTCTGTGCTTCAGCTTTTCTGACCTTCTCTCTACATCTCCTGGCTGTTTGCTTGAATTCCAATTTGGTGGTTTCACCATTCTTCCATTTCCTGTACATGTTTCTTTTAACAGTTAGCTCAGCTGAGAGTTCTTTAGTCAACCATTCCAGTTTCTTTAGACACCTGCCATTTTTCCTCCTTATTAGCACAGTTTTCAATTATGCCTTCAGTATCTCACTTTTAAGAAACTCCCATCAGTCATGAACTCCTTTCTCTTTTAGTATTCTTGACCACGGGATTTCACCAAGTAACTCCCTAAGTTTAGAGAAATCAGCTTTCTTAAAGTTTAGGATGCGTGTCTGGCTACACTTGGCTTCTCATTCCCAATGAATGACAAACTCCAAAAGAGCATGGTCACTCCCTCCTAAGGATCCCACCACCTCCTCCTCATCAACTAGGTCATCCCTGTTGGTCAGGATCAGGTCTAAAATAGTCAATTCCCTTGTCGCCTCTTCCACCTTCTGGACCATGAAATTGTCTGCAAGGCAAGTGAGGAACCTGTTGGAACTTGTGGTCTTTGCTGAATTTGACTGCCAACAAATATCAGGGTAATTGAAATCTCCCATTAACACGGCATCTCTCCTTTTTGAATGTGAGGTCATCTGCTCTAGGAAGGCCTCATCCAAGTCCTCAGCCTGGCCCGGAGGCCTGTAGCAAACCACCACAATCACATCTCTATTGTTTTTTGCTCCCTTAATTCTCACCCAGATGCTCTTGACTTGGCTTCCCAGATTTAAGGTATGGATCTCTTCACAGAGGAAAACATCCTTGACATATAAGGCTATTCCTCCTCCTTTCTTGTTTGGTCTATTTCTCTGAAATAGGTTATACCCCGCTATTCCTACATTCCAATCATGAGATTCATCCCAACAAGTTTCAGTGGTGCCTATTAAATCATATTTATTTTGTTGTACTATGAGTTGGAGTTCATCTTGCTTACTCCCCATGCATTAGTGTAGAGACGATGTGCCCTTTGTGGAAATGCCTGGTCACTCCCCGCTAAGGATCCCACCACCACCACTTGATCAACGAGGCCATCCCTATTGGTCAGAATCAGATCTAAAATAGTCAATCCCCTTGTCGCCTCTTCCACCTTCTGGACCATGAAATTATCTGCAAGGCAAGCAAGGAACCTATTGGACCTTGTGGTCTTGGCAGAGTTTGATGGCCGACAAATAATAGAATAGTTGAAATCTTTCATTACTACTGCAAATCACTTCTGACTTAAAGGAAACCCTAAGGTGAACCTATCACAGGTTTTGTGTGTGTGTGTGTGTGTGTGTGGCAATATTTGTTCAGGGGGGGGGTTGCCTTTGCCTTTCTTTGAGGCTGAGAGAATGTGACATGCCCAAGGTCACACAGTGTCTGAGTAGGGATTTGAATCTTAGTTTTCAGAAGCCATAAATAAATAAACATTTGAATATCTAAATCTAAATTTAAATATTTAAGTCTTGATGTAAGTCTTGGGGGTCCCCAGTAACAAATTATATTAACAGCAGGTCCCCAGTAAAGAAAAGGTTAAGAACCACTGGCTTCGGACTTCAATACTTGAGAGGCTGCCTCTCTAACTCTATGCCTGCCTGAAGACTGAGGCTGGCCAGTGGGAAGACTCTTCTCTGTCCCACCAGTGAGGTCAATATACTGCCTGGGGACATTGAAGAGATTCTTCTCAGCTTAACACCCCATTTGTGGATAATCCTCCCCTCTCAAATACTACTAAATGACTTTAATCATTTATTTCATTTTTTATTCAATATTATGTTTCATATTTTTAACCTTATTTCAAATATTTTTTTAAAAAAAACTGTTTTATTTTTTATTTTGAATTTGATTTTACTTGTAAGCTGCCCTGCAATCTTTTTCATAGTTTTTATACAGAAATTGGTTTGTCTGCCTCAGCCATCATGTAAGGATTGTAGTCCAGAAAATTTGGAAAGACAAAAGGATATCTGCATTTGAAAAGACATCTAGCATACCTTAGCAACTGCTTTAGAAGGACTTAAAATTTGAGATGAATGGGATGAATGATCAGAATAAAAAAGGGAGCAAAACTGCCTCACTGTTTGAATTTTATTGGGTTGTAGGTACAGTTTTAGAGGACTAGCTACTCAAACTTTTCAATGTCCTATCTGGCTGTTGGCTCTCCTTATAGATGTCCCAGAATTACCTACTTAGTACAGGATAAGGCAGAATGGGGATAGGCAACTTGTGACCCTGCAGATGTTGCTGGACTGCAACTTCCATAGGCCCTACCCAACATAACCAAGGAATGATGGGATTTGCACTCCAACAATATATGGAGGGACAGAAGTTGCCCACCCCTTTATTAGGCCTAGATGATAATACATGTTGCACTATCCTTCAATGGCATTCTCTACTGGATGGAGAATTTTTTCCAAAAACCTTAACAAATACTAAGGCCCTTTTTGCAGCGCCGGCACTCACGTGACGGAGGAGGGCAGCTCACGCAAGAAGCCTTCTCCGGGAGGCTGCTGCTTCCCCCTCCTTCCTTCCGCAGGCGAAGGAACGAGCGGGGAAGCGGCAGCCTTCCGGAGGTGGCGGCAGCTTGCGTGTCCGTCCATCCCCCCCCGCGCGCGCGAGAGAGAAAGGCGCTTGTCCCGTCCTCCCACCCGCGCGCGAGAGAAAGGCGCTCGTCCCATCCGCCCCCCCCGAGCGTGCGAAGCAGGACGTGTCACGTCCATCGCGCTAGCACCCCGCCCCGTCCCTTCCTTCCGCAGGGGCGGAGGGAAGGAAGCGCGACCTGGCCGGTTCCCGGACGCTCCGCACGAGAGGTAAGTGCGCGCGGGCGCTGGGAGCGTTGCGCGAGCGCGGGTGATTTTCACTTCGAAGCAAAAATCAAAAAACCCGCGCTCGCGCCACTTCAGCCCTGTGAGCCCGGTGGAAGTGGAAGTGCATCGTGCGGAGCAACGCTCCCACTCCTGCGAGGCTCACGGGGCTGTTGCGCGAGAAAAGGCCCGTGCGAAAAGGGCCTAAGAATAGGCAAAGGGTTTCCCACCCTGGGCTCTTTAAAAAAAACTATTTTTGTCCCCAAATATCCCAAAGTCCCTTGGGGGATATAGGAGGCACTTTCACTATGTTTGGGCAGAGGCTGTGTCCTTTAGGCCAAAGACATAATTAAAAAAGAAAAAAACAACAAGAAGTAAACAGGAAACATTTGAGTCACATCCTCCTGTAAACAAGGGCTTTCCTGGGCCTAAAATAGCCCAGAGAGCATATTGTGCCATGAAAATTCCTCCTCTGTCCCCAGGAGTGGCCATCCAAAGTCTTGTAGGGGGAGCTAATGTTATCCCTTAGCCTCTGACAGTTGCCCACTCTGAAACATACAACGTATATAACACTGAGGGGTGATAAGGAACTGTTTACACACTCCTTGCACACTGTCTAAAAATTTCCCCACCTGCATCTGTCAAACCTTACAGGGTCAATGCTGTCACCATTTACTGGCCTAGGTAGTGAGGGAGGAGAGGTGACTTAGCCAATGAAGAAGTAGTTGGCCTCTGCTGCAGTGGAAAGAGAAATTAGGGTGCCTAGCTGTTTCTTTATTGCTTAAATTGCCTTCTCCACATCCTTGGACAAGTCAGTAAATGTCCAAGGCAACCCTCTCCTTGAAAGTTTGTATGGGGGAGAGTTCTTCTGAAACATTACATTCTGAGCATGTGATGAAGGATCTCACCCTAAAATAGCAGTGAAGATCCTATATCTGGTTTGCATGGCATATAATTCTTGTGTTGAATAGTAGTGTTACACAAATGCAAACACAAAGGTGCATCCAAAGGTACATGCTCATCTGCATGTACAATGGCAGTACATGAACACTCTGCTGCTGCAACCTTGAACTGAATGCAGATATTTCACATTGCATAATCATACTCAACTGCTTCCACAAGAGAACTTAGGCATGCCAAAGTCACTAACAGGATTCTGGCCTCTAATGTCATTTAAACACATAGTGTCATTTAAACACTAAGGCCATTAATTCTGTCTGGAACCCATTGTTTGTGTTGCAGCTCCCATTGTCCACTTGGCTGGGAGAGTTGTTCGCACCCATGACCACGGGGTAGTTATATATATATTAAAATTTCTAAAAAAGATATAAAATGGGTACATTTCTTCTAAATGCCCCCCAACTCCCATAACAAGTTTTCTTCTCCTATTTTGGCCAGCTGAATCAAACAAAAGGTATAATATAGTTTTTAGGTATTAAAACCATCAGTTTTGAGTAACTCAGTGCACCTTCTTTTTGCTGAATGCCACGCTGTTGCCCAGATTCCTGAAAGAGAACTGTCCTTAAGTGAAGACCTAAGCCACATTGCTGTTCTCCAGACTGGTAATTATCACCTGAACCCTAACATTCCTCTGTCTACAACTTTTTTCCCTTTATTTTTGGTCGGCTCTTGTGTGAGTGTTTGGATCTTTTGCATGTGTGTGTGAATCTCTCAATAAAACACAATTTTACTTTACATTTTGGAATCTCTGGCTGGTTCTTTCCTGTGTGACTCTGTAAACACTGGTAGAAAGATTTCATCAAGTTACTCACTTCTCACAGGCCTCACAATTTTGAACTAATTAATTCCCCTTTATCATGTGGAGATACTGGCATCATGGGTGGACCACTGAGTCACCACATGTTGAGGTAACACATACACTAAGACATACAATACATTGGAATGCAATAAGCCACAACGTTATTGGGTACAGTTGCTGAAAGGGTTGGCACATGCATGGGTCTGGATCCAGGTATCAATCAACCTACCTGTTGACTGATGAGCCTGACCATCTGGTCTGCTGCCAGAACCATTGAGATGGCAGGGCTGGCTCCAGAAAAACTGAGCAGGAGCCCAGAGAGCAGGGAATAAATACTCCTATACCCAGTCTACTCCAGTTGGGCCTGAGAAGCCAATAAGTTTCAACTACAGGCCTTTGGAAAGAAGATTGTGCAGCCTGCCATAGTGAGGCAAGCTATCACCACATTGCTTCCCACCCCAACATGCAACATACTAGGGCACGTAAGTTATGAAGTTCCTTTTTCCTTCCTGCACAGACAATGTTGCACATTCTGATGCATCTCCCTGCCAAAATATATACTTTTACATAACTTTTTACAATTCACATTAGCATGTGCACATTTTTCAACTGTGCATGTTTATTGTTAGCTGCAACCTTTTTCAAAAGCACATACTGTTTTTCAGGATTCACATCTTTGTAGGCTGCAAAAAGGAACTTTTCCAAACTCTTCTCAAGACATTGCTCAGAATAAAGCATACTTCCCTCATATCATCCAACATTTCATGGATGAAAACCACGGCAAATGAGGTCAATCCACATCAGATTAGAGTATGGTCAAGTGGGCAGAATTTATTAATGGAGGAGAACACAGAAGTTAGGAGAGGCTGCAACATTTTGCTTTTTGCCTGAGTCTATAGGTGAGGGCAAGATTCTGCCCCGCCTCTCCTCTTCTCTCTGCTAATTGAGTACAAATTGCTTTTGCAGTTTGAACTCAGTTTGCAGCAATCTAAATAAGCTGAGGAAAAAGGGGGAAGTGGGAGGAGAAGAGAAATTGACACTTTTTAAAAGCAGCTAACAAAGTGGGACAGCAGAAAATTACTGTCGTTGGGATTGTGTCTGCCAAACTGAGACAGCAAGAAGATATGTTTCCTTGGTCAACTTACAGTGGAATCTTGGCTAACTGACAGATTCAACTGTATGCTGCCTTTCTGTTTCACCTAGAGAACTGATGATGTCACTCACCCAAACCTTCCCAGGTTCTTCATTTCCTCCACGCAAAAGGGCTGCTATTTCAGCTATGTTGAAAAGAACAAAGAATCCCTGCTAATTCATCTTTGCTTACTCACACCTGACTAACATAGAATGCTATTACCAAAATTGGTACAGCTGCAACCACCAGTCCAGCTCTGGGCACTGGCAGAATTTGCATTTCAGCTCACTGCTGGAATGTGGCTTGGGGTGGAATTCTTTGTGTGAATAGAAGTTATGACAAAAGAAGTGCCTCTGTTCGTTTAGGGTGAGCAAATATTTTTAAAGGCATTGTTTGTTTTGGCCCTAACAGAATCTTCCTGCTTGCCTTGGTTTCCCAGTAATTTTTTGAGGGGGAGGGAACTCCCAGGATCCTCCAGGAATTTTTCTAAGTTTTGACCTGCCTTAACAGAGCTGTTGTGGCAGGGCCAAGAAAAGCCAGATGTGAATCTTTTATCTTAATCCAATCTTAATGGATGTGAAAATCACATGTTGCTGAACAGAAGTAGTTCACACTGTGTCAGCTGCCTTGCAAAACTGCAACAGGGATAAAAGTTGTTGTTTGGTTGTCTATGCATGTGCATTTATTGTCATTTGGCTGACCCCCACATAGGGAGTGAATCACATGTAAACTCTCCCTCAGAATTAACTGATTATACAGATTGAGAATGCCTTATTTGAAATGCTTGCGATGAGAGGTGCTTTGGATTTCAGGTTTTTTTTGGGGGGGGGTTGAAACATATACATAATGAGATTGTATACCATTATGTGGCATCCACTCTTTTGTCAGTTCTCCTCTTGCCTCCTTCTTGTAGGGAACATGAGGGAATTATTGTAAGAAATAGCTGATAAGACTCATAAAACAATTTAACACAGGATCGGCTGAAGCATCAGGTGTTTATTTAAAAATAATATGATTCTGCAGAGCCGGGTACTTCCTTACAGAGAAGGACACCCCTACACAAAACAGCACACATTTTATCCCCGATGCAAGTTTCCCTCCCCTTGGACAGGACCCAAAAGTTACAGCTGCCCCTTTACTAAAGAATGCCAACTTTCTGTTATCAACTAAGTTTTACTCCTTAGAGCCTTGTCCTTCAGACTTGTGGGTGCCTCCCAAGATGGGAGGACACCTCATCTTTATCTGTCTGGTTCCTCGCTCCTGGAGATTCAAGGCCCTGGGAGGCCCTCTCTCTGCTCAGCTGCCAGTTCTAAAAATCTGTTTATTTAAAAAGCATGTTAACCCTTTAACACAATAATAGGCTGTTCACCTCAATGAGGGCTTTACTGACACCTCTGTCTCAAATCTCCCTTCTTAGGCTTATTGTGTTACTGGAGCTTAAATATAAAATATACCAAAATATATGAGTAAGCATATCTTAAATGTGTCCTACTTATAAGCTAATACATATATGTTAATAATACTGCAGAAACTAAAATATATTTTATTTTTCTCAATTATGGAAGCATGGAAGTTCATGAACACTGCTTGCAAAGTCTCTCAGTCAGCTTGGTGCCTTGCTTTCCCTATCAGCTCACCAAACATGCATGTGTGCATGCTGTTTGTGAGATGAGGGGAAAAATAGCAACAAACTGATCGAGACAGTTCGCAAGCAGCATGTGAGTGCACAGGGTCCAAAGATAACTGAGGGAATCTGCCTCCAAAAAATGTCCCAGACCAATTGAGAAATTTTGTATATGTATACACATAGACCCAAGCAAGCCTCCATAATTCCCTCATGTTCCCTACAGAAGAAGACTGGGGTCTAGTTTTCAAAAGTTTAGGATTTTGGAGCATTTCAGATTTTTGGATAAGGGATACTCAGCCCATACATACATGCACACACAGACACACACACACAGAGGCAGAAGTAGTCTGGTTTAATCCTGAGACAATCTGAATTTGAATAGGAACCTAAGAAGTCATATCTAAGGCCCTTTCCGCACCTTACCTTCTTCCGGTGCTGGGGTGCGAGGTTTGCGCGAGCAGCCTCTGGCAAGAGGCTCTTGCTTCCTGGGTCCTTCAGCTCCACACAAGCTGCCTGATTGCGCGAAAGCCCCACCTCTTCCTTCTGCAGATCAGTCTGGGAGTTTCCCAGGCTGCAGTGGGGCAGAAAGCGGAACCGCCATGGCTCCAGAGGCTCCGCACACCAGGTAAGTGTGTGTGGCGCCCAGAAGCAATGCGCAATTGTGCACCATTTTCGGCTTCTAGCCGAAAATGAAAAGGTGCGTGATCAGTGCCTGGAGCTTGGAGCGCTGCGCGATTGTGAGTGTGTCATGCAGATCACTCCTCACAATCGCACTACCCTCCAGGTGCCCTTTCGCATGGAAAATGCCATGCAAAAAGGGCCTAAGTCAGACCATGGGTCCATCTAGATAAGTGTTTCTCCAACTTTGGTCTTCCAGGTCTTTTAGACTTCATCTCCCACAAATCACTAATCATTGGCCAAGGCAACTGGGACTTCTGGGAGCTGAAGTCCAAAAGACCTGGAGGGCAAGAGTTTGGGATTGAGTTTAATATAGTGGACAGAAGAGATAGCCAGAAGGTAGTTAAGGAAGTTTCCTGACTATGACCCTTTTCGCATGTTATTCATTTGCACGGCTAGGCGGGGCTTCTCGTGAGAAAAGCCTCAGAAGGAACGCTGCCACTTCCCTGCTGCTTTAGTTCTGCAGCAGCTTCCTGGTCACGCGAGTGCCGCGCGAACGCCCCGCCCCTTCCTACCACAGTGCAACCTGGGAATTCCAGGCTAGTGCTGAGGCAGGAAGCGCGACCAGCCCAGCTCCTGACGCACTGCACAGCAGGCAAGTGTACGTGGGCCCTGGGAGCATTGCGCGACATGCACCATTTTTGGCTTTAAGCCGAAAATGAAAAGGTGCGCGCGCGGTCTGCATCAGGCCCTTGAGCGTCATGTAAATGGGAGTGTGTCATGCAGACCGCTCCTCCCATTTACGCGATGCTCAAGAGGCCCTCTTGCTTTAGAAATGCCGTGCGAAAAGGGCCTATAACTATCACAGATTGATGGATGGATTATGATACTTGTAATCGAAAAAATAACTTTCCCAAACTCTGGGAAATACTGGTAGATCTCTAAGTGACATTGACAAAAATGTCAGATTTTTAACTGTATAAAAACTGTAACAAAAATGATGTCCTTGCTCTAATTAAACGAATTCCTGAAATGAGAAAAAAAAGTTGGGGAAAGTGTGCCCCAAAGTAGAGATCTGATCAAAGGGACCGTGACATCAGTTCTGATACTCAAAACAAGCTGCTGTCCTCAGTCAAAGTTTGTATCTTTTATACCACAGGACACTGATGGAAATCCAGTAAAAAACATAAGCTAGATCTAGTGAACCAGTGATCACCTGCTCTCCTTGGTGTTGCTCTGAAGGTTTATGGACACAATCATTCCTAATGGTAACATTATTGTTGTGTGCCTTCAAGTCATGTGACTTATGGTGACCCTAAGGTAAACCTGTTATGGGGTTTTCTAGGGCTCAGATGGTGGGTTTTAAGCTAGATGTTCCCTGGATATAGCTCTATACACTCAGCCACCAAATGGCCATGGGGTGCAAGTAGGTGCCATCTAGCTGTCACTGTGTAACCGGTTAAGTAAGTGCAGGTTTGGCTACATGAACCACCAGTGTAACTACACTAGAAGAGTTTTACTTTCTATCAACAGTGCAACAGGATCTTGATTTTTGCCTGCAAAGTAACCTTCACATTATTCTCAACAGGCCATCAAGTGGTCTACTCTGAATTCTTCTTCAAGATTGTAAGAGTCTTTTGCCCTCTTTACAAAGCGCTACTGGTTGATCTTGTACAGATGCTATGAGATTAGAAAAGACAAACTCTTACATCACTAGTACTTCCATGAAGTGTGTAAAAGTGGCATGTCAACAGGCTCTAGATCTTAGCAGTACTCTGAGTTGTCTATCCAGATCACTGGAGCTGCCATTCCTCTCATTTCTGTACATCATAACACAGAATGCTTATGAGGAATCATGTCTATCACCTTGGCCATTATGCACCTGCAGGGACTTTCACAGGACCATGTGCCATGGTGACAGAAACTCTTCAAGAACTGTCTGGCTTTTGCTTCCTTCTTTCTAAATCCTGCGATCTTCGTTTTGCTACCAATTATTTATGATCTGCTTAAAAAAATATTTTCCTATGATTTAAACCACCTTGAGCATCATAGAATCATAGAATCATAGAAATTCAGAGTTGGAAGAGACCACACAGGCCATCCAGTCCAACCCCCTGCCATGCAGGAACACCCTCAAAGCACTCCCAACAGATGACCATCAAGCCTCTGCTTAAAAACCTCCAAGGAAGGAGACTCCACTACACTCCGAGGCAACAGATTCCACTGCCGGACAGCCCTGACCGTCAGGAAGTTCTTCCTGAGGTTCAGGTGGAATCTCCTTTCCTGCAGCTTGAATCCATTGCTCCTTGTCCTGGTCTCTGGAGCAACAGAAAACAAGTCCCCTCCTTCCTCTACGTGGCATCCCTTCAAATATTTAAACATGGCTATCATGTCCCCTCTTAACCTCCTCTTCTGCAGACTAAACATACCCAGCTCTCTAAGTCTATCCTTATAGGGCATGGCTTCCAGGCCTCTCACCATTTTGGTCGCCCTCCTCTGGACTTGCTCCAGCTTGTCAATATCCTTCTTGAATTGGGGTGCCCAGAACTGGACACAGTATTCAAGATGGGGTCTAACCAAAGCAGAGTAGAGTGGTACCAGTACCTCTCTCGATCTAGACACCATACTCCTATTGATGCAGCCGAGAATTGCATTGGCTTTCTTGGCTGCTGCATCACACTGCTGACTCATGTTCAGCTTGTGGTCTATGAAGACTCCTAGATCCCTTTCACTTTCACAATGGACTGGTAGCGATGGATTTTTTTTTTAATAAGCAGACAAATATGAATTTGACTTTTGCTTGTATTAGTCATTAAGAATGACACAGAAATTTGCCAGGTAAACAGATTCCTCCTGCAGGTGCAGATAGTTATCCATATGACTTAATGATTATGGTTCCATACCTTTTGTTTTTTGCTCATCTTTGCCTTAGAAAGAAAAGCTTCTAACAAAATTATTTTTGCAGATAAAACTGAAAACAAACTTAAAGTTTATTTTTGAAAATGTTAAAAAGCAGATATACTGGAGAAGTTTCTTGTAATTCTTATTAGTCATGAAGGTAACAATGTGAGAACCGAAGACAGGTAGAAATCAAACATAAGATTTTTGGGTGTATAGCAGGAAAGATCAAGACATAAAGGCATAGAATGTATAGAAGTACAATTTTAACAAATACATTTATTATACCCAACGAAAGGAAGGTGGGAAGTGAAACAGATATCACACCATTTTAAAAAGCACAATTTTGTTACAAGTCTTTATTATATTTGTAATAAATATAAATAATACATATTACAATTTATGTATACATAGACATGAATTACATTTTGTTATTTGTTTTTGTTATTGCTATTGATGTACAATAACAATTATTATTTAAAAAAAGTTTTCATTTGAATTTCATGCCAAATACTTTACAGCCGACCCCATGGCCCTTGTACACTCAATAGATTACTACCATGCAAATGTGATGAGGATTGCAACATTTGCTTGCTTTTGGCCTTCTATGAACTTTTTAAGAAACCGAGTATATCTGGTACACCTGTTCCATGTGGGTTATTTGGAAGGTTAGGAATGAAGATGATGAAAAGAGATGAAGATGAAAAGAGAATGCTAGTTATGCCGAACACTTTGAACTGCCCTCCATGTGTGGGACAGCTCAGTTTACACCATGAGAAATGAGGACCCAAACTCCTTGTTGGTGCAAATAAGTCTGGTTAAAGCTCATGTGGCCACATACAAGTTGGTAAAACACAGGAAATGGTTCGCCTTACAAGAGAGCAGATTGAAAAGGAACCTATTACATATAGCTGTAAAATTGGAAAGCATTTTAGTGGACTCTCCGTATCTGTGGGGGTTCTGTTTCAGGAACCACTGTGAATAAGAAAAAAAAAAGTGAATTCTTATGTTCTATACTATTAAATGGTGGTGATGTGCATGTGGACACTTCACTGCATCCATGTTCATGTTGCCACTATTTTAGGTATAGCACATGGCACTGCATATTCCTTCAAAGTCACAGATGTCCACTGTACTATAATTTGAACAAACTGTTGAATGAACTATCTACAAATAAATAGCTCTAAATCAATTTGCATCTATGGGGATCAGGGCATTGGCCTCCAATAAGAATTCATGAAAATTTCCATTAGTTTCCAAATTTCTAGCATTGCAAAGTGGAATACTGAAGTTCTTTCATACCTAGAACTCTTATACTTGCCATGTTCATGCTCCCTATGTAACTTTGACTGCTTCTTTTCTTTGGATGCCTAAATTGTATTTCTAAATGTTCACCTGAAGTTCTAAGGTACTGCAATGCTTGAAATTTGGGGACTAACAGAAAATTTTATGGATGGGGAGAATTCTTATTTGGAGAGCAATGTCCTAATCTCGCTTCCTTCATTGCTCCAGGATTTTGATCTGACCGTTCCCTACGTCTGTACCAACTCATCTGAGTGGGTCGCGACTTCCACTCAAATTAGGGGTACAGGTGTTACCCTCGTGTTGCTCCAATTATTTACCCCCAACAGATTGGTACAGGGGTTGCCCACATTGCTCCACCAATTCTGTTACCCTGATTGCTTGGGGCTCCCTTAAGGGGATTCCCAAAATCTATCAAAATTGTGGGGAAATTAGTTCAGAGCACTGTTTAGCTTTTTGAGAGGCAGGGTAACTTAAGCAGGATCTTGCAACCCAATTGTATACCAGGTCAGGTCCAGTCAAAAATCACACAAATTGCTCAGATTTAAGCATTTTATTAACACAGATGTAAAAGTCCCTACAATTACTCAGCTACACTCACTATAACAAGTATACAAGCCTATAGAAAGTTAAAATTTCATACACTCACTCAACGTCATTCACACTCCAAGCATACAAGACTATAAAGTTAGAAAAAGAGATGAAAATTAAGAGAGAGAAACAGAAAGGATTTGATGACATACGATACCAATCCAGAATCCTTCAACTGGGAGAAAAGATGATTTCAGCCACTCTTGTCCATTGTGTTGTAAATTTAAGCTGGTTACCATCACTATTGTTTTTGCAGCTCTGAGAGAAAGACTCCGAAAGAAAGAGAACTCCAAAGGAATGAGGAACTGTGTCTAGATATATATATTGTGAACATGCCTGGAAAAGCCAAATGTGTTTCCATCTTTTCATGAAGATGGATCATTTTCTTTATAGTACAAAGAGAGAATCCTTGTAGTTCCTGCAGATCAGTATCTCTCTCTCCGGAGATTCAAGCCTGCTTCAAAGTATCACATTCCAGGCATTGTTTACTTTCTCAGAGAGTAATTGTTGCCTGATTACTGCAGAAACTCCTTTCAAGTGGCCTATTAGCCATTTGTCAGATACCCCAGGATGTAAGACAGAAAACATTGATCTTCTGCCTATGTGTCCTTTCAGCATCTCTTCATGGCTCACTTATAATTAAGATTCTCAGGACATGGACTCCAAGGGGGCCCTTCAGGCGTGTGTAACAGAAGCAGCGGGGTTTCGTGGTGGGTCAGAGACACAAATCGCGTTTAGCTCTCAGGTGCGTCTGAGAGGCTTGAGCGGGACACCTTGGTAGCAGCAATACGGGCCCTTGTCCGGTCTGGGAGGCTCTCCAAAGAGGCTCAAAAAGTGAGGATTTTTATAGCCAATTTCTGTCCTCAGGTCAGGTATCGGCTAGCAAAGTGGTGTTAATGGGCGATGATTGCAGAATATAATGTTAGGCAAATATCACGACCTCTTCTCGGTATTGTTTCTCCTAGGAAAGTCCAAGTACGTGATAGGTTTAAAATTCCAAATTGATAGACTTTGATTTTCTATCCTCGCAAAGTTCATCAGCGTGGCTTGGGGCTGAGACAACCTTAATGATTCGATTTATTAATCAAGGAGAGAGTCTATTGTGGCTGCCTAGAGATACATGACTTGGAACAATAGGTTGTTGTCTTTTAGCCTAAAGGACATTGTCTACGTTCCCATACAGCTGCAAAGCACGTTGTTGGTCTTAAGAATCTAATTCAAAACCAATCTTTACTTGCAACCAACCTTTGCTAGCCAATATCCAAAATGGGAGAAGTCATGCCAATTTTGGGGGCCCTCTCTTCGGGTTACTCTGGGGTATAACAATTCCCCCCTTAAAATGGAATCCTGAGGAACGAACGATTCAATTTTAAACCACAAAATTTAGGGTCAAATGGACGCTAGACTTACCGGACTCACTTGGTGCTGCTAGTGATTGAGCGGGAAGGGAGTGATGGAAGCATCAGAAAGAACAGCAAAAGGTTTTAGAGTATCCCTATTATATGCAATTCTACACATTTAAAACAAAAGTATGCCTGCCAATGAGGCATCAGATGACTCAACAAATACGAGCAATACAGAAACAACAAAGATTACAAAGTATCAGTGTTGGCAGACTAGCTAACACGTTTGTGCTAACTATGAGCTGGTTGCAATCTTGCAGGCCTTGCATCACGGAACAGTCCATTTGGAGCTTCTGAGAGACTTTGTGGTCCAAGATAGCAAAAGTCCTTTTAAACTGTGGCACTGTGGCAAAAGTCTTTTCTCTCAGTCGGGAGGTGGCGAGATCCCCCCCAATGGTTCCTCAGTGACTGGAAAGGATGCAGGTATCTCCTTGGGCAGGTTCCAGACTGGAGCGGCGATTATTTTCTTCACCCCCCCCATGATGTCCGGGGGTGATGGTCTGGTCTGGAAAATCTTCCCGATCCTCCGTGACTGTTGACCTATAACTATTTAGCAACAAAACTGACAACAGGGTTATCCAATACACACAGAGAAGGCAAATTACCAGCTTAGCACTTGATGGGAGTTTGAGTGAAACTATCTTCACTATAGCTTAAAAGTTATGGCTGAGAGGGAGTATAAATAGCTATTGGGAACAGAGCTATTTTAGCCTTGGCAGGGCTCATTCAGATCGTGAGGCAGGCGATTCAGAACCCCCATCGAGCTGCTATCCCTAGGCGGGGCCTCAAATATCCAAAGCCATTCCAGAACAAGGCTAGGCCTCCAGTTAACAGACAAATAGCCAAAGTCCCCCTAAACTGAGGGTTTGTCTCCCATGCCTGATGATATAGCCGAGGACATGGGTGCCACTAGGAGGTGATGGCGGTCCGGTGTAGGTTCTGACTGTGCAGCCTCCTACCTCAAAAGCTGGACTCCACTGGCAGGCCAAACGTCTGGTCACCCAGATAGGCTTTTGCAAAAGTCGAAACACCATAAACATTCTATTTACACTAGTACACAACTATATACAAATTATGGACCTCAACCTTCCCAATTCTTAGTAGAAACGGCCAGCTTGCAACAGGAAAATTTTTCTTGAACCATAGGGCAAGACCAACTAGGCAAATTGCTAAAATGATTTGAAAAACCACCAATATTATTAAGGGATGTAGGGCAAAGTGCGCTATAGCTTGCCCCATGGAAGACCAATTGAAGACGTTCCACCAGGACTGCTGGGAGTCCAATTCTAATTCTTCAGAAGATTTTACAATTACTTTGGCTGAATGATTTACAGTTAAGGCAATTCAGTGGATAGAGTGTGATACCTGCAGTCCTCTGTGGGCTAAAAGGGTGAGATTCCGTAGCCATGTAGACATGGGTATCTCATCCTCAAGGTGGAATCCGACTAACTCGGACTCTGTGGGCACGTATCCAGTTTCCAAAATGTAATCCTTTATTTCCTGCCTGAGATAAAAATTTTGGCCAAAACAATCCTGGACGTGCTGAGCACAAAAGCAAGGGTTTCCGGCTGTGCAGTTAATGCTTATGGTCACGGCTCTAGGCAATACGGTCACTTGTAGACAGAGAGTCCGTAAGCAAAAGCAATCATGAGTGATTTGAGCCATAACCGAGTAGTTAACAGGGATCACAATGTACTCTGAAGCATTACCATGACTGAAGCTTCCCATATTTTGAAAACAATGCACCCAATGTTGGTTAAAAAGGCAACCGAATATATCAAAAGAATGTGCACCATTTGACAGTGATACATCGGTCGAGGCAGTAAGGTGGCATTTGAACCTATTAACGGCAGTCCAAGATGGGACATGGGATGAACAACTACAGGATCCAGAATCCGTTTGTGCAAGACTTCCATTCTCAGAGTTAAGTTCTCTCAAGTGGCATGTCGTACTCATGCCAAAGTGGCGGGGTGTTCCAAAGATTCTGGATATTGTTCTCTGAGGAGGCTTAAAATTTCTGGGTGCATTAAACCCATGAGACTGGCTTGGATCTCTTGGGCGGCAAACGTAATTATGTTACTTTGCAGCTGGGTGCAATGGATCGCTATTGACATATTATGGGTAGTAGTCCTTAATGACCTGCCAAGATCAGACACTATGTCTCGCTCAGTGCCAACCCATTGTGGCAATAATTGATTAATTAGATCCATCCCTCTTGCCAGATTAGTTAAACCTGTGGTGGAAGAGACTCCAATTTCTTTTGTTTTGGATCCAATCATCCCCAGTTTGTTTGCTAGGACCTCATTATCTATTGCATTAATTATCATGCCGCCAGTGCCTATACCACCTAAAACGGTCCCTAGGGCACTCCATTTAGGGCGAACATGAGGGTGGGAAAACGATAACCATCATCTTTCCCAGTGCTCCCACTGCGTCCAAGCTAATTTCAAATAAGGCTGACAAGCTGGTAAGACTTTAGAAATATTTACCACCGTAAAGTTCAGGACCATAGTAGTTAAGATAGGCTGAGAGTTGGAATATGCAACCCCCTCAATATCCTTGCGAATTACTGTACTACCCACGTACATAGCAGGGGAACTATCAGGGGGAGGGGTATATACAGGGGTGTTCGGACACCACATCTTTCCACAAGAAAACTTGCAACCAGTCGGGGTGCAGGTGAGGTTCTGGCAAGTAAATAGGAAAGTTTTCCATTTCCAAGCCGGGTAGCAATTGTTATAGGTAAATTTGATTATAAACAAAGAAGCGTCAATTCTAATTCCTCTTATATTCTTTTCATCCCTTATTTTGGTGTTCAAAACCTCCAGACAAATTATGAACAGCAAAGGTGAAAGTGGGCAACCCTGGCGAGTTCCTTTGTTTACTCCGAACTGTTTCGTGGTCTCCCCATTTATTATCAAACGCGACTTTTGGTCAGTATAAATAGATTTTATCCAATCTCTAAATCTTCTTCCTATTCTGATCTTTTCTAAGGTTTCTAACATAAATGTCCAATCCACATTATCGAATGCCTTTTCAGCATCTAAGAATAATAACCCTACTTTTTAATGATTGTTCTTATGATAATACTCTATCGTATCTAATATAACTCTTATGTTGTTTTTTAGTTGTCTCCCTGGAAGAAAACCATTTTGGTCTTCGTGTACCCACGTTATTAATGTTTTTTTAAGACGCTCTGCTAATATCTTTGCATATATTTTGTAATCGATATTCAATAATGAGATTGGCCTATAATTCTTTTTATCTAACAGATCTTTCCCCTCCTTGGGAATTAAAGCAATATTGGACTCTTTCCAAGTATTGGGGAATGTTCTGTAGTTTATCACGTTTAATAGTCTCACCAATATCTGACTTAATTCTTCGCAAAAGGTTTTATAATACAAGGCTGAGAAGCTGTCCGGCCCCGGAGCTTTCTCGATTTTTAAATCCTTAATCACATCTCTTACTTCCTGTAATGTAATAGGTCTGTCTAATTCTTCCCTCTGTTTTTCTGAGATCGTTTTCACCTCTGAACGTTCCAGATATTCCCTGATCTTTTCTCTCTTATCGTGTGGGAGGGCCTTCTCTTCAAACAGTTCTTCGAAGTATTTAACAAATATGTTTTTAATCTTAGTTTGCTGGTACTGAATTTTTTGTTCCTCTCGAATGGCTGTAATAGATCTTTTAGCCTTTTCTTTTCTTAATTTATAAGCGAGCCATTTCCCTATTTTGTTGGCATGTTCAAAATGTTTTTGTTTTGCATACCTCAATTTATTTTCAATTTCGTTTGTCATTAATAATGACAATTGTTTCCTTAGCATTTGCACTTCTTTTAATATTCCAGAGTCGTGAGGGTGTCTTTTCAATTTGGTTTCCCTGTCCTTCAACAGTTCAGTAATATTGGATTCTTTTAATTTTCTATTTCTTGTTAACCAAACCTGTTGGCTTATAAAAACAAAAAAACAAAAAAAAACCTCATGACCGCTTTAGACGTCTCCCATACAATCTGTTCTGTCTTATCTAAATTATTTAAAAAAAAAAAAGATTTTAATTCTTTTTTAGCTTTCTCCACAATTTGTTGGTTTCTTAATAAATTATCATTAAGTTTTCATTTCTTTTTCTCTGGTCCCTGATATAAAGTTAACAGTAGGAGACTGTGATCAGAGAGTGTTCTAGGGAAGACCTCAATATTCCCTATATTTTTTATGACATCTAATGATAAAAGAAACATATCAATCCTGGACCATGATTTGTACTGTTCTGAAAAGTATGTATACTCATACCTATCTGCGTAAACATGCCTCCAAACGTCCACCACCTGCAATTGTTCCATCATTTCGAAAAACGATCTGGGAAGTTTTCCTTGACTGTCCAAATTTTTCTTTTTTGTGTTTCTCAGATTTGTTCTATCCTTCGGTGGGTCTAATATCCCGTTCCAATCTCCCATTAGAATCATCTTATGGTCTTTGATTTCAGCTTCTAATATTCTATCTAACATTTTTGAATAGAATTTACTCTTATTTTCCAGGGGGCCATAAACTGAGATCACGACAAACTTCTATTCCAATCATTTGGCCTCTATCATCTCCTAAAATTTGTTTTGCTTCCCATCTGTTATTAACATAAATGACAACCCCCTTCTTTTTCTTTTCATTGGCTGATGCAAACAATTGGCCCAATTTGGGATTTCTAATATATCTTAACTCTTCCTCTTTTACATGTGTTTCCTGCAGGGCAATTAAATCCAAATCCAACTTCTCTAACTGATGGAATATGCATTTCCTCTTATGTGGTGAGTTGATACCTCAGACATTCCAGGACGCTACTTTCAACCTCATATTAGAGCCTACCTTTTTTCTACCTACCTTTTAGTTTTACCTTGGGGTTTTTTAATCCTCACCCTCTTCTATATCATCTGTCTCGGATTCTAATTCGGGGTCAATCAGATTAGATTCCACTCCTTCTTCATCCACCTCTTCTTCTTTTGATATCTCCTCTCCTTGCTCTCTTTCCTCTTCCTCATGTTTTTTCCTACTGATACCTGTTTCTTTCTCATCTTGATTCTCTTGATTTTTCTCTTCTTCCTGTCTCTCTGATTTCCAACCTTCTCCATCTTTCTTTCCTGATCTTGCATTGATTCCTCTGTTTTCGTTAGGTCTTCCTTATGTTTCTTCCAGAAGTCTTTTGCTTTTATCACTGTGTTTAGGATCACTCTTTTTTGTCTCCACATAAAGGAGATGCCTTTAGATTTTTCCCAGGCATACCTTATTCCTAGATTTCTTAGGGCTTGGGTAAGGAAGAATATCTTTTCTTCTCTTCAGAGCCAGTGGATGTACATCTTTAAAGATTTTTAAGTCTTCACCTTCTACCACCAACCACTTTGAGTAACTATGATGAAGTACTAGGTCCTTCACCCTTTCCCTTAGAAAGTAGACCACGATGTCTCACGGTATGTTCTTTTTCTTTGCAACTGCCGAATTTATTTGAAAAATTCTGTCTATTTCAAGATCAAGTTGTTCTGGAGACCATTCTATGAAATAAGCCAAAGCCCAGGTTATCCTTTCATACAGATCCTCTTGTGGAAGCTCACGCAGACCCCTTATTTTGATCGATTTACTTCTGTTTTTTATTTCTAATGTCAATGTGGATCTTTCTAGACCATCAATTCTGTCCTCTGCCTTTCTGGTCTGGGATTCCATGATCAGGGTCTTCTCCTCCAGCTCCTTGACCTTTTTGTTGACTAATTTCAGTTCTTTTGTTATATTATCTAGCTTGTTGTTAAACCTTTCTAGTTCCTTCTTAAGATCCGTCCTCATCTCTGTTCTTACCTGTTTCATTTCTGTTCTTGTTTCTCGCATCTCACTCTTAAACATCATTGTCAATTTCTTGATTTCCTCCATAATATCGGACCCACCGCCTTGTGTCATATTGGAATTTTCTACCGGAGTTGTTTTTGATTCGTTGCCTGATAGTTTCATTTCTGTAGAAGCTCTCTTTTGTAATAGAGATTGTATCTGTGATTGGCCTCCCGTGGCCGCCTTCCTCTTCCCTGCAGCCATCATCTTTGGATTCCTGCTTCCTCCTGTCCTTCTTATTTTTTGTCTATTCCTTTACTTTGTCCTTTTACTTATATCTCATAAATCTGTGAACCTGAACAGTTAGTTAATCAATTAATATTACTGAGTAAAGTCTAATAATGCTGTTGTTGTTGTTGTTGTTGTTGTTGTTATTCAATTTATTTCTCTGTACAATGGGGGAGTTCAAAAACAGGGAGGGGAAGGCTTTAAAGATGGAAATGACTTTCTAAACCTTGCTTCATAATCAGTTCAAAATTTAACTGTTACTGGAGATATGACAGAAACCAACTCCCATTTTTGGGGGAAGTGTTTATCGCTAAAACAAAATCTGAGGATATTTCAAAATCAGGCTTCCATTTTTTTTGATTTAATTAATTTAATTTCCTTTAAAGGCTGTGTAATCCAGAATTTAGTTTCTTTTAAAGGCAAGGTAGTCTGGAATTTTTTCTCTTAAAGAAGTTTTACAACGCACAGCCTCTTTCTCTTGGAATGGACTGGACCTATAAGTCCTACTGGCGAGGGTTATCAACCAATCAATATTATCAATGAAGTCAACATACAAGGAAACTTACAAAAAAGGAAAAGAAAAAACAACATAGAAAAAAAGAAGAATTCCACTCCTATAATGTAAAACAAAGAGATTACAGTTCAGCGATAAATAGCTTAAATTTACCACATTTAAATGAGTAGCTTATATTTACAGCTGATTCCAAACTCCCTCCTCCCCCTTGTCGAGCTTCCCTCTTTTCTAGTCTATCCTGAACTTTCTTGAAACGCTTTTCTTGTTCACAACCTCCTTAACTCCATCAGATTATCCTACTCACTCCTCCCACCTAAATTAAATTAAATTATATTTGTTTTCTGTGCCTTTTGCTTTCTCCGTCGCCTTCCTTTCATCCATCACGTCCTTTGCCTTCTCAAACACTTTTCCTTCATCTGTAGCGTCTTTTGTCCGTAGCGTCACTCACACACTCGCCCCTCAACCACCGAACCGTCGTCCGGTGTCTACACGCAGCCCTCGTCTACGTCTTCGTCTTCGTACTCACTTCCGTCTTTCTCTCATCCACTTCCGTCTTTCTCTCGACCACTCTGTCCTGTTCTCTCAATAACTTTCAAGTCAAAATCCCCCCCACGGCAACGGAGGTAGCAAAGGTTAAAGCTCAATCCTGAAAAGTAATGAAGCTCTGGTTCAAAATTTCTGGCTCAAAAAGAAAGGAAAAAAAGAAAACCCAACTCTCCTTCTTCGCTGTTAGAGTGTCGGCCTATTAGCTTCCACCCACTCAATGCTTCCGACTGTTGTTTCTCGCTTCTCCTGTCCTCAGTCCTCCATTTCCCTTAGACTTCCATATCAAGGCAACCGTCTCATCGCTTAGTTCGCCATTCACTGTCTGGACTCCTTACTTCTCACTTCTCGCTTCCTGCTTTCCGTTCTGCCTCTCTCTGTCCTTGTTTTTACCCCCCTTGCTTCTTCCAATTCTTCAGATTTAATTCTTATGCTTTCTTGTAATATTCAACGCTACTGAACTTAGCAGTCTATACTTGATAGGGGGGTAAGAGAGCTTGTTTCTCTTCCTTTTTGCATGCCTTCCGCTGCAAAACTGCCGCAGATTACCGAAAGCAGCCAAGATAACTTTCCCTTTCACTCAGTGGGGACTAGATTCTACTGCCATCTGCTTATCCCCAACAAAGGAATGTCGGGTAAACTTACCCAGCTGGTAAAGATAATATGATCAACATGTTTAGTGATTATTTGCATGATCTGTGGTGCTGTGGGTAAAGCCTCTCATGGCCACCTGGGGAGATAATGGCGGCTCTACGACCCGTCGTTTCTAGCCTTGGGCGGTGGGACACCTTCTTTTCCCTCTACCACTTGCCTTGTGCCGCCTGTGGGCCCCCTTCGAGCTGCCTCCAAGTTCCCCCTTACCCGTAGGACACAACTCCTTATTTTAAGATTGAAAATAGTTGGAGAATCCGACCTACCCTGGGTATCGGGATACCGCTGCTCCGCGGATCCCGACTGGACGCCACGTTCGCACCACCGGAAGTTGAAGGTTCAGACTTTTAACCATCTTAACAGTCAATGGTGATGGTTTCGTCACCATTTCCGTATAGACTCTAGCTTCGCTGTTAGCAAACAACATTTTTAACTCTGAGCCTAATCTACCCTTGGGGTGTATCTGCACTTGGCTGAGTAGTTCAAATGGATATCACCTTTGGAACCAAGGCAGCATACAAATATTGCGCAGCAGGATTTCTGCCTCCTTGTAGGGATTCCAATGATAGATTGCCTGTATATTGTACTGCCAATCAATGGTGAATTGAGTTACATATTTGGGAGAGGTTCCAAGCATATATCCAAATAACAACAGAGTCCACACAAACAGTCCCATTCAGTCTCCCTGTGGGGAATACAGAAACAGGATTCCATCACTAAATTTTACTAGCCGGTATACAGTGGGCTATTTACAGAAGTGGGGAAGTCAGAGGGGTCGCCACTCCTCCTCTGTCCCGGTCCAACAACGTACTTTTACCCATTGTCGAACACTTCATAGATAGAAACAAACATTTCTGACAAATCAATGGTAGGCAATTCCCAGTAATTCACGGAAACTTGAGGGGTTAGGGGACATACATTGGGCTTTTGGGTACCTTGATCTTCCGAATCCGGAATTACAACATAGGCGGGATCAACAGGCTGGCCTTTCCATTCCTTGAGCTGCGAGACGTGGAAAAATTTGAGCAGGTCTCCCTTTTTATGAGGGATCCTGACTTTGTATACAGCAGGGGAAATTCTCTTTTCTATGGGCACAGATCCTACCCATTTAGCAGCTAGAGCATGCTTAGTTTCTATAAAGGACTAGTTGGCCTTTGTCCCACTGACAGGGGCGATTTACCCAACCTAGTCTCTGATCCATTTTCTGAAGGTTTTTGCCCAGCTGGGCAGCAACCTGCCTATGAATGATGCCAATGTTTTGAATGAGGCTTTTCACCCATTCATCATTTAAAACTACCAGTTCCAGATCAGACAGAAGGCTGGTATCAAGGCAGAATGCTTCCGGTAGCATCATCTTCCTGCCTGTCATTGCCATAGGGGTGTAAATCCATGTAACGCTACAGTGCCTCTAAAGGCCATTAGAATTATGGGGAGCTTGGTGTCCCAGTCCTTCCCAGAAGCACTCACTACTTTCCTTAGGGCATCTTTGAGACACCAGTTAGCTCTCTCCACAAGGCCCGAACTTTGTGGATGATGGGGAATGTGAAAATGCTGGCATATGCCGAGTGCTTTGCACAATTCCTGCGTGACCTGTTCAGTGAAGTGGGGACCCATATTGCAATAGAGATCACGTGACACTCCCCACCAGCTCCAAACATTGTTAAACAACAACCTTGCAGTGGTGGCTGCCGTGTTGTTCCTACAGGGAAATGCCTCGATCCATTTACTGAATGGATCGATTACAACAAGGCAGTACCCATTACCACAGTGCGTGGGCGGCAATGGGCCAATAAAATCAATTTGAATTCAGGACCAGGGTCCCTCTATTCTCTGGTGCTGGATTGGCGCTTTCGGTCCTGAACTGTCTGCATTTACAATGGCACAGGACTAACAGTTGTCCACCCATTGGTATACTTCCTCCTTCATTGTGGGCCACCAACCTGTCTCTTTAACCCTTTTGAGTGTGACATCGCATCTGCAATGCCCTTGCTCATGTATAAATTTGATTAAGTCACTCCGGATGTTCTTTGGGACTATCCAATGGTGTTGTCCCTCACTGTCCACAGCCCAAAACACACCATCCCGTTCCTTGATTTCAAACTTCCCTTTTGAATCCATGCCCTGCCAGGCTAAGTCTAAGATCTCAGTGTCTCCTTTCTGTAGAGTGGCTAAATCAAATATGGGAGGGATCATCAGTTGTTTGGGGTTCACATTTATGGGGGTGAGGGGTACACCATCATCTTTTAAAGCGGCTTCCCTGGCAAGTGCGTCTGCACAGTTATTCCACATACACATGTCAGAGGTATTCTTTTGATGGCCCTTTACATGCGAGATTCAAGTGTGGGCTCATGGATCTGCGCAGTAATTCTGACCCATTTCTCTATATGAGCAATAGGCTTGCCATCTGACATTTTTAATTCATTCTCTTGCCAGAAGGGAAGCCACACTGTGGCTGCCTTGGCAGTCCAATCAGAATCTGTAAAGATTGCAAGGGGTTTGTCCAGGGGCTCGTGCTCCAGTACAGCACAGAGGGCTTCGACTTTGGCTGCCTGGCTGGAATGTGGACGAGCCTTCCCCTGTAGGGTGAAGGAATCGGTTACCCGAATGGCACCAAACCCTGTCCTGGGGCTACCATGAGTGAGGACCCATCGCAAAACCAGCAAGTGAAGTTTTGCAACTGAGCCTCTTCCAGAGAGGTTCCCCATTCTATGGGCCATTCTAAAGTTTTTATCGGAGGGAGAGGGCACTCATGGGTAGCACCAACCACGATGAGCCCATATGGGGCAGGAGTCTCGTGCATCTTTTGAAAATCCACCCCACGTTTTACCAAAGCTAAGGTCCATTTAGCAATTCTAGCATTGGTGACCTGACCATTTTGAACTTTACCAGATAAAATATACTTAAGTGAGATGTGGGGAGTCTGCACTACAACCTGGGCACCACCAATTATGAACTCCCAGTGGGTCAAGGCCCACACAAGAGTTAGGCAAGTCTTTTCGCATGAGGTCATTTTAATTTCAGGAGGGGACAAACTGTGGGAGGCATAGGCAATGATCCTTTGTGCTCCGTGCGAGGGTTGAGACAGTGTAGCTCTGATACTCTGATCGGAGACTACCAACTGAATTAAGAAGGTCATGTCGGGATGTGCCAGTGCGGGTACCCTCATTAGGTCTTCTTTTAATTGTGTGAACGCCTCCTGCTGTGCAGGACCCCATTCCCATGGCACGTTCTTCTCCAAGAGAGCATACAATGGCTTCGCCTTTGCGGCGAATGACTCAATGAAGTCTCTTGAAAAGTTGAACATACCCAAGTGGGAATGAAGGGAATGCACATCTGTTGGTGCCAGCAATTTAACTATAACCTCGACTCTTTGCGAGTCTGGGGTTCGGCCTTCAGCACCAAGGCACAATCCCAGGTATTTAACTTCTATGGACACTAGCTGGGCTTTCTCCCTATTACCCTTGAAACCTGTGTTCCTAATTACATCTAGGACTTCCCTGGTAATTTTCCTGGTTTTTTCCTCTGATTCTGAATGAACCAGAATGTCGTCTACGTACAAGAGAATGTGGGGCCTTGAGGCAGGCTGCGGCCTGTCCCACATTTTAACTACATAAGCATGGCAGATGCTGGGACTTGAGTGGAACTCCTATGGAGTCCACTTAAACACGAATTGGCGGCCTCAAAACGTGAAGGCAAATTTATACCAGCATGCCTCAGGCAACGGTATTGAATGGAAGGTGTTAGCCAAATCCACCACACTATAATACCAGGCACCAGCAGCAATTGCTGATAAAATCTCATTATATTTTGCCATACCTGGGGCGACAGGGGGAGTAGTCAAATTAAGGGCTCTAAAATCCACGGTCATTCACCAGGTCTTTCCATCTGTCTTGAGGACGGGCCATAGGGGGGCATTGCAGATGGACTACATTGAGGTGATTACATCTCATTCTCTGAGCCCTTCAATGGTTGTCCCTATGCCTTCCTCAGCCTCAGCCGGGTATTTATATTGTCTTTGAGGTGGGGGGTCTCTACCCTCAATTAGGACGCACACATCCTTGACCTTCCCACACTCTATTTTATTTTTAATCCAAACCTCTGGGAATTCCTGCACCCACAGGTCTGTTTCCAGGTTCTGAATCAGAGCGGGGGCTTTTATGGCAGCACATCTGTGCAGGGCTGAGATTTCAGGGGGACCCTGTTCAAGCTGCCATAATAGGCCTTTGGCACAATATACCGTGAGCTTATTGTCACAGAGAAATCCAATGCCTAGCAAACCTGGATCTTCTCCCTGGTTTTCACAAGCATCTACCTCCGTCTCTAACTTTCCTGCTGTTATGGGGATTTTCTTCCAAAGGCTGGCATGGTTTTCTCACCCCTCTGTATCCTGTGACTCGGGTAGTCTCAGTGGTGGGTTTGCCATGTTTAACCAATTGAGGGTGCATTACCGTAAGGGCTGTACCAGAGTCAACTAAAAGGGTGGCTGGAGTTTTGTTCCCCCTGGACCCTATTTCAGCCTGTAGGGTGAAGCTGCCCCAGTGGTCCAGTCTGAGTTTAGCCACCACTCCCTGGGATAGCTTTGTGGGTCCAGGGCATTCCTAATTAGAAAAATCTAGAGTGGGGTAGTGTCCTGCTGGTGGGGGTCCGTCTGTGACTGTGCTAACTGGCGGGTTCATTCCCTTTCTAGTGCTCTCTGCCAAGGCCTCCAAAAGTTCTCCTGTGGGCTTCCGGTCAAACTGGGTCATATCGAAGCCCAGTTTGGCCATGAGTTTCGCCCGGTCCTCGGAGTAAATACTCCGGCTTGGATCAAACCCTTTTGACTGCGTTCTGAAGGGATTGTTGCCTGAATACAATTGAGAAGTTTTCTGGGAGGGTGGTGCTGATGGGGGGCGTTCCTTGCTCTGGTCTGCGCAGGACTTGAAGTCTTTGCCTCGCCCTGTGTTTTGTCTTGGAGCTCCATCACCCTTAGGGGGCAGTCTAGAGTTCCACTAGCTATGTGGCGCTGGTGCCTGTTCAGATTTTCTATGCCGTGAATGGGGCCCGTAATTGGAGTAAATTACTTCCACAATAGGTTCCCCTGTGTCCTTCTGAATTGGCCTTGAGGACATTTTGCTGGATTGGGCCTCCTCTGCAGGTTGGCCATGATCCTGATTTTATGGCGCATATCCTCCCAATGCATCTCATCGGGATCTAGGGGACCCAAAGCCAATTTGGTCTTCGTCGTTAAGCCTCCATATAGAAGATGTTTGAAGCTCCTGCAATCAAAGTCAAAGCCTCCCTGCGCATCAAGGGGATTCTGCAGGACAGCAGGGCCAGAAGCTGTTTCCTGTTTATGTAAGCCTCTGGGTTCTCTTTTGGAGTCTGTTGCTCCATTGTGTACAAGGCCTCGATTGACTGACCTGGCCAAAGGACTTGGGCTACTTCCCGCATCCAGTCATACCCATTTAGAACAGAGAGGCCTCTGCTGATTACAGCAGTCTCCAGGGCTGGTCTGTCGGTGGGTGACATACACAGCCATGCCAATTGGACCAAATCATTACCGGTGGCAGTCATGTAGGCCGAGGCGATGGAATTAAACCAGCCGATCCCTGTGTTCCGGTTAAGGGGACCGAATTGATCTGCAATGGCCTTTCCCTCTGTGGCTTTCCACATGGTTTGGTTTTCTGTTTCTACCGTGGTTTCCTCAGGGTCTAACCCAGAGGCATCTTCCCTAACTATCTTTTTCCTAGTCACTACTTGGGTCTCAACAGGCTGTACAGGCACCTCTGGTTCCACCCAATCCGGATTAATAGTGTGCGATGCCAGGGCATCCTCAGGGAGTTCTGAGCCAATTGCACTCTCAGGGTTACCGTGCAGGACTTCGGGACACACTGCTGAAATCACCGCATGCTTAGCTTTTAGCTCCACTTCCAATTCTCTGATGCGGTGGAGACATTCAGAATGATTAGCTGTCACATGCTGCTCCTTAAATTGGGTGGCTATGAATTTGGCTGAGGTTTTTGAGCTGGCTAATTCCTCCTCTACTCTTTTGACGTGCTCCTGCCAGATCTGAACCTGGATGGTGGTGTCCCTTAACTTGTCTGCGGTGGCCTGGGCAATGGATGTGAAAGCTACTTTGTCTGCTCGCATGGCCTCCAGCTCAGCTTGAAGCTGGGTATTTTCCTTCTTGAGGGACGCGGTGGTCTTATTGGCCTCTATTAAAGTGCTAGTAGTGTCTCGAGCTAGTAACCAAAGTTCCCAGGCAGTAAGGGCATCTTTTGATGTCCCAAAAGCACTCTTTTTGGCGCAAGCCTACTTATAGGCTTTGCATAATGCTTCCAGTGGATTTTCTACATTTTTAAAGGAAGTGTCCTTCCAAGGGCACTTTCCCTTGTGTAACACCCATCTTTCTAGCTTGCCTACTTCTTCCTTCTCCTGCATGAGGTTCATGACTTCCATTTTCACTTTTAACACACTCACTTTAAGTGGGACCGAGACTGTAGTGATGGGGAGGACCACCGAGATCCCTGTGGTGGTGACTGGGAAACGAACTCAATGGAACTTAACTAGGGAAGAGGGTTAGGAACCTATTTACAGTCTGCCCAAATTGTTGCTTCTGCTTGCCTAAGCCTGGCCTTCCACCTTGACAGCTTAGGGGCAAAAAGGATGAGGACACAGTTCAGGGACAGGGAGAATCACCTCGATTCTGGGGAAACCTCCACCTGGACTCTGCCTAACAGTGAAAGGGGGGAAACAAATGTGAAGGAACTTACAGTGCCGCCTGGCCAAGCAGCACGGAAAAAGGGAGAGGAACCTAGCTGAACCAATCCTAAACTAGTTTTTTGGATGAGGGGGGCCCTTCCTCTACCACGGGGAAACCTTCTAAAACCCAGGCGTCTAGTAGGGTTCACCTTACCCACTCAGACTCTTAACGACGTCTGTCGGGATTCACCATACCCGCTCAGACAAAACCCTTTGGAAGTCTTTAACCTCAATCTTATACCTTTTTCTCTGGAAAAATAAAACAATGGTGGAACTTTGCCAGCTTTGGTTACAATTTCCACACACACACACTTAGAGTGAAAAAGAGAGAGACGACGGGTCTTTCCTATGAATTCCCCAAACCGCAATAGCCCAAGATGGGAGAAGTTCCCAAGATAGTCTAGACAGAAAAAGGGGGTATAGCTTTCCCTCCCGATAGTAGCCCTTTGGCTTTCCAGTCACACAATTACAGACATTCAGACACACACTTCTGACTCCACATGTTCGTTCTCTACATCTGCCCTCCTAATTTCGCAGGATTGCAACTTCCGCTAAACTAGGGACAAGGATGGGTCTGTGACCCTTATCTCTCTTGGGGTGCTGGGGTGCTCCTAAAGTGCAGGGGTTGCCCCTAAAGTGCAGGGGTTGCCCGCATTCTCCACAACTCTGTTACCCTGAAAATTGGGGTATCTCAAGGACACCCAAACAGGCTTCAAATTAAAGGAATTAACAGAGAAACTCAAAGCTTGTGAGAGGTCAGGGCAAGGGATCTTTAACCCTATGTCTACAGGGTCAGAACCACACAAAAGTCAGAGGAACAATCTAAGGTAACTTTATTAAAACTAACAGAGAAGGTTGCAACACACATTAACAAATAATCCTACAATCACACAAGGGCTACAGAAATGAAGTTGGAAAGAAGAGACACTTGGGAGAGAGGGCATATGGACCTTAGTCTAGGCATCCTGGAGAAGGAGGAGATTAGCGAAGGCTCGGTGTAAAGCACCAAGGGGAGGCTGGATCCTGGGGCTGGAAAGCTGGAAGCAGTGGGGTTTCGCGGTGGTTGAGAGACGCGAATTCCATTTAGCTCTCAGCAGCGTCTGAGAGGCTTGAGTGGGACACCTCGGTAGCAGCGAAACGGGCCCTTGTATGGTCTGGGAGGCTCTCCAAAGAGGCTCAAAAAGTCAGGATTTTTATAGCCAATTTCTGTTCTCAGGCTGTGTATAGGCTAGCAAAGTGGCGTTAATGGGCGATGATTGCGGAATATAATGTTAGGCAAATATCACGACCTCTCCTCGGTATTGTTTCTCCCGGGAAAGTCCAGGTACGTGAAAGGTTTAAAATTCCAAATTGATAAACTTTGATTGTCTATCCTCACAAAGTTCATCAGTGTGGCTTGGGGCTGAGACAACCTTAATGATTCGATTTATTAATCGAGGAGAGAGTCTATTGTGGCTGCCTAGAGATACGTGACTTGGAACAATAGGTCATTGTCTTTTAGCCTAAAGGATGTGGTCTACGTTCCCATACAGCTGCAAAGGGCATTATTGGTCTTAAGAATCTAATTCAAAACCAATCTTTACTTGCAACCAACCTTTGCTAGCCAATATCCAATATGGGAGAAGTCATGCCAGTTTTAGGGGCCCTCTCTTAGGATTACTCTGGGGTGTAACACAGTTGTATCTGTAAAATAATGGGAGGAAGTCTGAAACAAAGTTGGAGAAAAATTGCAATTAAAGTGCAATTAATTAATGTGCCAGATTTGCACATTAATTGATGAATGTTCAGAATGTGTAGAATGAAAATTAGAGTAATTTGCATAATTCAAATAATTTACATAATATGACATATAGATGTCTGTATTTAAAGACGTAGAATATGGCAACCCTGCCTGTCTCAGCTGTGAGAGAAAGTTATACAATGTCCCTCATCCTCATAGAGTGCAACTTCATTACTCTTTCTCTCTGCTCTGACACAGGATGTTTCTTCATCTCCCCTTCCCTCACTGCCTCCTCAGTTGGTAGGCAGCAGCAGCAGCAGCAGCAACAATGCCCCCTTGAAGCTTGACAACTGCTCTGAGGGGAGGTTGTAGAAAAGCAATCCAGGATGTTGACCAATGGCTTCCAGCTAAGTGTGTGAAGCTGCTGTCTTTAAACAGAAGTTGGATGGGCATCCTTAAGGAGTGCTTCAGTTGTGTATTCCTTCATTGCAGGTATGTCGTACCAGATGGCCCTTGTAGTCCCTTCCAACTCTAAGATTCTGTGATTTTATGACCATCAAACACTGAATATTCTTGGGTGAACAAATTCACCTTCCGCTTCCCTATCACAATCTCTTTCTTGAGCATGACAATTCAGTTTGATCACATATCTACATAGCGGAGAGATTTGCAATTCACAGACAAACATGACCTGCTGATTTTTATCCTTTGGCCTACAGTTTTATTGGATGTCAACAGAAGCCTCACCTGGTATCAGCAGGGCTGCTGGTCAAATTGGAAACAAGCTCTCCACCCAAACTGTAAATACCTTTTTCTTTGTTTTCTTTCTGAGTTACTACTCCATTGCTGAGCATTGTTTGGTGCTTGGAATGTGAAAAAAATGTTATTGCTTCAGACATTTTTGTGATGACAGGCCATCTTAACATGACAAATCTATCTGTCCAAGTTTTCCCAATCCAGGGGATGTTTTACCTTTAGCATGATCATGAGCCACCAAACTGCTGCTGCATTGCTTCTTCTTCTTCTTCTTCCTCTTCACCAGATTTTCTACATTTTGTGCAAAAGGTTTCTGCTTCTCTTCCCTTTCTGTTGCTAGGGGTACACGGGCTAAAAGAGAAAAGGACAGACTGATTGAGCAAAAAGATGCAAGGAACTCAGCTGGTATGACTGCTTTTTTAATAATCCATGCTACAAGGCAATATTTAACATAGTTCTGAATTTTGCATATATACCTAAACATGCAACTATCTGCCTGTACAAATTCTCTGCAAGATCATCACCATGCAACAAAGAACTAAGGATGTATTCAGAATGAGCAAGATAGGTTCATTGAGTATTACAACCTTTTTTTGTAGTTACTATGAATCTTCAGCAGTCCTTCTGGTGAAGATTATTTGCACAAGTAAAACTGCCTGAAAGTGGGCTTGTGATTAAGAAAACAAAACAAAACAAAAAAGATGTTGTTCATATTTGTGGAGAATGGGTGGACCATGTCATGATGGTCTCCAATATTTCACAGATGCAAAAACAGGCACATTTTAGGGGCTAGGGTTGGAGGATACCAGATATCTGAGGACTGCCCTGGATAGAAAGCAAGACTAGATACAGAGAGGTAGTTGCTAGCTGAGCATAAGGAGAAACTTTTTCATGGGAAGGACAGTTTAACAAGAAAACCAATTTCATCAAGCTGTGGTAGGTTCTTCACACAGCTTGATAATGATGCCTTCTGGACTATGACTCCCAGAACCCCTTCACCAGCGCGGCCATTGTCAATGCTCTTTAATGAGATGTGGGAATCCAAAAATTAATTTTCAAGATGTGGTGAACCATTGCTGGTTATCTTCAGTCAGAGCCTGCATAGTCATCTTTTTGAAATACTTTTAGCTCTAGATTTTCTACATCAGGCAGGATGGTCTACTAGGCCCCTCCTATAGTATGATGATTCTACTCCAGTTCTCATACCAAAGATCTCTGCTCAACCCCCTTTCTCCTCCATTACACATTGCTGAACATTCTACACTGCTTTCTATATATAGTATTAATTTACTGACTGTGTAAGATCAAGATAGGTATTTCTTATAGGTTGAGTATCTCTTATCCAAACCCCCCAAATACTCCAAAATCCAACTTTTGAAAAGTGGAACCCAGTCTTCTTCCTGTAGGGAACATGAGAGAATTGTGGAGGTTCACATGGGATTGCGTGCACACTGCTTGCAAAATCTCTCAGTTGGCTTACTCCCCCCCCCAAATGCTTGGGATTGCATTCATGTGCACTCCTTACAAAGTCTCTCAGTTACCTCTGTGCCTTTTCCCTCTGCTAAGTTCCCTATAGGAAGAATGCTAGAGGAGAAGAATTGATAAAAAGCAGCCCCCCATTGAAAGTATGGTATATAATTTCATTATGCACATGCAAATTTTCCAAAATCTGAAAAAAACAAAACAAAATCTGAAACACATCTGATTCCAAGCATTTCAAATAAGGGATACTTACCATGTAATGTGTTAAAGATAGCCAGTAAAGAACAAAAGTCAGAAACAAAAAGAAGGTATGCAATGGCATACACAGAGATGAATTCAAGGTTAAAACAAGTGAAGCAAGACAGTGAATCAGGTTTGCAGCAGCTGAACTTTTTGTACTTACTACAGCACAAAAGAAGCTTGAAGCAGTTAAGAAGCAGAGGGAATTCTGTGAGATAAACAAGAGAATGCACATAACATTATCTGCTGGAAAACTGAGAAAGAAGGAGGTAATTAATTCCTGTCTGCTCATATGATAATAATTACAACAAGACAGAATATGAAAAATAGTCTAATGAGTCCCCAAATGTGCAGAAAGAATGATCTGCAGTAATAGCAGGCCTATCAAGTCTGTTGTTGTTGTTGCTGTGTGCCCAGAAGTAGTTTCTGACTATAAGGTGAACTTATCTTGGGAGTTTTCTGTGGGCTGAGATGGTGGGACATGCCCAAGGACATGTTCCAAGGTCACCCAGAGGCTGAGTGGGGAAATTGAACCCTGGTCTCCAAGGTTGTAGATCAACACTTAAACCATGCCGACCATTTATATCAAGTCTACGCTCTAGGAAAGCATACCCTCCAGCATTCAGTAAATAGCAATGCATGAGGCTGAAAAAATCAGTGTGGTCAAAAGAATGTGGCTGGGCAACCACTGGGCAAAAATAAATAACAAAACTACTGTCTTAAACAAAGAAACCTTAGAATATATGCACCGAGGTTATGAAAACCTGGGAGGAAAAGGAACCAAAATCGATAAATACAGTACCCTCTCAGTGTGCGCATGAATGCAGCATTATTAACAATAATTGTAGCTTTATATAATAGATTATTGCAAAATCAAAATGCCTTTATCAGACCCTGCTCAGAATTATAGCTTGTCCATAGATCCATGGTCACTGTATAAGCTCTATGTTCACAACTATCAATCTGTCCACTGCATTTTCTGTTGTTGTGTGCTTTCAAGTCATTTTTGACTTAAGGCAACCCTAAGACAAACCTATCATGGGGTTTTCTGGGGCTGAGTATGTGTGATGTGCCCAAGGTCATTCAATGAGTTTCCAAGGCTGAGTGGGGAATTGAAGCCTGGTTTCTAGGGTCATAGTCCAGTGCCCAAACCATTACACTGTGCTGCCTCTCTGATACTCATTATAGATTAGGTCAAATCCCAGCCTCCCTACAATACTTACGGGGTTACTGGGAGTCAATTACTGCCTCTCAGTCCAACCTACTTCACTGGTTTGTTTTTATGGTAAAAATGGGGGTGGATGGGAAAAATGGTACTTTTATAATATTTTTAGCTGCTGGACATAAATGGAACTTGATTAGCTAAGGAAGAGAGTGCTGGAGGGGAAAAAGATTGCCAGAAAAAAATAATACATGAATTCCAATGCTTTTCAGAATGTTTCACTTAACTAAAATCCTGCAAATATTTAAGTCGCACTGAAATCACTGAGTTCATTTCTGAGTAGATATGTGGATATTTGCATTATAAATATGAAAGGAATCTTGCTTTGCACACTTTCTCAAAGTAAATAACCAGTACAGGAATCCTTCATCTTTTGACACCCCCCTTATCTAATGACTTGCTCTTTTGACACTTCCATATAAGGACAAGTTCCATTAATTTGATGGGTGTTCCATTTCATCAGTTCTTACCTACAGAAGTTCACTTGGAACCGCTTGCACACACACACACTGCTTGCAAAGCAAGCTGAGAAGGAGAGAAAAAGGCACTCAGTGATTTGAGAGACTTTACAAAAGGTGCAAATGCAGTCTGCTCCAAGTAAGTCCCTTTAAGCTTCATGCTTCCTATAGTACCATACATTGGGTTTTGCTTTTCAATGGAATCTTCTGACAGTGCTTTGGTCCCTAACCTTATCAGATAAGTGGGGGAAGGCTGTAGATATGATTGCACTCTTTAAATACCTCAAGGGCTGTCACAGAGAGAAGGGTGCAGGTTTGTTTTTGTTGCTCCAGAGGGTAGGACCAGGTCTCATGATTTTAAACTACAGAAGGATAGATTTTGATTGAACATTAGAAGGAATGTCTTGACAGGAAGCACGGTTTGACAATGGAACCAATTACTTAGGTGGTGGGGTCTCCTTCTCTGAACATCTTTACAAAGAGGCTGGACAGCTACCTGTTGGGGATTCTATACCTGGAGATCCTGCACTGAGCAGTGTGCTGGACCCAATGGCCCATTAGTCCCCTTGATTCTGAGGCCATTTTTGCACTAGATTGTTATAGTGCTATTATTCCACTTTCAACATCCTATGGAATCCTGGGGTTTAGTTTAGGGAAGGGCTTCAAAGGCCCTCTCCTCTGTCCACAGTCTATAAGCTTTCTCAGCTGTTTCCCATGTTCACACCTCATGGGCCAGATCCCAGTAGACCTTATTCCGTAGGCAGGTGCAGAAGAGGAAGAGATGTTCCCTCAAGTATCTGGGTCCCAAGCCATTTAGAGTTTTTTTTAATTAATAAAAGTAGTAAAATTATATAAACAATATTTGTATACATAATCAGTATAGAAAACATATGATCATTCTATACCATTATACAGATGTTGTAATTCACTTCTTCTTATTTCTTATCATAGACTACTTTCTCTGTTCAGAAAAAGTAATTTTTTGTTTGCTTCCTGCTTATCTTTTTTAGGTTTATTCTATGCATTATTAAGGATACCTCTATAAATTCAATACATTTCAAACACGTGTACATTTTTTTTGCCTTACTTTACCATCCTGTTAGATCACTCATATCTTAAGTTTTTTCTTTGTCACCTTTCCCTGTTTAATCAGGGTATTCAGTACTAATGATGACCAGCTGCTGTGATTTTCAATAATGGTTTTAACCTTTATACGTTTACATTATTATAATGTCGCCATATCTTCTTTTTAGGTATCTAGTTATTGGCTCCCACTCTGTTTCGTATATCTCATTTTTTTCTTCCCTAAGTGATTTTGATAATTTATCACAGTTTTTCATCTCGTTGAGCTTCATGATCCATTCATCAAGTTCTGGAATCTGCTGACTTTTCCAATATTTTGCATAGACGATTCTAGTGGAGGTAGTCATATATAATATTATTTAACAGAGTTCAACAAAATAGAGTCCAGTGCAGAGTTCAGAAGGTAGAGTTCAATGAAAATAAAAATCAATAGAATCAACAGTTGTATGGCTGTAATGCTATGATATTGTAAAACTATAGTAACTATAATACCCCCTGAAATAAGAACAAAGAAATATTTAAAGTTATTTCATAAAATTCAAGTACAGTTCCACTAAGAGCTATTTGTAAATAACAATGAAATTTTATCTCAAATACTCTCTTCTACTGTCAACCATCTTCACACTTTTCTTTTTGTCTCTGTCTTCGTCTCAATCTCTGTTTCTGTCTTCGTCAGTTCAGGGACAGATACAGTCTGGTTTATTAGTTTTATTTTAGCTCTTTCTCACAGTTTTTCCTTATGATCTTTACAGTCTTGCTATGTCTTCAGACTTTCTTTTAAATCCTCCTAGATGTCCTTAGCAAAATTTATTTTGAAGTTTCTTCGGTGAGCTCCGCTATTGTTAAATTTTTAGCAAGGTTTCTAGTGAGCTCCAGCCTTAGTTAGGATATGACTATAGTTATAATCCACGAATGTTCCCACAAAAATCTATATAAAAGTTCCGTCCGGTCTTACCCAGGTGTAGTAATAAGTTCAAACTGCAATCGGTCGGGGGAACTGGCATCTAAGACTCATCACTGGATAGAAATCTTCTCGACTATCAGCCTAAGGATTCAGTCAAATCAAACATTTCAGAAAAACAATGTCTCCTCACCCCTTTTTCTTTGTTTCTTATTTGAAGCCAACACACACACACACATATACATACATACACAGTCTACAATTCAAATTCCTCAGTGAGCTCAACGAGGTCTATTGTAAGCAAGAGAATCCTCTCAGTAAATTGTTCTGTCCCATTTGCGAGCTCAAGCTGGGTTTATCGCCATTATAGTAGAAAAGCACCGAATTTTACTTACAAATTGTTGAGCAGGATTGGTGTTCCATTTATGAAGAGCTGGCACACCTTCAGAAGATAAGCTTAGATTTTTCTTTCTTCGCTTGAAAGCAAGCTTATTTTAAAAAATCTTTGGTGACAATCGTGCTGCTTCATGTGGTGGTCAGATGCAGTTGCAGATGCTCTTCGACCTCAGCTCTTATCCGCTCTCCCTGACTGAGCAAAGCCTCAAATCGGGGGGCTAGAGAGTTTTGGGTCCCCAGCGAGCCCTCTCAGCACCCCCTTTACCGGGATGGGGTAGTTGGCTGGTAAAAATTTGCCAGCTATACAGTATTTGGTGGCAATGGGTGACCAGTGATCATCACTCCATTGCCAGTCTCAGCACCATGAAGACCGGAAGTTGGAGTTTTAAACATTATAGCAAACACCTTGAGTTTATATGGAAACATAACTGGCAGTCAGTCTTCTTTTAAGACTATGTTATGCGCTGTCTATATTGTATTCTGGTCAGTAGTTGAGCTGCTGCATTTTACACCAACTGCAGCTTTCAAGTCTTCTTCTTCAAGGGCAGCTCCATGTAGAGCATATTACATTAGTCTAATCAGGAGGTTACCAGTGCATCAACTGCTGCGTCTAGATTATCTCTGTCCAGGAAAGGCTATAGCTGGTGCCCCAGTGAAACCTGGAGCCAAGCACTCTGGGATCCTGAGTCCACTTGGGCCTCCAGTGACCAGGATGGATCCAGAAGTACCCCCAATCTATGCACATGCTACTTACCAAAAGAAGCTATTGGGATCACAATCTGCTGAAACCTCTGAGTGGCTGCAGAACCTCCTCTTTTATTCTTGCCCTGACTCTATCCCCTCCTGTCCTAGAGTAGGAATGCAGTCTCCTTCCAACTGAGCTATTGAGTAAAAGGTAGTTTAGCTAGCAACATATGCTCCAAGAGACAGGAGGTATGGGTATCAGGCTATCTCAGATAGCTAAGAATCTGGGAATGCTGCCAAATGTCAAAATAAGCAGAGGGTAGGATTTGGATTCCACTGGGACTAGATCCTGAGGGCTAAATCTGTATAATTTTTGGAATTGCAATATTTTCACAACCACAGTGAGAAGATCATAGAAACATAGAATCGTAGAAGAGACCACAAGAGCCACCAAGTCCAACCCCTTGCCATGTAGGAATACACCATCAAACTGCTCCTCACAGATGGCCATCTAACCTCTATTTAAAAACCTCCAAGAAATGAGATTCCATCACAGTCCAAAGTAGCATATTGCACTGTTGAACTGCTCTTACCATCAGAAAATTCTTCCTAATGTTTAGATGGAAACTTTTCCCCTTTTTTCTTTCTCTTTTCCTGAAGTTGGAAGCCACTGCTCCATGCTCTAATCTCTGGAGCAGCAGAAAACAGGCTTGCTCCGTCCCCTATATGACATCCCTTCAAATATTTAAACATAGTAGGGATGGGCCAACTGAATCCTCGATCCCTGGTAGGGAGTCAAGATTCGAGAATCTGAATCCTTGTGCCAAAATAGGCAAAGGGAATCTTTCAAATCCGCCACCCAAACAATTTGTTGGAGACCAGGACACCTGAAAACCTGGGAGACTGGGAAGCCTGAAAACTTGGGAGACCATGATGCCTGAAAACTTGGGAGACTAGACACACAAGGGGAGATGACAAGTAGGTGAATTTTTCTCTTGGAGTAATAATGGCCTTTGCTAACAATTTCACAAATTAAACCTAGGGTTGTATTCTAAGATATTTAAATTGAACATTTCATATTTAAGTTCAGCACTTGACTGGAGGCTTGAGATTTCAAGGACAGCTGAAACATTCCTTTGCATAGCTCACTTGCAAAGCTCTTTCAGACACAATTCTGGGGTTTCTAGTTTTATAAGGGGTCACAGCCTTCTCTGCCAAAATGTGCTGGTGCATCATCAAACTACAAACCCCAGGATGCCAGAAGGAGCTATGCAAAGAAAAGCCAGTTTTGACCTGGATTATCTCTCTACTGTAATATGTGGCCCTGTTTACACAGGCATAAAAATGTGGGATTAATCCACAGTTTCCTGCCTGTGTACAAAGGACCTCCATGACATTTTCATTCTGGGGAGATCCTGAGGCAAAACTAGGACAATTGTCCTGGCCAGATTTCTTCAGAGAGAGGTTTGCCTTTACCTAGGCTTTTGCTAAGGCTGAGAGAGAGTGTCTTGCCCAAGATTATCCTTCTTTCCCTTGCTTTTTAAACCCTTTTTTAAAAAAGGATTCAAAAATTCAAGATTTGTGAGATTCGTGGATTCCCAGAACCTTCCAGGGATCTGGATCCGGATTTGGAAAATTCTGGATTCGTCCCATCCCTAAAACATAACTATCATATCTGGACATGTTCCAGCTTGTCAATCTCCTTCCTGAACTATGGTGTCCAGAACGGGACACAATATTCCAACCGTGGTCTGACCAAAGCAGAATAGAGTAATACTATCACTTCCCTTGACCTAGACACTATACTCCTATTGATGCAGCCCAGAATCACATTTTTTTTTGTTTTTTTGTTTTTTTAGGTGTCGCATCACACTGCTGACTAATGTTTGGCTTGTGGTCCACTAAGACTCCTAGATCCTTTCACATGTAGATCCACTATTAGCTTACAGACAAAGTAGCCTTTGATTGCTTTGTTTTCCAGCTTTGGGGCCTGCTGGATTTACTTGGTGAGAATAGTTTTGCAAATGACAATTGATTCTTGCTGCTATTTTCATCCACAGCATTCTATTTTAATGTTGAGACGTTAAAATGACAGTCCCAGTTACCTGGAGCTAGAGCCATCCTATGCTGCCTTTTTCCTCTTCAGGAATAATGGGGGCTCTGGGGCGCTGGTACTGAACCCCAAGGTTATACTTACTGGAGTGCCTAGTGCCACAAGGGCAAGATTTAGGGGTGGATATCCAAAGCCCCAATCAGCTGAATGGGCAGGAGGGGCCTCAAAGGAACAGTATTGGTTCATCTCATTCTGAAACATTCTGAGTTTAGAAGTGTTACTTTTTTGTACTACTGTTACCCTGTACTGTGGGGGTCCTGAGAGAGACGCCCAAATAACCAAATAAAACGCAAGATGGGGAAATTAACTCGAGCACTCTCTTAAGCTAGAGAGAGACAGGGTAACTTTAGCTGGGATCTTTTAACCCTATGTATACAGCGTCAGGTCAGAAGAGCAGCCAGGCAAGGTTTTAAAATAGTAAAAACGATAGCTTTATTAAAGGACAAACAACGAATAAGACACCACATGCACACAGCTAACTAGAAATTGAAGATAAGAGTTTTTGGTGGAAATGGGTGATACGACACCTTTTCTCGTAGTCCTGGAGAGAAGTGGAGGATTGCAGGGAAGAAAGCTCAGCGCAGTTTGCTGAGGGGAGCTATCTGGACAAACCGACAGCAAGACTGGATGAAACTTAGGAGCGATCCGAGGAGGATGCGGAATCAGGGACTTTTTATAGGGTGAATTGTGCCTACAGGCCATGCCATGCTCGGTGAGAACAAAGGAACTTTAGAGCGGGACAAAAGTGTTGGAAAAGGTCAGGTTTTACATGAGTAGCTTAGCGCTGGATAACAATAGTGTAGCCAGTATGCAAATGGCTCAGCATTGAGAGGTTGCTGGCTCAGAGCCGTGTGTCTTTGTGTAGGGTTGTGCTTAAGCAAGGTGTGTTTGCAAGAAATGGTCCCTGAAGCAACGGAGAGGCATTAAGCTGCCTACTTAAATGAGGATTGGAATATCCAACCATTACCGGCCGTGCCTGTTTACGTGCTTGTCCGATGGCCCTTGCAAACACATGGAGCAGGGTGGCAGAGAAAGGTCAAGTAAAGGCCAAATAAGTTTGATATCAAGAGATATCTGGTGCTATCACCAGGCATGTCCGAACCGTGATAACAGTACAACTTCCAGAATCATAGAATCATAAGAGTTGTAAGAGACCCCAGGGGCCATCCAGTCCAACCCCCTGCCATGCAGGAACACACATCAAAGCACTCCCTACAGATGGCCATCCAGCCTTTGTTTAAAAACCACCAAAGAAGGAGACTCCACTACGCTTTGAGGCAGCATATTCCACTGCTGGAGAGCTCTGACCGTCAGGAAGTTCTTCCTGAGATTCAAGTGGAATCTCCTTACCTCAGGAAACATGACAAGAGACCAAACAATACAATACAAAACAAAACAAAAAATGTATTTTTTCCAAGCTTTTAGATGAAATAATAATAATGCTGATTATAATCTGAATTATATCTGTTGAGATGGGGGGACATAACACAACAAGACATTGAGAACCTAATATTTCCTAGCTATACCTTAGTGTTGCCATAAGTTGGAAACAACTTAAAGACACACAACAACAATAAATACTTGGTGAAAAGATGTTAGATGTCAGTCAGTAAAACCAACTCTGCATTTATTATGACATATGGGAATCTTGTGATGCTTTTGAGATTAACCAATAATGGAATAATTGTTAACATAAACTGTGTTTGTCCACCTTCAAAGTATCCCAAATTTTATTCCTTTATGCTTTTTGCTCTAAAGACTGACACAGTTAGGGTGAATACTGTGAGGTTTGTGATTTCTTTTTTCAGGTTGCTCAGAGTTCAGGATATGTTCAGGGCTATGACATATGCAGGTTTGCCACCAGAAATACCTAGCATAGTATTCACATATGTTGCTGATGATGTAATAAGAATGGTTTGCAGTCAGTGGCTGCTCTGTTCTTTGTTCTTATTATGCACTATCTGCTGATAGGTCCTGAATCTAATCCTTCAATATATTTTTTTTCAAAAGAACTGTCTTGGAGGGCCTTCAGACTGCCCAATAGTTCTGATAAATATTAGGGCATTCTGTTTGGGGACTTCACATATTGTGATGAGTTGTTTCCACTCCGGCATCCAGCCTTGCCCAATATACACCCCTATTTCAAGCATCTACACTACAACTCCTGACAAATCCTCCTTGCCCACCGAGTGGATACCGAGGGCCCACTGTACAACAAAACTAAATAAAGAATGTATTAATTGTTTTGGAGCAGGAAATGGGGATCAAAAATGAAATTGAAGTAGGCTGTGGTTTCAGGGGCAGTTGCTTTCAAAGATGTGAGAGTATTCACCTATTAAGCTACTCTAAGAGGTGTTGTCATGGTTACAGTGACCACACACACACACACACCCCTTTGCTGCATTCCACATGTGTTGGACTATAACCTTGAAGCTCCAAGCTATGTTGTCTTAGGGTGGTGGCACTTTTAGAAAGAAAGGATGATATTTTGGGTTTCTGTTGCCAGAACCTACACTAGTATGTTCAATGGTAATTAATTGTGGGAGTTGTAATCCAAAATATTTGGAGGACCAGAGGTTCCCCACCTCATTTCATGGGTTTGGATAAGTCACTCTTGTTTTGCCCACCTTACCTAAGATGACTACTGTGAGTTTTAAAGGAGCAGGGCCTGCTCTGGGCACACATGCTACTTTGGACTGTCTGGAAGCATTGGTATGAAAGTCACTGGGTCACCCTGCTAAGACCAAATCAAGATTGTCTGCTACTAGTAGGTTAGGTGGTTTATCTCCCAATGTACACATGTTTCTACCTTTCCCCTATATTCATCTGGGTGAGGTTTGCACAACTCAGTGGACTGGCTTTCCATGTTATTTATTTTCTCAGTCTTTGAAAACAGAGACTCCTTCCTGCACCTTTCTTCCATCCCCATGCAGTTAAAGATTGCAACATGAAATCACCACATATTCCTTTTCCAACTCATATGTAAGTTATCTCTTCCCACCCCACCCGGACACTGTCATCTCACTCCTGTCTGACTCAACATGCCCCTAAATGGTCTGTGGTATCCTTTGCAGGAGGATGGTGTTGTTAATTGGATATCTTCACTGTTTCAAACACCCTTCTTTGCTTTTTCCGCCCTTCCTTCCCTCCTCCCCATCCCCACCCTGGTGAATTGATGCTCAAGTTTTTTTTCCAGGTGAAATAGCTGCTTGAGGAATCAGCACTCTACTTTTCCAAGCCCATTCCCAAACAGCAGCTAACCCAGCTTTCCAGACATCAAAGGCTATAGGAAGCTGGGAGTTGTAGTCCAGAAATGCCCCAAGCCAGCCAAGTTTATTTTTCAGGATAGAAAAAAGGAAAGGGGGGAAAAAGAACAAAAAAAATAATGAAATTAATGATAATTAAATTAACACATTGACAAGTAAGAAGAGTTACAAAAATAGCTAAATTAAACAACTAACCATTTATTTTCAAGACACCTCAAGTGACTCATCATTATCAACATCATCATCATTGGTATGATATTGTCAATTCTCCTTCTGCTAGGTAGGATGATTGAGAGGGAAGGCTGTTATTCTACCAGGAAAGTCCTTGGAGTCCCCCCTCCCCACCAGTTCTCAAAGAAAGCAAGCTTGAGGAGCAAAGTTCTTTCACTGGACTTTCCTGCAGCAGTTCTGACTAATACTGTCTCCAAGACTTAGTGTCTCTACACTTCACCTGCTTCTGATGTATCCTTCCAGCCACTGGAAAGCACTGCTTGCCTTCTTCTTTTTTCTCCCCATTCTAAAAGTTGGCTTTCCAACTTTGGCTTGCAACTGGACCCTGTGGCCAGAGTTTCTCCACTCCTCCCTACTGTCTTGCAACATAAAGTCAATGAGCAGTTTACGCTGATAACTCTGGGCAAGATCTCCTTGAGAAGGGGTGGGCAAAATGTGTGCTTCCGCACTGCAGAAGGCATCACTTTTATAACTGGGAAAGAGTGTTCCCAGTTGCCAACTTTGCTTTGAGAGAATCCAAAAACGATCCCTGCAAAAAAAGCAAAACAGGTTGTCACCTGTACCTCATTTATAGTGAAAATTCTCCTTCTGGAAGTGACTAATAGCACTTCCAGGAGGCTACCAGAACACTATTATCTTTAGAAACAAGGTGCATGGAGCCCATTCACACTGCAGAAGCATTATGCTATCATTCCACTTTAACTGTTAACTATTATTCCTGTGGTTCCATTCTCTGGAATCCTGGGATTGGCAGTTGAGGGAACGACATTTAGAATGTTCAACCAGAGTGCTCTTGTGGCCCAACAGATTACAGATCCCAGCATTCCATAGGCTAGAATCTTGGCAGTTGATGTGGAATAATAGTGCTATAATTGTGTAGTGTGAATGGACTCCTGATTTTCAAGAAGAGGCACAATTTTTATTCTGTAGCTGCCATGGCAAACTGATTGGCAGTTGCAGGATATAGTCTCCACTAGTTCCAAAGCATAGATATTGTCACCTTAACCTGATAGCTCGTCCCTTTCAAGAGCTTCCTTTCTGCCTTGTCTGTTCTTCCTCACGGCAGTGGCTGCTCCTTTGCCTGTCCTTCCTGCTGCTCTTGTTGATTGCCTTATCTAGCATTGTCTATGAGTGTCATATTGATAAACCCCCACAACCCCATTGTGTGTCAGTTGTCAATTGTCATTGTGTTAAAGCTAGGTAGGCCTCTGTGGACCAAACTAAACAAGTCACTAGGGATCATGATTGGTCCATGGATGTTCACAGGGGTGGAGATCTGAATGTTCAGGGCACTCTTACAACACACCTGTGTATTCACTCTCCCCCGCCCCCCGTGTGTGTGTGTGCATACACATTTTCACAAAGCACATGCTTTGTTCCTTCAGATCATATTTCATGACACTTAGAAGCCCACAGAGTTAATAGAAAATGCAGAGATGTCCACAACATTAATGTAGATGAGTGCTATATTCTAGAGCAAGGGTAGGGAATCTGTGACTGTCTCAATATTTTGGATTACAGCTCCCATAATCTCTTACCACTGGTTCTGCTGGCTGGGGCTCTAAGAGCTAAATACCAAAACCTACAGAGAGCTTCCTCATGCTCTTTTAGCTTCACAGGAGAGGTATCAGGCACTTCAGCAAAACTTAATCACAGGAGGGGAAAATTAAAAAAAAAAAGAGGAGGAGGAGAGAAAATAATGGCCACTCCTTCCCCTAAAATAGCCCAGAACAATTCTTGGCTGTATCAACAGGTGGACAAAATTTAGATTTAGCTGGTAGTAGAGCTACTATACTCTGCTTTGGTCAGTCCTTAGCTGGAATATTGTATCCAGGTCTGGGCACTACATTTCAAGAAAGATATGGAATATACCCAGTGAAAGGTGACAAAGATAGTAAAGGGTCTGGAAACTGGTTCCTATGAGGAAAGGCTTAAGGAGCTTATTAAGTTTAACTCAAGAGTAGATTGTAGAGTTGTACTTATCATTGCAATTATTAAATGTCTAAAAGGATGTCATGGAGAAGATGGAACAAATTTGTTTTCTGCTGCTTCAGAGGCTACAACATGAACAAATAGATTCAAGTTACAAGAAGACCCAGACATTAAGAACTTCTTGATAGTATGAGCTGTTCAACAATGGAACAGACTGCATGGGAGGATGGTGGTTTCTCATTTCTTGGAGGTCTCAAACACAGGCTGGACAGCCATATTTCTGTTGGAATTGACAAGATTTACAACTCTGGTTATAATCCGGTTAATTGGTGTTATAGAGGACCTTCACCTGCTTTCTGTTATTGGCAGCAGGTGTAAAGGCTCTATAAGAGCAGCACTGTTTTAGTGGACACTTACTTCCACTTCTTGATTTGCTGTTGCTGCAGTTTGTATTGTTCACTGTGGTATTGTATTTTGATATATTTTGTATTTTAACTTGCCAAACCTGCTCAAGTTCTCTTTTAACTTTTGTATATCAAGAATCTATGTTATGCCTATTTTTAACTAGAATATATAAAAGACCATATCTCTTTCTTAATTTGTCTTCTGAATTCTCTTTTTATTTACAACAATTTCAGGAGTGCTTTATTGTGTATTCCTGCATGGTGGGTGGTAGGGGTGGTGGTGGTGGTGGGAGGTTGAACTGGATGACCATTATAGTCCCTTCCAATTCTATGATTCTGTAACAACTGCTTAACAAACATGCCACAGCATTCTTAAGAACCTATTGTATATTTGTAGCATAATCCTAATGAGGTCATATTGTACATTCTAGGATAATTTCCTACCTCTTTAAAATGCTGATGAACACATTCTGTAGAGTGTAGAGGTAGAATCTACAGAAGGGGTCATTAGGTGTAGGACAAATGAGTATTCTGGATGAAAGTTAAGGGTTCTGGAGAAGCCTAGACTTTTCAATTAATTGCCACACTATCAGACACTTTTTACATTAGCTAACATGAAATATATTTTGGATCACTTGACTCTTGAACTGAACAGCTCTTCTCTTTGAACTTCATACTTCTGAGTGTTGAAAAAGCCTTGATGATGTTGGAGAACATGCCTACCATTTGTCACAGAGTTGATACTCTGTGCTAGTTCTACCAAGGCAAGTGATCCCAGAGTCAAAGAAATCCCTATACTTGTTTTTCCCCCCTCTATTGATTATCAAAGGAAGACTTGATCTCCAAACTGTGGGCAGAAGAAGACCAAAATGTGCTAAATATCTTGGCTTCTACATGGGTAAGGGATTGCTTTTTAAAATGAAAACTGGAAACCTGAAGATTATAGCTTTTGAGAGAGGAATCAACTTCCAACTCATAGATATCTATGGCTGGATCTCCTACCAGTTTAAATTTTATTTTAAAAGAAAATGTGGATTATGTGGAGTGACTCATTTCCTGAGGTAAATACCCCCTATTCCTATTTTGAATGTACCAGTTGACCCATTGGGAAGAAAAATAACATCTGAAAGCTTAGGACTTTTGGCTTTGTGCTCCAAAAGTAAAATGATGTTTTGGAAAATTTATATAAAGATATCTCTTTTGAGCATGGGTGAGCCATTTCTCCTTCTCTCCACAGATGAGACACTCATTTGTTTTTCACAGTTACTTTCACAGTGGCTTGATGAAAAACATGATGCACCAGCATAACAGTGCTGCACCCAGATGGCTGTGGGGAGAAATGGGAGATCCCAGTTCCCCCCCGTGCATAGTTTCTAGCCTCAGGCTGGCTGATGCCCCCTTACCAAATGCTATGATGGTAAGAGAATAGAGGCAGCCTCTGCAGACTGACCTTGTGAGAAAGCTTTAGTCAAATTGGAAATCCTTGGAGGTGTAGCCTAAGAAGTAACATTCCCAGGCTCTGAGATAAAATTTTACACTCATGGATAAACAAATTATGAAATGACATGACAAATCACTTGTGAATTGGACATAACCTTAGAATGGTGTTAGTGAGCCAGTGCCTCTGTTTGGAAGATGATTGAGAACCACCGTGGTGGATGCAGTGTAGTTGTGAGCTGCAAAGCTCAGCAGGGAACCCCAGTCCAGGGACAATTTCTCATCAGAATCTACCTTGAAGGGCTGTTGCAAGGATAAAATAAGAGAAGGAGGAGCAATGTTATGTCTCCCTGAGCACCTTGGAGAAAAAGTGGAATATGTGGAAAAAATACTAAATGGATTAACAGGAGCCTTATACTCTTCTTCAGGATCACTAGTCAAATAATCTTTGAAAAGCACTGTGGTGACTCCTTGTGGTTCAAGCCAGACAAGACATGAGAGATAACAGCTATCTTTGAGCAGATATGTGTTGGTGTATGTGTGATCCTAAGAATATAGAAGTGCCACACTGGATCAAATGATAGACCTATCTAGTATTTTGTTGTTGTGTGCCTTCAAGTCATTTCCAACTTACGGTGACCCTTATGAGAGGGTGTGATACATCCAAAGTCACCCACTGGCTTTCCATGGGCAAGTGGGGAATTGAACCCTGGTTTCCAGGGTTCTAGTCCAATGTTCAAACCACCACACCATGCTGGCTCACCCACCTATCTAATCTACCATTCTTTTTATAGTGACCAACTAGTTTCTGGTAAACACAAGCAGGACATGAGGACAACAGTATCTCTCCACCATAAGAGTTTTATGCTGTCTGGGGATTCTGGGAGTTATAGTTCAAAAAGTAGCTCTTCCAAGCATGCCCCTCCATTTGTGCTCCTCATCATCTTATTTACCTGTTACTTCCTTTTTCTGATGTCAGCTCCCCTTCTCCAAACTGCTATTTGACCCATGGTGGGGGGTAGGAATTATACTTCAGATGCATAATGTATTGCTGCTTTAAATTCTTGATTTGTGCCCCCACTGCGGATGGGTGTTTGCAACGCCTTTCAAGTACACACTTTTTCAAATACAGATACAGCAGTTCCTCCTCAACTACAGGTGCAATATGTTGTTGTTTGTTATCCGGTGGCTTCAGGCTTGCTCCAACTCCTGATGACCCAATTCATAGGGCTTTCTTGGAGTAGGGCTTCTTGGGAAGGTCACCTTCCCCAAACTGGGTGTATCAACATGGCAGAATTATAAAAGTTTAATACCACTTCCACTTCCACAGCTTTATTCTATGAAGTCCTGGGATATGCAAGTTAATTTAATGAGATAGCAGACCAATGTAGCAAAGAATTCTAAACACTTGAAAGTTTTATTTTTATACAACTCCAGTCGGCCTTTCATGTTTGCTAGGGTTAGGGGTGCAGAACTCCTACAAAAGTGGAAAAATCACAAATTCCAAAATGGGTGTGTCTGTCTATGGAAAGGGTGCTGAGACATGGTGGGAAGAAGGGGAGCCCAGGGTCCAAATCAGATCAGGGAAAGGAGAGGGAAAGGGAGTGGGTTGGCATTGTGGCTCTATACTTCCTCTCTCTCCCATCTTCTTCCTTGGGTGTGGTGGGGGTAGTGAGAGAGGGTTCTGAGAAATTGGACTGCAAACCATCATTAGCTGGCCAGACAGTGGCTGATGGTGGAGGAGGGGAGGACAAAAGATGGGTTTTTAAAGGACTACTTGGTCTGACAGAGATGCCAGAAAAGAAGCACCTGGGGTGGGGGGACAGGAAAGTAATTAGCAAATAATCAAATCTGTGAAAGTGAAACCCACATGTGGTGGAGGACCACTATATCAGCTTAGATGGCATCCTGGTGATCATCTAGTCCATCTGCCTGCCAGTGCAGGAATCCACTCCTGAGGCATCCCTGAGAGACAGCCATCAAACTGCTTTGGATTGTTTGGTGTCTTTGTTACTCCTCCAAAGTGCTCAAGAGGGCAGGCAGGCTTTCTCTTACACTTCTAATTTCATCCTCACAATTACCCTAGGTGGGTTTAGGTTATACAAGCCCACCGGTGAACTCCATGACTGAATGTGGATTTGAGCCTGAAGCTCCTAATTCAGCTAGTATGCCAATGTCCACCGTTAGTGCCAGCCAGTTCTCACCGCAGCTATCGGCCATGATGGCTGGGGATGGTGGGAGTTGTCATCCAATCCGCTTAGAAAGCGCCTTGGAATCGCTGTCCCCTGCTGGCTATCTGGATTAGGCCGAACCGGTCCGCCTTAAGCTCTCCGATTTTCCTGTTTTCTTTAGCCTAGTCTACCTTCCAGGGTTGCTGTGGGAGACGGAGAGCCTGCCAAGTGACAGAAGGAAGAAGAGCGTCCTTGCTACGTTTTGATCAGAGCTGGGGAAAGGTCCGTTTTGGACTACACTTCCCTCTGGAGGAGTCTGGGAGCTGTACGAAAACGGCGCTTTCCCCAACTGTGGGCCTGGGACAGGTGCGCCAGAGGCGGCGACGGGCCTCCAATTCGACCGCGGAGGATTGACTTCTCTTGGCTCTGGGCCACTTGGATCGCCTGGTTTCCCAACCGCCGCCAGGCTCTTGGTTGGGGAGGCGGGCGCGGGGGCATCGGTGACGCGCCTCCCTCCCTCCCTCCCTCCTTGCCTGCCTGCCTCCCTGCCAGCCAGCGAACCAGCCAGCCAGCCAGCAGCAACAGCGGCGATATAAAGCACCTGCAGCGAGCTCGGGACGCTTCAGAGGTGCTCGCTTGCTCCTGGCACCTCTGAGGGGGGTGTGAGAGAGAAAGACAGAGAGAGAACGAGACCGAGAGCTCCGCTTTCCGCCTGTGAAAGGATTAAGTTCTCTCCTGGTACCGCCGCGATGGTAAACGCGCCGTCCTGGGTCTTTTCCCTGGCAGTCACCCTCTGCGTCCTGCTGGAAAAAGGTGAGAGTCGTTTCAAAAGGTAGTTTTGTGCAGATGCGGGCGGGCGTCCGTGTATAGGAATTCAGAGATATCTGTGTGGCTGCGTATCTATGTCACTATAGGTATAGGTGTTATGTATGTGTGTGCATCTGTGTAGATAGACAGTGGGCTGGTGGTTAAATGCGCGTGATGGAGCGAGTGGTTTGACCGTTAGACTACGACCCTGGAGACCAGAGTTTGAATCCCCGCTGCTCCATGGAAGCCCACCGGGTGATCCTGGGTAAGTGACACTATCTCAACCACAGAGGAAGGCAGAGGCAAACTTCCTTTGAACAAATCTTGCCAAGAAAACCGTGTGGTAGTTCACCTTAGAGTTGCCCCAATTAGGAAAAGACTTGAAGACACACAACACAAGAACTTCTGTACATGTGCATGTCTCTCCGTGTATGCATAAATGTGTGTATGTGCTCTCAAGTCCCTTGTCAGTTTATGGCGACCCCCATTAATTTCATAGCATTTCCTTAGGCAAATAATACTTAGAAGTGGTTTTGCCAGTTCCTTCCTCTGAAATATAGTCTACAGCTATATTTGTTGACAGTCTCTCTTCCAAGTACTAACCAGATCTGACCTGCTTATATTCCAAGATCAGATGGGATCTCGTGCCTTTAGAATATTCAAGGTGCACACACACGGTTACATAGACAGGTCTTTGTATTTGCACTTGAAAGCATGCATCATTCTGCACTTCCTTCCTTCCTTCCTTCCTTCCTTCCTTCCTTCCTTCCTTCCTTCCTTCCTTCTGTTTTTCCCCCCTTTCTTTTGGGACTTTCTTTCCATTCTTACAATCACACCCACCCAAACCCCAGAGGAGAGAACAAAAAGCTCTGCTTGTTTGGTTTTGTCTAAGTAGGAACTGCTTTGCTCTTTTCCTTTCAACCTCCAAGAGTGCTGGATTAGAGAACGACCGACAGCAAAGGAAACCTGTCAACCTGCCTTTCCAACTGTGACATGCCAGCACCCATCAGGGAGAGAAGAGTTTCCTTAAGAGTGAAAAGATAATAACAAGAAGAACCATAAATATTCCATTCATCTCTCAGAAAGCGGTGTTGCTTGTGTATGTGTATCCCTCCCCCTTTTTTCGCTTGTACTATTTTTCCCATGACCCTTAGCCAATGGTCACTTGCTCCCACAATTTTTTATCAGCTGGATGGTAGCTGCAGAACGGCAACAATTGAAACGCCACAGGTTTCCCAGGCCTGACTCTTAGGGATATTACCTACATGCTTGGTACATCTGCATTCATATTCTTTGGCTTTGCCAGGAATGAAATAGGAATGAAATAGTGATATGAACCCTCCCTTTCAAGCATGTGCTTCAAGCATGTACCAAGGGAACAGTGTTGCATATATCCAGTTGTGCCCGTAGTCACCTTTGCAGACTGCTGGCTTAAAACACACAAACATGCACATTGACACCAATTCAACATCTTTTATGATTTCGCAATGTTAATCATTAAGGTTATGGCAGCTGTAAAACTTGAAACCTAGAAATGTCTGTAAAATAATCTGGCTGATCACTGGGTTGATGTACATATTCCTCCTGGATTTTTCAAAGAAAAGCCGTATGACTAATCCCCCTTTTTTTTCTCTTTTTTCTTGCTGCAGGTCTCAGCTACCCACCAGCAGAATCCTCCCTGGCAGAGGCCAGTGGTAAGCACTTGAGGACAAAGCGATGCGGTTGTATCGACTGGGAGGACTTGGAATGCATTTACTTCTGTCACCTTGACATAATCTGGATCAACACACCAGGGTGAGTGGAGCAGGTGGCTGCTGTCATGTCTTCCAGAGACTACTGCCCTTCTCCCCAAAGCAAATGATTAGATTTTGTGTGAGCAGGGAGATAGATTTACCTTAGATCAAGGAGGATTTTTCCTTACAAATCCTCACAAAATGAGAGATTTGTGGGAAAAGTCCTAGGGATAAATTTACTTATTTCCTTGAATTTATTTATTCCATCAAGAATTTAAGACACAGTACCTGTGAGTTCTTAAAAGTCTCCCATGCACAGCATAGAAAAATTACTTTTCCAAGTGCTGCTCCCATGCAAATGTTAGTTAGTTTCAGCAAAGTGGCTGGATCCTGTGCCCTTCAAATATGACCTGTGAGAGTTTTCACATAGGATCATAGAGTCATGAAGCTGAGAGAGACCACAAAGTCCATCAACTCCAATCTCCTGTCATGCTGGAATACACCGTCAAAGCATTCCCAACAGATGACCATCCAATCTCTGTTTAAAAACCTCCAAAAGAAGGAGACTCTACCATAACCCGAGGCTGTGTATTCCACTGTGAAACCATACTATCAGGAATTTCTTCCTAATGTTTAGATGGAATCTCTTTTCCTAAAGTTTGAAGCCACTGCTCCATGCCCTAGTCTCTGGAGCAGGAGAAAACAGGCATGCCCCATCCTCTATACAAATATTCAAATTTAAACATAGCTATCATGCTGCCTCTTAACTTTCTCTTCTCCAGGCTAAACATGCCCAGCTCCCTAAGCTGTTCCTCATAGGGCATAGTTTTTAGGCCTTCTACCATTTTGGTTGACCTCCTCTGGACACATTCCAGCTTCTCAATACTATTCCTGAACTGTAGTGCCCAGAACTGGAGAAAGTATTCCAAGTGGAGTCTGACCAAAGCAGAATAGAGTAGTAGCTGTGGCATCACACTGCTGACTCATGTTCAGCTTGTTGTCTACAAAGACTTCTAGAGCCATTTCACATGAACTGTGGTCAAGCCAGGTGTTATCTATCTTATATCTGTACATTTCATTTTTTGTGCCCAATAGAAGTAAACATATACCAGTAAAAGCATTCACAAGCTTTTGTCTTGTCTCTGCACAAAATTTATGCATGTGTTATTTTGTTTTGCTTTGTTTCAGAATATGCTAAAATGTTCCTCCAGCCTCTGGTCCTTTATGGATTGTAGGTAGACTTGCAGAATCAATATCCTTTTTTATTTGAACCCCATGATCCACTGACAAAAGTCAAGTGAATCTTGACTAGTGAATCAGGCAGTGTTGGGACGGGGGACCATGCCATTTAGATTTAAGGAACAGGGCATATATTTTTTTCCAGGCTCCACGCTATCTGCAGGGTTCTGAGGGTTGTAGTCCATAAAGTAACTTGATCATGCTTTTTCCCCCACCCCTTGCAGTACCAGAAGAGTTTACAGTTACTCTGATCACTTCTGCACTAGATTGTTACTGTGTTATTATTCCATTTTCAGCAGCTTATGGAATCAGGTTGAATTGATCCAAAGCTTTGGGGGAAGAAATTACTTGACAGGGGCATTCTGGGAATTGTAGTCCTCCTAACTTCTGCCTCCATCATCTCCTGTCAATATGCCTGTAGTAGTCACATACTAATACATTTGAAAGACATGACATTAAGTAAGTCTGTCTTCTACTTTCAAGACATATTCTGTCTATTACAGAGTATGTGACCTAATGACACTCTGTTTCTGGTACAAAATGATCTCTCTGCCATGAGAACTTGAGAATAACCTTGCTGGATTGGACCAAAGGCATATCTAGTCCAGCATCCTTTTCCTCACAGTGTCCATCCAGATAGTGTTATATGGTAGCTTTCAGCTACAGTATTCCATCTTTGAATGCTCGAATAGAAAGGGCATATATATAAAACAAGATTTCTTCCAGCTTTCCTGATTTGGCAGGGAAAGTCCCAATTAATCCTCTATCATCCCAGTTTTCAGTTGCTTTTAAAATGTCCCAGTTTCTCCCCCCTCCTTCTCCTCCCCCCCACTTTTCCCATTTATTCTTGGTTTACTTCCATTGCACAAAAGTAATTTGTACTCAATTAACTCAGTGGAGGGAGAGGAGAGGAGGATGCAGAATCGTGCCCATTGCAGTAGGCAAAAGCAAAAACAAACTGCTGCTAGCTTGTGTGTTCCTTCTCATTAATTACTTTTTTCATCATCTTTGTCATCTTGGTTCCTGCTGTCTTTCCACCAGCAAGTAAAGACCTTTTTACTTAAGGAGTCATTTGGCTTTTAGTATGTTGTGGTAGATTAGAGTTTTTAATGGATAGGGCAGTGTTTGTATTTTAGTATGTTTTAATGCTGTTTTTTTAAAAAATGTGTTTTAAACTTGTATTTTTTAAATTGAAGTTTAGTTTAATTGTGTTTTAACTTTTGTGCCAAGGGGTTTTTTTTTAATTGTATTGTGCTTCTAAAACATTGTATACCACCTTGAATCTCGTGCTGAGAGAAAGGAAGGATATAAATAAAATAGGAATCAAGATTTGTGAAATTTGATGGTGTATGTATTTGACAGGAATTTTATAAAATTTTCATCACAAGGGGGAACAGGGGGGGAGTTCAAAAGCATGTGTGTGTGTGTGTGTGTGTGTGTGGGCTTCTGTGGATCACTGGCTGCACTCTCCCCATTCCTGCTTGTAAACAAATCTTGTTATTGTAAAGCTTGCCCAGCCCCTAGCTTGACCTGCATTATAAATATCCTTACTAATCAAACAAAGAAGGTTAATTTGATTGCTTTCTTGTTTTATCAGCCATGCCATACCCTACGGCCTGGGAAATCCACCAAAGAGGCGGAAGAGAGAACTCGACCGCTGTGAATGTTCCCAGGCAAAGGACAGCATCTGTGCAGCCTTTTGCCATGGCAAATCTTGGTAAGTTCTAGGATGCAGTCTGATGTTGTTGTGTCCCTTCAAATCATTTCTTCCATATGGCAACCCTAAGGCAAATCTATCACAGGGTTTTCATGGTATAGAGAAGCTGGAGAATGGGAGTTTTGGCAGCTACTTTCCATGCAGCACAATAGGCAGAACTGCTATATGCCACACTTCTGGTGTGTTGCATTCTCTAAGAACATAAGAAGGGCCATTTTGGATCAGATCAGAGGCCAGTCTGATCCCAAATTCTGTTTCTATAGTGGCCAACTAGATGTCTTTTAGAAGCAAGACATGAGTGGTGTTACCCTGATTTCTGGGTGTCCTGGGAGGGACACCTAAGTGCGCTCCAAATATTAATAAGTTGGGGGAATTAGCAAGGGGCACAAGCTAGCAATATGAGAGGCAGGATAACACAGCGAGATCTTTAACCCTATGTATTGGGTTGGGCTGCGACAAGAACTAGGCAAGCTGTTCAATTTTATTAAACTCTCCTTAATAAAGCAAACAACAACACACACACTCACGCACTCATCCAAGAACTATAGAAGCAGAAAGTGAGGAAAATTGATAGGGGTTTTCAGAGGGTTTTCTGTGGTGATACTCCACCTGATCCTGCAGTCCAGAATAGGAGAAATAGAGTTCAATGCTGAGGATCATAGTAGCTCAGCACGTGGAGGCTGAGGGGAGGCTCGCTGAACAGAGGGTGTTCCTGCATGGCAAGGGGTTGGACTGGATGGCCCCTGTGGTCTCTTCCAACTCTACATTTCTATGATTCTATGATCTTATGGAGTGCCACATGGAAATATTAACCATAACCAATATGAAATTGTAGACCTTGGGCTTGGGCCAAATAACCGCAGTAACAGTGAAACACCTTGTATTCCCAGTAACTGGCACCTTAAAAAATGTCCCTGTACAAATATGTCCTCTGGTCTATATCTGTTACTAGCATATTTACCTGGCATGCCTGGGATTTTATTTTCTCATAGGTAACACTTGTTAGGAATTATCTTACCTTACCTTAGGAATTAGATGTAGTTGAAATACACAGATTTGAGATCCTGTGTCTCTGATTCCCCAAACTGCCTTGTTCAGTACTTGTAACTTTTCCTCATGGTCCCCAATCCTATCTGTATGCAGAGTTGTTAACATACACTACTGTTGTTAACATACACTACTGCAACTTGGACATCCAGGCTTAGAGCCGAGTCTAGGAGTACCCTCAAACTATGAACCTGCGTTTTCAGGGGAAGCATAACCCCATCTAACACAGGCTGAATCCCTATTCTGAAATCTATCTTTTGGCCGACTAGAAATACCTCTGTTTTTTCTAGATTAAGCTTCAGTTAGTTTGCTGTTATCCAGTCCATTACAGTTTCCAGGCACCAATTTAGCACAGGAACAGCTTCCCTGGAATTAGATGGAAAGGAGTAATATTGCTGTGGATATCACTGGCATACTGGTGACACCTGACCCCAAAGCTTTATGTAGATATTAAATAGCATAAGAGACAAGACAGAACCCTGAGGGACTCCACAGGCCAATGGACAAGGAGTTCAGCAGGAATCCCCCAGCACCATCCTTATAGAGCACCACTCTAGGAAAAATATAACCATTATAGAACAGTACCTCTAATCCCCATCCCAGAGAGACAACTCCAAAGGATCCCAACTGGTTGATGGTATTGAAAGCTGTGGAGAGATCCAGCAGAACCAACAGAGACACACTCCCACTGCCTAGTTCCCAGTGTAGGTCATCCACCAAGGTGACCAAAACTTCCTCCATCTCATAACCAGGCCTGAAACCAGACTGAAATGGATTTATATAATCTGCTTCATCCAGGAGCCCCTGGAGCCGAGAAGCCGCCACACACTCCAGTACCTTGCCCCAAAATGGAACATTGGAGACTGACCTATAGTTATCCAGTATAGCAGGATTCAGGGAATTCCCCCCCCCCGCCAGAAGATTCTTCTGAAAAATCCTTCTTTCAGAAGATTTTTCAACTCTTAGGTTTTATGAGTTGAAATCAAACATGGTCAAAACATCTGATGGCACCAGGATGAGCATGGCTGACCCAAGAGGTTCTTTGAACTCTGCCAGTCTTTCCACAGAATTCCTATAGTGCCTTGCTTGCACTCTCTGCATGCAGGCTGTACCTTTCAGAAGACAGATGTAAATTCGTGCCTGGTGGAATTTATTTTAGAATATAACAAAGGATAGGCTTGTTAGTTTCTCACGTATGAGTCCAACTTTTTTTTACTGAGGTCAGTCTGTGATCCCCCCGCCCCCCATGGTTTCTCAAAGGTCTAAGCTATGTTATTGTTGTGTATCTTCAAGTTGTTTCTGATGTATGGCAGCACTGGGGCAAATCTATCACAGGGTTTTCTTGGCAAGATTTGTTCAGTGGAGGGTTGCCTTTGCCTTCCTCTGAGTATGAGAAAGTATGACTTGCCTAAAGTCACCCAGTTGGTTTCCAGAGCTTACCAGGAATTTGAAACCTGATCTCCAGAGTCATAGCCCAGTGCTCAAACCACTACACCACATTTAGCGTTGTTGTTGTTGTTGATTGTTGTTGTTGTTACATGCTCTTAGTCATTTCCAACTTATTGTGACCCTAAGGCAAATCTGTCGCAGGGTTTTCCTGGGCTGAGAGTGTGTGAAGTATCCAAAGTGGGTTACCATGGCCAACTGGGGAATCAAACTCTGGTCTCCAGAGTTGTTGGCTAATGCTCAAACCACTAACTATACCACACTGGCTTTACAACCTCCTTATCTGATTGTTGTACTGTTAATCTTGTTGTGGCTCCTAATTCTGATTAGAAGTGGTTCATATCAAAGTTATGCAATGATATTAATGTTAGTATTTTGTGCTATAGGCCGTATCTATTTAGGAGGGTGGAAAAGAGAAAGAGAAAATGCAGATTGAGAACAGACCTTAAAGGGTCTAGATTCATCCAGACTTTGTTATTCTTAGAGGAGGGCTGCTGAAATTAATGGGACTTAAGTAAGGCCCCTTTCACACGGCATTTGCCATGCAAAAGGGCCCCTCAAGCGTTGTGCGAATGTGAGGAGCGGTCCACATGACACACCCACAATTGTGTGATGCTCTGCTCATGCACTTTTTCATTTTTGGCTTTGAGCTGAAAATGGTGCGCGATCGTGCATTGCTCTGGGGCCCTGTGTGCACTTGCCGTGCGTGCAGAGCTCTGGAGCTGTGGCGCTCACACTTCCTGCCCCAGCACAGTCTGGAAAAATCCCAAGCTGCACTGCGGAAGGAAGAGGCGATGCTCTCAGGCAAGGGGGGCAGCTGCGGAGCTGAAGGAACCGGGATGCGAGAGCCTCTCGCTAGAGGCTGCTTGCGTGATCCCCGCACCCCAGCTCTGTGAAAAGGTGTGTTGCGGAAAGGGCCTTAGTTATGATCTCTTTGACATCTAGGTGTGACTTGACTATGGATCCAACTCATTGTGTTCGTTATGCCAGAAGATGCTGTCAAGATTTACATTCAGAATTATTATCCAGGGATCCTATTATTAATAGTTTGAAAAAAGTCTGTATCAGTTGAATGATGCAGCTGTCTCATCTATATAAATGGGATTGCTGGCACAGGTCCATTTTATAGTCACTAGAATCTGAACTCTTTGGGGCCATAACCATAAACAGAATGATTATATATTGTAAGGCCCTGCTTATGCCAAAGAGGGAAAGCAGGTTCATTGTCATTTAATTGGCTTCTTAGAAAACCTTGCAGTGTTGCAAGTGGCTATAAATATTCACAAGAACAAGGTGACTCCTTCATTTAAACACACACAGAGGCAAGGCACGTTAATTGGAAATTCTGTGTGATAGCAGGCTGGAAAGGATGATGGGTGCTGTAAATCCAGTTCATCTGGAGATGTTAGATTGGGAGAAGCACTTGTGGAAACCCCCCCCCCATAATGTTGCTTTTATACTTTCCTCTGCAACTTTGATGAGGCTCATATGGTCTTGTCTTCCATTCTAGGGATCTCAGGAAACCTCAGCTGCCCACAAACACAGGGGTGCTGGTGAAGCTTCTCCAGAGCTATAGGATGAAGTCCCACAAGCTGAAATTCTGAGTGCTCAGGTAAAGGTCCTCCTGTATCAACAGTCCAGCTGTCCTTCTATATGTACAGAGTAATTCTATCCTGCTTCCAGAGAAACTTGAGCCCATCTACAGGGAGATGGCTTCAAAATGCTTTGAAGTAAGCTTTGCACCACCATGGCCTCTCCTCACCCCTGAAGGAGGTGGTGGTGGTGGTCCTTCAAGTAATTTCTGACAGGGCAATCTGAAGGCAAGCCTATCATGGAGTTTTCTGGGGCTAAGTGTGTATGACATGGCCAAGGTCATCTAGTGAGTTTCCATGCCTGAGTAGGGAATTGGACCCTGGTCTCCAGGATCATAGTCCAACACTCAAACCACACTGGCTCTTCACCTCTGGAGGACCCTGGGAATTATAGTTTTTTTGGAAATTTCAATCATCTGCTGCTAGAAACCCACACTTTCTCCTCAGAACTATTGCAGTTGCCAGCAGTTAAACATTTCTGAATCTTTTTATGTAATGAGAAAGACATATGCAGCCATATGTAAGAGAAGGATCAAAATCCACTCAGAGGGCTATTTTAGGCCTGTGTGAGAGAGAAATGAGGGGAAAAGAAAGGGAAAGTGGAAGAGTTTGAGCACTCTTATTGCCTTTGCACTGTAAGGCAAGAGAAGCCAGTTCATTAATATTTAAATTGTCTTCATGCTCTTACTCATTCTCACCAGTAAGAAGCAGCAAGCCTGATAGCTTTGTGTGTGACAGAAGACACACACACACACACACAGAGTGAGTTTAGGTAAGTGCAACAGGACACAAGGAATAGAAGAAAGGCCATTTAATCCCACATGAAAAAAGACCTATGCAGGACATGAAACTCTACATGCTTGTTGTAGGAGCTTGGACAAAGCTGGACAGATACAGATGCTCCTTTGCTTTTAGGAATTGCTTGAAAGGCAACATCTCCCCACTAGTGATTTTTTCCTATCACATGACCTCCGAGCCATGGCAGAAGCCAGATGTGGTATATTTTTTTTTCATTCTATGCAGTTTTTAAGTAGACATCCTAAGCCTTCTCACCTTAGAACTGCATGGATCCCGCTCCCACAAACATGGCCACTACTATAGCATGCTAAGAGGATGTTGTGTGAAGTACTAACCATTTTGTCTCTTCTCTTTTGTAGAGAACATGCTCTTTCATGTGCCCTGTTTACCAGAAGAAACCAAAAAAACATTCCAAGGTAACAGGTCCTTATATGAAAAAGCAGCATCAGGAAGACAAAGCAATCAATCCTACAGTAGCAAAGATGCTTCTAAGTAGAAAGCGTGAAAGGCAAGACCACTGAATAAGATGAAATGAAAACTAATGAAAAGGCCAGCCAAATATGAGAGCAACAACAGAGATGACCATACAGCCCCATTAGTACTTCAGATACTATGCTGAAGAGAATGTAACCTCTCCTTTTGTCTGCTCTGTGGAGATTTGGGAAGGCCTATCCAGTTTGTTGGATAAGCGGGATTTTTATTTTCTCAGATGCCAATAGGACTCCTTAACTGATGTCTTTGTAAGTGGCTGGCCTTTGGGGAAAGGAAATGCAATGATGGATAGCTTCTAGTGCCATGTATTGCTCTGAATGTGGGAATGCCAAACACCCCTACCTCAGGACCTTGTTTGCTCACACTCCCAAGATGTAGCTGGTATGCAGACTGCTGCTATTTTCTTCGTTTCCCCCTAATTCTCACCTTAAGCACATTTACCCCTTTGCTGTCTTGTAACATAGGAGAAGATGTACCTTGTGTAGACATGAACCTAAATGGACATGAGTTCCCTGAAATGCTATTTGGGTACCCCTCCTGCAAAACATGAAGCTGCCAATTTGTAGTAGTATGCTTGTCTCTGAAACAGGGGTGGGCAACTGTGAAAGACTAGGGGGCCACATTAGCTGTCCAGGAGACTTTAGAGGACCAGAGCACACTCCCAACAGAACATCTGTTCCTGAAAAAAAAAGCCTTCAAATGCCTTCTAGGGGACATGGAAGCATGCTTTTGGGCCTTCAGGGGCCCTGACGCGCGATATATATATGTATGTGTATGTATGTATGTGTGTATGTATGTATGTGTGTGTGTATGTGTGTATGTATGTATGTGTATGTATATATATATATGTATGTATGTATGTATGTGTGTGTGTGTATGTATGTATATGTATGTATGTATATATATATATATATAAAAATATAAATATAAATATAAAAATTAATTAATTTGCAACATTTCATTTTGACCCCTGTGGGCTCCAAATGTGGTAGAAATGCCCTTCACTCTCCCTAGAGGCTATTTTTGGCATTTTGGAGCAACAAAATTGGAAAAAAAATCTACTCTGGGGGCTGTGGGTGCAGTCACAAAATGTTCTTGGGAGGCAGATGTGGCCCATGGGTGGCACCTTGCCCACCTCTGCTCTAGACCTGTGTCTGAAGTGGGCTACTTGTATTCCAGATGTTGTTGCATTGCAACTTTCATCAGGTCTAAGCCAGTATGGCCAACATGAAAGTTGATTGACGTTGCATCCAGCAATATCTAGAGGGTTAGAAGTGTTTGATGTAATTCATTTGAAATCTCTGCTCAAATTCATTTATTTGTAATCCTATTTTCACTAGTTAACTCAACACTTGACAGTAAACGTAATTGTCCATAAGGGATCAGGAATGCTTCAGGATGAGGCAACTCCCAAAGCACCATATTTAAATGAATTGCCACAGCTCCTTAGTGTTAATCTCAAAGGTGCTACAAGGCCCTTTGTAGCTCCAACTAAAAAACTGTGGAAATCATAGCTATGTGAGGATACTGAGGGTTTGGCACAGGTTGTTGGCCACATGAGTAGATCAGTTGTTCAGAAAATTGTGTGCAAAGCTGCTTGTTCTTGAGTTGGATGAGAGGGCTATTTAGTATGCTGTTGTCTACTCTGAAAGAGGAAGGTCTCTCCAGGGCCTTGGGTAAAGGACTTTCTTAGTGCTACTAGGAGATATTTCAAAAATTTAACTAGAGATGTTGGGCTCAAATACCTGTCCTTTAGTACTGAGCTATCTCAGTTGCTTGTCAAATTACTTCCAAAATAAGAGAGTTTTCTGACTAACTGCAGACCTGGCGTTCATGTATGTGTGTGTGTGTATGTAGTGAGAATGTATTACTTTCACTACTATGCTTTGAAGCCATACTGATATTAACCAAAGGGCAATCTGGGTCTGTGAAATGGAATTAGTATTTTAACATTCCTTCTCCTGAGCCACCCTTAAGCAATGAAGGGGAGGAAGATACCACTGCATTATGATGGTCTGTTTCATACTACATAGCCACAGCCATTTGATATCACTTCAGCTTTCATGCATGCAGCTTATGGAATCCAGGGATGTGTAGGTTGATAAGGCATCAAAGCTCCCTGGCAGAGAATGCTAAAGACTTCACATAATTACAAATCTCAGAATTGCATAGAATGGAGACATGGCTGTTAAAGAGGTATCAAAGTGTTGTAATTGTATAGTGTGAAGCAAGGCTAGCCAAGTTGCTAGTTTTAGTCAACTTGTGTTTGGGAACAGTATAAATGGATTCGACATCATTTGGCAAGGTTACTTTTAGAGTGCACTTTTCTATTCCATATGTACTCAGATGTAATTCCCATTATGTTCAGTAGGATTTACCCCCAAGGAGTTGTGTCTATATGATTACAACCTTAGTGTAGCTTCCACAAGGCAGGTTTCCATGAGCACTGAACAAGCATAAAGTGAATTCTTCCAGAAACTTAAAACACATTAAAAAAACCCTTAAAAAAATCTTAAAAACCAGTTCCCTGTGTGCAGAAAATTAACTTTAATAGAGCCAGGTTAGCAGTTTCTTTCTGACTTGTTAACTTTTTATGCAAAGACATATTTTACTTAAGGAAGAGTTTTCAAAAATGCTGTTGTGTACAGACAACTTTAATGTGCTATAGCTGTTATATGATTTTTTTTTCCTTTTCTTTTTCTGAACGTATATCTCTTCCCTCATCTATGTGACCAAGTTTCATAATACATGGTTGTGCATAGGTGTTAATAAAGGGAAATAAGTCTCAATAACATGCATATTCAGGCAATCACTAGAAAGGCTGAAGGCAATCATTGAGCTGTGCAGAAGTCAGTCACCCTCCAGACATTGGGTTCCAGCTTCCATGTGTTCCAGCAGCCTGGCCAATGATCAGGGTTAGCAAGAGTTCAACCACATCTTAAGGGCACAACTTATCCATACCTGCAATAGGCAGACCTTTTTTGGAACAATGTTGGTCTCTTGGCCCATGGTTCCTGTTTTAAATCAAACGTCAGTTACCTTTCCCCATCCTGTGGGAAGAAAGCAATTCAGCTCCCGTTTGAATTCCTTCCATGCTCAAAGCACAGGACACTTTAGTTAGTTTCCTCATGTATGGTAGCTTCTGTTATAAATCATGGAGAACTGAAACACATCTGCTTTTTGCAAATGGAACAGTGCTCCACATAAATGCACTTTTGGGCTTGTGTGGCTAGATGCTGTGGACTTAATTTATGGTGATAAAGGTTTAAAGGTGGGCTCTTGATGTTGAGAAGTCTTTGTTGTATTCTGTGCATGAACAAAATGTTCCTCTGAAAAACTATGAACTTGGGTAGAAGACCAGCTGATTTCTGTGCTATTACGTATGAAGCATCAGTTTAGAATGCAATAGCATCCAAAATCAGAAAAAGATTTGTTTTTTATTTGCACTTGAGAAGATTTTGTTCAGACTCAAAAGAACTGTTCTTATTTGTATGCGGAAGTCTGCACATAGGACCACCAAAGGCCTTATGATCTAAGCAACTTACATGTCTATCCACAATGCCCCATTGTTCATACTTGTTTGCATGTCTAATATGTAGCAACCCAATGTTTAGATATAAATGTATACATACATATATATATATATGTACATATATATGCATATTTATTTTTTTAAAACTTTTTTTTACTGTAAAATGCAAATGTTGATTTGTAATAAATGAAAGCAAAAATGGGATCATTCAATTGCTTGGCTTAAGAGTATGAAATGGAATGCTATAAGTGGAAGTGGCAGTGGGATGTGAGAGTCGAATGCAATCAGACCGATTTATTCCACAAAAGTATCTTTGAAGAAGGCAGTCAGCATAGTGTAGTGATTTGAGTGTTGGACTACAGCCCTGGAGACCAGGGTTCAATTTTCTGCTCTTCCATGGAAACCTACTGGGTGACACGGGGTGCCTCAAACACACACAGCCCCAGAGAACCCTATGATCAGTTTATCTTAGGGTAACATAAGTTGGAAATGACTTGAAGGCACACAACAACAATTTCACGAGGAAGGGTGATGGAAGGGCCAAGATAGCCAGGGAACTCAAAGAACTTTGAAAATTAAAAGTTTCTTTAGTTGTGCAAAGTTTGCTTCAACATGGATACATATCAGATGGTGATTTCCCCCTTCCATGGATGGAAATACATATGCATTTTCATATGTATTTTTCCAAAATACACATTTTAATGTACTTATGTTTCAAATGTAATTGAGTTACAGAGGGAAGTAAAGAGTAGAACCTCCTAACTTCACTTTTGTGTGGGTTGTGTACCACTGCTAAGTCAGTGTACCTTTGTAGTTTTGTTAGGGCAGGTAGGAAGCCCTCATCCCTCTTGTGTTGCATCTCTGCAGGGCAGTTCTCTGAGAGACTTATGGTTAGTGCATCCTGTGGGGTGGCAACTGATTATTTGGGTATCTTGTGCTTCGTGCATGGCAACAGTTGGCCCTTAGTAGTTCTGTGTGTGGCAGACAGTAGGGAATTTCCCCAAAGGACCTTGGTGGTCTTCCTGTTCCTGAGTGCCTGGTCCTCTATCACCAGTTTCAAGGGTGTGTCCTGGCCAGTGGAGCCTGAAGGAAATGTGTGTGACTGTCTTGGAGTCAATTAGAAAAGCCAAAAAGGCATTTGTCTGTGCACGCAAGCGTGCTAGGAACACACCCTTGAATCTTAGTAACAGTTGAATTCTAATTGACAATCTAATTTGGCACCATGTTCAAGAAACAAGAGAAATTGGATAAATTAGAAAACTGGGTTGTGAAAAAGGAAACAGCTTCTGGAAGGAAGGATCCTTCAAAGTCTTGGATCCTTTTAGCACCCTGCACAATGCCTATCATGTGCAGTATAGGGAGAGGTCACTTTTTGGCCCCTCCAAAGACACGAAGGCGGCTTGGGGTTTCTGGACGGCCTTAAATGAAGCCATTGGCACCATCCAGGAACTCAGTAAAATGGCCATGAGGCAGGCCAAGGAATTTGCTCCTCTCCATACACTGACCTTTGAGGATTGTATCCGCCCGACTGCTGGTGAGGGTTTGAGGTGTGACTCAGTTGGTTCAGACCTTGCTGTTGCCCAGGGTCTGAAGAGGTGCCGCCTTGGCCATTGCCAGGAATGCTGGTCCCTCCAGTTCTGACTACTGGCACCACCACTGGAGCATTTGTCCTTCCCCACAGCTACCGTGAGCAGAGAATCAGAGTAATCAGAATAAGAGAATCAGTGTAACCCAGGGTAATGCCTTATACAGTCAGAGTCTTGGTCTATCTAGTTCAATATTGCCTCCATCCAAAGTAGGGAACCTCTGCTCTCTAGATAATAAACTGCAGCTCCCATGATTATAGACACTTTGTTATACCGGTTAGATGAGGACAACATCTGGAGGGCCACACCTTTACCATTTTTGGATGACACTGACTGGCAAAACCCCTCTAAGGTTTCAGATGGGCAGATTTTTCCAGCCTTAAGTGGAAATGCCAGGAATTGAACGCAGGACCCTTGTCAAAGAAAACAAATGCTTTGCCGGTGGTGATGTTGAGTTGAAGGTCTTTTCAAAGGGGTCACACATTGATGCTTTGCTTGTGCTCATGAGAAGATCTGGAAGGGTCATTTGTCAGTTCTCTGAAGGCAGAGAATTCAACAAGCACTATCCTTCACTCGTCTCTGGATATCCAAACAACCAAATCTATCCATGGTGCATTAATTCATGTAACAGAAGGTGACTGGAAGAATTTCTCTTCCCTCTCCAAACACAATGAAGTGTGCAAACAAAACAGAAAACACAGCATTGAAAGGAATGGAGGTGAAGGGGTTTTGTCTTACTCAGAGGGTGGATCTTGGATCTGTCATTCCTCTTGTGCTCCATGGCTTGGATCTGCAGTACAAGTCTCCAAGCATTCCTGAAGTTCAGCAATGCACATGCCATGCTAATTAGTGCACAATCCTCTTGGGCAAAACTACTGAAGCCCCAACCAGGAGGGCATTTTCTCTGCCAAGCCCTCAGGGGAATAATAAAAATCATAAGCATGTGTATCAAGCTTCCCCCTCCCCGCCCCCCGCAACCTTAGACTTGGCAGGATCAGACAAATGAGCAAGAAAAAAAATCCTTAAGGTTCAGCTCACCTACTTACTCCCAGGTATGCAGAGCAAAGGCTTGCCTTCACTGCTGGCCAGCAATTGGATGTGGTTTCTTTGCTGCTTTTGTGCTTTAGTGAGGCATCTTTTAGAGCCAGTGTAGTATAGTGGCCAGGGTATGGAAAATCTCAAACTATTTCAATGTCTTCACCATCTACTTTAAAGTTATGTAAATCATCTGCAGTCATTATTTTTGTTTTCTGAATGTTCATCTGTAAACCTGCTTTTGCACTTTCTATTTTTACTTTCTTCAATAACTGTTCCAAGTCTTGGCTGTTTTCTGCTACCAGTATGGTGTCAATAGTATGGTGCACTATACCACTGAGCTCTCAAGGGACTGTATTCAATATTGACACTATTGGATATGCAGAGAATCAGACCCAGGCTTTCAAGAGCTAAGTACTAGAGAAGTTAGAAACATTAAAAAGGTCTTTTCTGTTATGTCTGTAGCAAAAGGAAAAACAAGGAGATGGTAGGGCTGCTGTGAAGATAAGATGATGAAGTGACAACAGGGGCAGAGAAAAAGCAGAACTACTCAATGTTTTCTTTACCTCAATCTTCTCCTGAAAGAAAAACAGTGCTCAATCTGGAGAAAATAGAAAAGATGATATAATAGGAGAAATGTAGCACAGAAAAGGTAAAGACGTAGTAGAGGAATACTTGGCTACTCTAAATGAATTCAGGTAACCAGAGCCAGATGAACTACATCCAAGAACTGGCAGAAGTAATTTCAGAACCACTGGCAATAATCCTTGAGAGTTCCTGGAGATCAGGAGAAGTCTCAGCAGACTGGAGGAGGGCAAATGTTGTCTCCATTTACAAAAAGAGGAAAAAAAAGGGGACCCAAACAATTACCTCCCAGTCTGCATGACATCAATACCAGGAAAGGTCTTAGAGCAGATCATTAAACAGACAGTCTGTGAGCACTTAAAAAGGAATGCTGTGATCACTAAAAGTCAACATGGATTTCTCAAAAATAAGTCAGACCAGATTAATCTGATATCTCTTTTAAAATATAGTTACAAATTTGGTGGACGCAGGGAATGCTGCGAATGTAGCGTATTTTGATTTCAGTAAGGACTTTGACAAGATTCCCCCATGATATTCTAGCAAACAAGGTAGTAAAATGTGGATTAGGCAATGCTTCTGTTAGGTAGATTAGTAATTGGTTGACTGGCTAAACACAAACGGTGCTCACCAATGGCACCTCTTTATCCTGGAAAGAAGTGACTAGTGGGTTCTGTCCTCGGCCCAGTATTCAATATCTTTATCAATGATTTGGATGATAGAATAGAGGTCATGCTCATCAAATTTGCAGAAGATACCAAATTAGGAGGGATAGCTAATACACCAGAGGACAGGATCAGAATCCAAAATGACCTTGAGAGATTGGAGAGCTGGGCCAAAACTAAGTAAATGAATATTAAAAAGGAGAAATGTAAGGTACTACACTTAGGAAGAAAGAATGAAATGCACAGATATAAGATGGGTGATACCTTGCTTGTACACAGTACATGTGAAAGGGATCCAGGAGTCTTAGTGGACCACAAGCTGAACATGAGTCATAGAATCATAGAGCTGGAAGAGACCACAGGGGTCATCCAGTCCAACCCCCCTCCTTTACAGGAACACCCATCAAAGCATTCCCAATAGATGGCCATCCAGACTCTGCTTAAAAACCTCCAAAGAAGGAGACTCCACCACACTCTGAGACAGCATATTCCACTGCTGGACAGCTCTGACCATCAGGAAGTTCTTCCTGAGGTTCCGGTGAAATCTCCTTTCCTGTAGCTTGAATCCATTGCTCCTTGTCCTAGTCTCTGGAGCAGCAGAAAACAAGCCCGCTCCCTCCTTGACATGACATCCCTTCAAATATTTAAACATGGCTATCATGTCCCCTCTTAACCTTCTCTTCTGCAGACTAAACATACCCAGCTCTCTAAGCCACTCCTCATAGGGCATGACTTTCAGACCCTTCACCATTTTGGTCACCTTCCTCTGGGCACACTCCAGCTTGTTGATATTCTTCTTGAATTGAGGTCCCCAGAACTGGACACAGTATTCCAAATGAGGTCTAAGCAATGCACAATAGAGTGATACCATTAACAACAGAGTCAACAGTGTGATGCAGCAGCTAAAAAAGCCAATGCAATTCTAAGTTGCATCAAGAGGAGTGTAGTGTTGAAATCAAAGGAAATAACAATACTACTTTATTCTTCTTTGGTTAGACCTCATCTGGAATACTGTGTCCAGTTCTGGGCACCACAATTCACGAAAGATATTGACAAGCTAGAACGTGTCCAGAGGAGGGTGACCAAAACAGTTTAGGCTGATGAAAAGAAGGTTAAGAGGTGACAAGACAGCCATGTTTATATTTCAAGGGATATCATATTGAAGATGGAGAAAACTTGCTTTCTGCTGCTTCAGTGACTAGGACAAGGAGCAATGGATTTAAACTACAGGAAAAGAGATTTCACCTATACATCAGAAAGAACTTCCTGACAATAAGAGCCATTTCACAGTGGAATATGCTGCCTCAGAATGTGGTGGAGTCATGTTCTTTGGAGGTTTTTAAATAGAGGCTGGATGGCCATTTGCTGGGGTGCTTTGGATGTGTGTTCCTAAATGGCAGAGGACTGGACTTGATGGCCATTGTGGTCTCTTCCAACTCTATGCTTCTATGATTCTACTCAATGTCCTGGGTCTGAATGAACAAACTTGTTAGTTTCAATTTATCATCATCTTCAACCATCTATCCCCAATATGAAAAAAGGAAAAATATTACCAATTTCTTATTGAAAATGAAATGCAACAAAATTCTCACTCATCTTTAAACCTACTTCACAGGGTTGGAAGGTAGATGAACTTACATCGAGGGATGGTAGTGGAGACTATGGTCCTTTCCGCATGCGATTATTAAGGCGGGCCAATGCGTCTTGCCACGGAGGTCTTCTGCATGTTGGAGTGGACTAGGTTCAGTTTCTTTACTTTTGTTCTGCACATAATTCTGATTAAATGTGCCCCCATGTGGTGGTAAAGTGTGCTAGTTGAAAACTGGAAGAAATCGGTTTTCCAATTTTCCAGATCGATCCGATTCGTACTTTCACTGTGGTGCAGACACATACATTCGCACCAATGCAAATTGGTGGTCAGGTGAGGGCTCATGGGAGGGGGCAGGGGGTAGTATGGACTTTCGCACATACACATGTACGCACGTACACAATGACGTACCATGCCGGGGGAAAAAAAAAAGGCCAATCACAGCCAATGGGGTGGGGTGAGGGGAGTAGCAGGTGTGGCCACAGCAGAGGCAATGTGGATTCATGAACTCGCACTCCTCCGAATCAGAATGGAACATATGCAGTAGCTGTGTGGAAGGAAATGAGGGAAAGTCCGCCTTGTTTCGAGCCCAGAAAATCCGATAAGAAACAGCACAAACTGATTCACCAGCCTTGTGTGGAAAGGGCCTCTGTAAATTCTTTGAAGCGGCTAGAACCAGTGCAACACAACATAATATGATGTGTGTTTATAAGGCCAGATGAAGGAAACCTTGAATTCTCCATTTTATAAAGACAATGGTACAAAGATCTGCAAGCTGCCTGAGCTTCTTTACATGCAACCCATTTTTGAATCTTCTTTCCAACTATTTAAAGCAAGGGTTGTCAAATTTTGCCCTTGAGATGCCTTGGATCAATCCCACTACCCATAGCTCTGGCCAGTCTGGCTTAGGTTTCTGAGAGGTAGCTGGGATTTCAGCAGGCTTTTGGAAGGCCAGAGATTTCCTGTTCCTGGTTTAAAAGTATAATTTGGATACAGAGCATTCATGTACTTATGTAACACACAAGCATGAAGTATGAGGATCTAAAAATGGGCAAATACAGAGCATGTTGTGAACAACAGATCAAGAAGCAGGGAAGACAAAATCATTGTAGCTTCATGGAGCAGAGGTATTACTTAGCAGCAAGCTACTTGAGAAAGAGAAGGCAGAAAAGCAGGGTTGGGAGAGAAAAGACAGAACAAGCTTGCAAACAAGAAGGGCTAAAGTTAGCTAGGGAAGAATGAGAAAGATGGACTAAGGAAGGAGTATAAAGGGATGAATTAATCTAAAGCCTAATTCTATACCATATCATTTTCTGCACAGGTCCTTGCAACTATTGGTAATAGCAAAGCAGCAAGGCTGAAGAGTATATGGAGATACTAATGGAACTTTGGCAGCAGAATTGGCACCTACGTCAGACATAGTAGGACTACTTTTGCACATGTAGTTATGTTCTTGAATCTGCTGTCAGCATGGTCCACTTCTCATTGTTCTTGTGATCATGTTCATTATATGGATAAGCTGAGATGAACAAATTAAAACTTCATCCAGATAAGACAGAAGTAGAAATGTTTATCTTGGGATAGGAATCCACCCTGTTTGATGTGGTGTAGTATTCCTTTGAACACTCAAGTTCACAGACCTAGAAGCCTCCTGGGTTACTTTCAAGTGTTCAAGTGATGGCAGTAGCAAATAGTGCATCTTCCTATGACAGATGTATGGAAGCTGTGTCACAGATGTAAGGAAGACACTGAAGATCTCCATCAGCCCCCACAACATGGCCTGAGGGAGTGATACAGCTTTTCCACACTTGTGGGATCTCTCCAGGGATTCAGACAGGACAAGAATTTTTCCCAGCTTGTATAAAAGGTTCCAGGAATCAAATCTGTGATATCTGTGATCTTCAGGCAAATTGAAGTTAGATAGAGCTCTACTGGCTGCACTTGTGAATCTATCAAAACACAGTTTCAACTAGTCATTTTGGAGCCCCTTAAAGCAAAGAGAGCCACAGCTGCAGGAAAAGGGCATCACTGTACCAGCTGGAACATGCACTGAATGGGTAAGTAGCTAAAAGATGGTATGGAAGTCATCAGGCAAATTGAGAAGCAATATTGGTCCAAAACACTGGACAGGACACATAAAAGAAAACATTCCACACTATCAACAACGGGAGATATATTACTGAGTGTTTTGTGATGTCAGGAATGGATTTTTGCATGTGGAGCTGTATGAGGCATCCAGCTGCTTGAAGATCTCAACACACCATTCAGTAGATATCACTGGTTAAGGATGCCAACAGGGTTTTGTTCTGCTTCTGAAGTTTTATCAGTGGGGAAACTGAACCAAGCACTAGAATGGCTTCTAGGCGTTATGGCTGTAGCTGGTGATATTTTAATCATAGGAAAAGGAGATGGTAAGGAAAAAGAGATTTGAGACCATGACAGCAAAATGTAGCTACCTTTCCAAAGATGTCAAGAAATGAAAATTAAACTGAATTGTGACAAATACAGTTGAGAAGAACAGAAGTACCCATTGGTGTGCAGCTACTGATCTCCAAAGAGTTGTGACCAGAGCCAGAAAAGGTGAGGATCATAACAGAGATGTCTGAGGCAAAGAAAGAAGGGGGTGGGGGAGAATGGTATTCAAGGTGACTTATAAAATGTTTAAAAACAATACATATTAGAACCTATACCAAAAAAAAAAAAAGTAAGAGTTCAATAAAAACAATACAGATTAGAACCTATATATAAACCTGTGTGTGTGTGTGTGTGTATGTTATTTAAAAACAATTACACAATTCATGAAGTTAAAAATATTAAAATTCATTAAAAGACTATATACATATACAAACCATAAAACAGCACAGAACACAAAAACCCATCCCAGTCAATTTCTAAAAACTTGATGGCATAAAAATATTTTAACTTCATGCTGGAAGGAGAGCAAGGATGGGGCTATCCTGGTCTCCCTAGGGAGGGAGTTCCAAAGTCTGGGAGCAGCCACCGAGAAGGCCCTCTCTCTTGTTCCCAAAAACACACCTGAGGATGTGCAGAGGCAAAGAGAAGGGCTCTTGTTCATAAAGGGATGTACGGTCCTTCAGATAGCTGGGATCCAAGTCATACAGGATGACAAAGGAATCCAGCCCCCTTTTGGAATGGTCAACTATTTGTCCAGATTCTGTACATATTTGTCTGGTGCTTATGAGCCACTGAAGAGCTAATTCAAAGGATGCAAGCCAAGAATGGGAACAGACTCAAGAGGAGACATATCAAAGAATTAAAGAAATCATCAGTAAAATTCCAACACTGAAGCATGCTGACACTGCAGATGTTTCTTAAGGAGGTCTTGCACAAGCAGAAACCTATTCCCTTGCTTGTAGACTGAAACAGAAAGGAGGTATGCATAGAAAGAAAATGAGTTGTTCGCAATATTGTTTGAACTGGAGTGGTTTCATTGGTTCACCTTTGGACACAGAACAGATGTACAGTCATATCATAAACTATTAGAGGTTATGGTGAAGACACCCATGCTGAATTCTGCTCAGAGACTGAAGTGCAAACTGCTTCCACTTCAGGCAGCACTAGACACCATCCCCTATGCACCCAGAGAGCAACAGAAAGTCTGAAACAGCAATAAATACAGGAAAGGGGGGGGGAACCCTCTTTGTTGAAGACAAAATAAGACTGGATGCAGTTGACACCTAGCTTTATTAAATCATCACAATATGCCCCCACAGTCCAGCTGGAAAACTGATAGGGTATGGAACTAAGACACTTCTGATTCTGAGGGGCTGTTTGTTACAACTCCGGGGGGTGGGTGGGAGTAGGGTAACAGTAGTTATCATGGTGTAGTGGTTTGAGCATTTGACTATGTTACCAGGCCAAACACCCCACACTTTAATTGGCAAAATATATTAATTGGCAGATATGTTTAACTGGCATAAAATATAAATTATATACACTTATGGCTGGAAGGTCATGTGGAGAAGGACACTAGCTGGAAAGCAGGCCAAAGGTAACCTCAGTATGGTCAGGTTATAAGTTCACTGAGATTTAGCCAGAAAAGTCAGACCAAATGGCTCCAAGCTAATCCTCTCAAACAATTGTCAAGCCCTGATGCAGCAGGCAAGCACCCCTGCTGTGTGCATTTACTACTGAAACCTTGCCCAGTCAGTTTACCCAACCAAGGCATTGAAACAATCAGTCCATTCCAGACTCTTTTTGTTTATCTTGCCAGAAAGCAATTAACTCACACACCTTCAGGGAGGGAAATAAAGTATATAAACCCTTGGTTGTGAGCAGTCAGATGCAGTTTTTCACTTGCTGGCGGCTATGCTGTTGCTGTGATTCCTGGTTGTGTACTGCCCTTAGACACACAAGTTTAAGCCAGTTTACTACCTCTTCACTACTCTTCTGGAATGTCAGTTATAACCTAAGAACCTCAACCTCGCTATCCATATTTTTTCCTCTCTTTATCCTTCAGTTAGCTCTTGTGTGAATGTGTGACTGTTTGTATCTTGTGTGCATGGGTGAATTCCCCTCAATAAAACACATTTTTAGTTTACATTTGAATTTCTGGGTGGTTCTTCCTAAACACTGATGGAAATATCTCATTTAATTACTCCCTTCTTGCAGGACTCATAATTTTTAGTTAATTAATTCCCCTCTGTCATGTGGAGGTACTGCCAACGTGGGTAGACCTCTGAGCCACCAACATTTTGGGGTAACAAAATCGGTGAAGCAGAGTTCTATGGAGAACCTGGACTGCTAAAAAGACCGATGAATGGGTCCTAGAGCAAATCAAGCCTGAACTCTCCTTAGTAGTCAAGATGACTAAACTGAGGCTGTTGTACTTTGGCCGTATCATGAGAAGACATGGCTCACTAGAAAAGACAATCCAGTAGCCCTTTGACTTTCATGGGGGTTTGGGGCACAGAACCTTCATGGAAGTCAAAAAGTGCAAATAACTCCCCCTGCCCAAGTGTGCTCTTCCTCCCATTCCCTTCCAGGCTCCCCACTTCCATTCCCTTGTCTTTTCCTGGGTGCTGTGCCTTTCTTTCAGACACCTGGGCAAAAGGCAAACAAATAGGAAGGGGCAGCCTTGCATGTGGAGAGTGAACATGCACGCCTTCCCCATTCTCCCCAGTTTCTTGCCTTTTGCCTGGGTGTGCATGCCTTCTTTCCAGCACTTGGGCAAATGGCAAGTGAATGGGAGGGCATGAATGGGAGGGCAAGAATGGGAGGGCAAGAATGAGAGGGAGGCACGTGCACACTTTCCCTCTCAGTGCATAGGGCTGTCCCCTCCCATTCCCTTGCCTTTTGACTGTACCCAAAGAAGGAAGAAATTGCATGCCTGGGCAAAAAGAAAGGGAATGGGAGAGAGAGAATGGTGTGGAGGCAAGTGGATACCTCACAAATATTCAAATTTATGAAGGTGGAACCCACAAATGTGGAAGGAGGATTGTAATGTATGGTAAGGCAGAAGGCAATATGAAAACAAGAAGACCGCATTACAGGTGGATAGACTCAATCAAGGAAGACACATCCCTGAATCTGTAAGACCTGAGCTGGGTGGTTGATAGAATGGCTTGGGCATCCTCATTCATAGGATCAGTTATAAGCTGAGATCAACCTGGTGGCAGTTAACAACAACAACAAAATAGGTGCACATGCAAAGGAATGATGAAGGATCATAGTTGAAAATATAGTGAGAAACAGATCATGAGGTTGCTACAGATAGTGAACAGTGACTGAGATATATGCAAATGCAAGCAAAGGGGAAACATAGTCGTACAAAGAAACTCAGGACAAGGACTAAAACAACTTTGGCAGTTGGTCAGTCCCACATGGGGGGAGGAAGATACCAAGTACTCCACCCTAGCAAAGCCCAGGTCTTATGAACATGTCAAAAGAGTATATTATATGTTGTATATTATGGTATGTTATAGTATATTTTATATTGTAAACATTAACAAGTCTTATGAGCTTATGCCTGTAAGAATGAAAATTTTTAATAAAAATAAATTTAAAAAAAAAGAAAGCACAGCACTCTGAGCAACAACAAACAAGCAGTGAAAGACTTATACAACAACTATCATACTTGGGTGATTATAAGCTCTAAAACATCACAACACACCAGCAGTAAAGGCTAGGTCTCTACGCTTGTCTATGTGCTAGTAATTTCTAATGCTGAGCTCCAGATAAATACATTTTTTGTTAGAAACCATCGTAAACAAAGTATATCCTCCAACAGTTCACAGGGGAAAACTGGGACACATGTGGGCAAGCAACAACAAAGTGTAGTCAAAAAGATGAGGCTAGGAAACAAGAGGGGAAAATGAAGAAGAACACGCAAAACTACTGCTTTAAGCAGAAAAACCTTGGAATGTATAAGTCCGAAAATAAATGTTCAAATCAGCCTATTGGGAAGGACAAGACTCTGACCTTCATCTCCCCTCTCTTTTGCTGGATTAACTCTGAGTGAACTACTTTTGCACTTTGAACTCAGTTTGCTGCAACTGAAGTAAGCTGGGGACAAAGGGGGAAAGTGGGAGGAGGAAAGAGAAACCAGGACATTCTAAAAGCAGCTAGAAAAGTGGGCCCACAGGATGAATCGGAGCTGTCTCCACCAAATTAGGACAGTCAGAGGGTATGGAACATATTAAAAGAAATATTATGGAGATAGCAGCTCCTTAATTAGACAAATAGTGTCACATGAAACAACAATAACTTGGCTAGATATGAGCCTGCCCAAGTCTTAAATCTGTCCATCCCACTGCTCACACAGTCTTGTCTGGTGAGGACAAAGGAAAACAGTATTCTGATAGTTGCGCCTAGGCTATAAAGATCCATTGGTCTTAGGCTCTGAGTTCAAATGACCCTCTCAATGGAGGCTCAATTGACCCTTCCTCAGCTCTTTTCACTGGGCAGGCAAAGACCTCTTCTTCAAACAGTCCTTCATCCTTTAACTTACTAGGCTAGGAGAATGTGCAATGGATGTGCTTTTCTTTTTTAATGTAATATGTACTTAATCTGTTTTCAATTATGTTTCACTTACTCTTTTAATTGGACTGATTGCTTTATGCTTTTTAAACTTTTCCATCGTATATTCATTTGCTTTGTTTGGGGGAGATGAGAGACTTGGGATATAAAACAAAACAAACAAATTCATTAATATAGGAGGCAGCTCTTTTGTGACTAATTATGTGTTGTCTAGAAATCAAAAGGATTTCCGCCTTTTAAGACCCTTGAGAGTCTATTTTTCCCCCTGGTGATGTGAGATGTCTGATACATTGCTACTGAGAGAACATGACTGATCTGCCATTCAAGGATTAGGTGGGGGGGGGCTAAGAACAAGAGAGGACAAACATGCTGAAACACATACTCTTGCCAGGCTCAGTGCTCTCTGCCATGACTGCATTTGTTTTCTATGTCACTGCTGGAAGTGTGCCAAAATGCCCCAAGACCACTGTTGAAGTATTGTTATTGCTGTTCCTTGTACAGCTGATCATTTAGCTCTACTAATTAGTCTTCTAGAATCTTGAGACAGATCAGAAGTGTCCAGGTCCCTCAAGGGGAGACAGCAGTTGAATCTTATCCTCAAGATGTAGACAGGTCAAAGGTGGGTAACAGCTGATCATCTGATCAAAGGTGGGAAACAGCAGATGGCTACACTCACCAGAGCTAGAAATGCTGCCTGATGAAGGTCTCCAAAGGAATAAATGGTTACTTATGAACAGGACATCCCTTGTGAGTAGATCAATTTCACAGGTGATTGTGGTGGGGCCTCCTGCTAGCTCCCTTGTGTGCTCTGATTTTTCTTTTTCTGGAGCTCTGTCTGTCCTTTTATTTGGATTAGCTGAAGGCTCTGTGTTTGTTCAAACTTTACTTCTTATGCTGAACTTTGCCTTGGAATTGCCTTTAGACCAGTGGTTCTTAACCTGTGCTTTGTGGACCTAAGATGTCCTCAAAGGGGGTCTGCGAAGGCTTCAAGAAATGAACTTTATGTTAAAATGGAAGAAAAGGAAGGAAGATAGATGGATGGTCCTACATTGATCCCAAAGAGCAGGCTAGACATTCGTTGTACAAAGTTTCATTACAATGTCTCAAACTGTTCACAAGTTATGAAAATAACAGTTTGATTAGCAATAAATAAATAAACCCAGCACTTGCTACTTCTGCACATGGTGAGAATATGCAAGTGAATGATGCTGACCAGCTGAGAAAAAGCACATGACATTTCTTGCTACCACACATACAGCCAAAAGCCACCTTAAGTTAAATCTTATTTTTCAGTAGCAGCAAATGACACTTAAAGAGGATCTGTCATAAACAAAATGTTAAGAACTGCTGCTTTAGACTATGAGTCCAATAGTGGCCCTTGCTAATTTATAGCTAGCTGTACTCTACAATCAAGCTGCCAGAAATAGGTTACCTTCCTACTTCCAAGAAGACATTGTCTATTATTTCAATGGTAATGTCCCCAATTAACATTCTTCTTGCCCTCTTGCATTTCACACTTTGACCATTTCTGCATTACGCTGTTATAGTGCTATTATTCCACTTTCAACATCCTGTGGAATTCTGGGATTTGTAGTTTACTGAAGCCAAAGAGCTCTCTGGCTGAGAATTCTAAATGACCCTCCCTAAACTGCAAACCCCCAGAATTCTGTAGGATGTTGAAAGTGGAATAATAGCACTATAACAGCATAGTGCAGAAATGGTCTTTGCAACTGTTTCTGCTTTCTTGATACGCTAAAAAAAGCAAACAAACAGAAACAGCTGCCAGTCATAACAAAATAGTCTGAGCATATGCTGATTTTCATGTTGAACTTGCATAAATCACAGCACTAGCTAAGAATAGAGGGATAAAATGGAGTTTGCTTTTGTTGCCTTGCTTTCATAGGGAAGGGTGGGAATGTCACCATTCCTTGACCATAAGCTGTTTTCAAAAATAATAAGAAAGTAAGGATGTTTCAGTGAGAAATATCAGCCCTGGTCCCCAATGTTCCTTGCTCCTGCTCTGTTGGGTCCACCAGGGCTGTAGGGCCCTTGCCTTGGTTCTTAGCTTTGGCCTTAACTACACTACTGGGCTGGCAGCAAAAGTATACACATGTAGTCAATGGGAAAGAGAACTACACCTGCTATTGCCAGTGGAATTACCAGTACTCTGGCCAACATCATCATCATCATCATCATCATCATAATAAAATTTATTTCTATCCCGCCTCTCCCAGTGGATCGAGGCGGCATTACAAAATATACAAATACATGATTGATTCAGCTCCTTTTAATTCAGTATCAGTAGTCAATAGCAAAATCAATGGCCAAGATCCTGCATTGTGTGTCTCAAGCAAAATGCTCCATGCATACAGCTCCACATCTCTTTTTCCCCCAGTAGCTGTCAAGACCAAAGGTGGGGGCACTGCTGGTGTTGCTTATTGAGTGAGGAGCAGGGATGAAGAAGTTATGAAGGGAAAAGAAACAGGGAATATCTCCTAAATGGAGCACAGCCTTATTTCATGTCGTCTAACAACTGAGACCAGCCACTTTTTTCTCTCCTGAGTTCTCTGCCCTCTCCCTTCCTGGCCAGAAAAACTGTGGCAGCAGTGGCCTCTCAAAGCTTGAAAAGAAAATGAGAAAGTGAAATAGAAAGTGGTGGAAATGGGAAGAATTTCAGAAGACATCTCTGCTCTCCCTCACCTCACACTTTGATTGGCACTAAACTGATCTAAATGGTAGAATATTACCAAGTCCAAAGATATACAGGAACTGTTCCCATATGAATACCTGATTTGTATGAGACATTTGAAACGGCACGATGGGGATATACAACACCTTGCCTTCAGGCACTGATTATGTAAGGCTCTAAAAATATATCAAGTGATTCATCACATTCAGGAAAGAGCTGTTGGAACAAGGAAGGCTCAAAGTGTTTCCCTGGTGAAGATCACAAAGGAATCCCATCTCTAAACAGCTAAAAGATTCTGTAATAGATTGTAGAATATCTCTTTTAGGCCTCTCTTCTTCTACTGCTATGGCAGTCAGTCAGTATGTAGTACTGGACAGAGTCTTGGACTGGGTACTTTGGAGACCCATCTTCAAAATTCATTGAATGATCTGGTGCTATTTCCTCTCTATCAGCCTGACCTGCCTCATAGAGATATTGTGAAAAAGATATGGGAGATTTGCTACCTTGAATTCCATTCTTTCTGTAAATGTAACTGGAATTGCCAAATCTCAGGGGCTAGATCTCCCCCTACCCCAGCTTTCAGGATGAGAGGAGGAAATTTCAGAATGAGGAATCTGCCTTGAAAATACTATTTTTACTACATATTTCAGGCCTCTGCAACTGTAGGAGGCTTTGGCGCTGCTGCTGAAGACTTTCCAAGGTGATCTCCACCCAGCCATCTCCTCACCCACTTCTTATCCTCTCAGAGTTTTTCAGATTGCAGTCATCAGACTGTGGGAGAAACCATTTAGCACAGGAAAATGCTAAGATATCTAAGGAGCTGCTGCCTTGAGAGTTGTAGAATACGGTATTGCAAGATGGCTGTGTTGTGTTGTGGCTTTTCCTGTCTTATCGTTAACTTTCCCACCCCTGCTCCCCTTCCTTGCACTTCCTTAAATTGTTGAAGCCACAGTGAACATTCCCTTCTTGATCTGAGGCACCACTGTTTGAAGAAAGAAAGAAAAAACCTGGGGTACAAATATCTTTCTTCTTCAGCTCTGCTTAAACATTTGATTCATTTCTCTTCTGATTTTTGACTTAACATCTCTCGCTTTCTCTTTTTTCTCCCTTGTCCTTTTTCTTTCCACTCCAGCTAAATATCTTCTCCTTCCATTCCTTTTCTTTTTCTCTTCCCTTTTTTGTTCATCTCTTCTCCCAACTCCTGCTCACACTTGTCTTCTCCTGCTATCTCAAAATGTGAGTGACTCAGGGGTCCACCTGTGATGCAAGTACCTCCATAAAATTGTGGTGAATATTAGCTCAAAGAGGAGGCCTACAAGAAGGGTGGTAGCCTTAGGAGATCTTTTACATCTACATTTCCCAGTACCAATGCAGGGAAGAACCATCTGGAGATTGAAAAAAAAAGCTTAGTTTTTTTTTATTGTGGGAATTGCAATCACACAGAGAGGATCCAAGCAGTCACAAGACTAACTGAAGGAAAAGAAAGGAAAAGGAGGAAAAGAAAGGAAAGTTTTGGATAGCAAGATTTCAAGATGAAGTGGGTGATGTTTGCCAATCCAGAAGAGCAATGAAGAAGCAGCAATATGGCTTAGATGCAAGTCTAAGGACAGACAACTGGGAATCAGAGTGGCAACCAGCAATTGGTATACTGTGAGCTGTGTTAACAGCTCTCTGACAGAATAAACAATTGAGTCCAGAGAGTGGACAATGAAGTCCAGAATGAGCTAATGGCCTTAGCATTAGGTGACAAAGGATAGTTTTGATAGCTCTGTAATTGTCAGACAAGGGTGGGGACAAAAGGGAAGCTTGCTTGGTCAGAAGGAAAGGAGGTAAGACAATCAGCCATCTTGTGGCAATCTCTCAGATGCTATTGTCTCTTAAGGTTGAATCATTGGAGGTTAACTACAACCAGAGGCATATCTAGGGTGAGGTAACTGGGGTACGTGCTCTGGGTGGACAGGTGCAAAAAAGGTGAACCTTCCCACCCTTCCACCTGGGCCTGGCCCACACCACTCCCTGCCTCCACTGGGGTCGTTCCTGGCCTGGTGCAGAGGCAGCAGTAATGGTGGCAGCAGCCATTCCACCTGGCCCTGGCCCACTGCCATCCCTGCCGGGGTCTTCCTCAGCCCAGGGCGGTGGCGGCAGGAGAAGCAGCACCTAGGGGTGCAATTTCCATGCTTGTCTTAGGCATTGTTGAACCTAGATACACCACTGACTGAAACTGTTTTCAATTGCCTTCTTTCTTCCATCTCTTCTACAATACATCTCCTTGGTACACACACCTTCTCCCTACTTTCTTATTTTCCTTCCCTCTCCTTTATATTACCTACTTTTCACCAATTCTGGCTACATGTGTATTCTCCCTTCTTCATCTATTTGTTTCTCATTGTTACTGCATTTGCTAGCCGGATTTGGGGCTGCTAGATTTCATTTTGATATCAATAATTTGGGTCTCTTCCACCACCCCTCTGCATGTGTTTGTGAGGCCCCCAGACAAGCACAGAACTAGGCTCAGCCATCAAACGCTGCAATATCCCAACACAATACAGGCAGGCCAGAAATAGCCAGATCACCACTTTAGGAGACCTCTCTGCAAACACAAACACCCTCATTATGTATGCACACTGTTTACAAAGGACTCCCGGCCCTGAGCAGGCAATTTGGCAAGCTGAACTCAACTGCCAAGCACTGAGCATTTGCGTACTATCTACCTCTTTGTCAATTCGGACCTAACTCAATCATGCTAAATTCTGACCTTTCCAAAGCTTTGTCTCGCACCCGAAACTCATTGTTTTCCCCAAGTACGGAATAGCCTGCAGTTACATTCCAAGACCTTCCTCGGATCGCTCCGGACTTCCATCCATCCTTGCTGCCGCTTTGTTTGGCGAGCTGTCCCCTCAGTCCCACGTACTGAGACTCCATATCTCCGAACTCAATCTGCAGACTACCTGGGCCTCCGGGACAGGTGTCGTATCACCCAATTCAACAATCCCTCTCAAAAATCCCTCTATACCTCTCCAACCTTTATTTTCTATAGTTATCTGTGTGAGTGTGTTGCATACACTGTTTGTCTGTATTTAATAAATATCTCAATTATTCTTAAACTCCAGTTTGCTCCTTGGCTTGGCCTGACCCCATAGACATTGGGTAAAAGATTCCGCTGCGTTGCCCTGCTTCTCGCATTGCTAACTTGTGCTCTAGCTAATTTCCCCAAACTTAGTTAATTGAGAGCGCATACAGGTGTCCCTCACGGGACCCCCAGTAAACAGGGTAACATCATTCTCATTCTCTTTTTCCTTCAGTTGTTAAGGAGGTTATTGGAAAGGAATATCTGTTTGGATAGGTTATTAGTGGAATACTTATTGGAAGATCGGAATCCGCATATTACTAGGCTAATGGCCAACTTTCTGGTGGAGGCAACAAACTTATGGCTTAAATTTTCTAAAAATGATTGTTGAAGTTTTATTGTAAATGTATATGTTGTAGTATGCCTAATAAAGATGAATCAGAATCATTCTCTTTTTCCTTCTCCACCTTCTCTGGCTGTTCTACACCTCCAACTCTTCTATATCTATACCTATAAAACACCCTACAGCTATAAAACCTTGAGACTGTGATACCTTATAAAGGAGAATTCTCAGCATTTTTAAATTAATTTTTGTTTAAAATGATACTCAACCATAGAGTTAATTAACAAATCAACAAAATAGAGACAACCACTTACCAGTATACAGCAAGACAAGTACTTTGGAACCTCAGCAGGTAATTTATTATGTGATCAGTGATTCAACAAAGGAACAGAATTATTGATAAGTTTGGATGTTCCACAGTTCCGTGTGAGGCAAAGGTAGTCTCAGGTTTTGTGAATTTTTGTTTATATATCCAGTAAGAGGAAACCATTTTTTTCAATCAATGTGTCTTGCCATATTCAGCTTATTTGTCTTCTAGAAGCTTTTTTGTTATCTGATAATCTTCTATAAGCTCAATATCTCATATCCTCCTAAACCAGTTGTCCATTGAATGATCTCCTACTTCCCAACATTTGGTTATCTTTTATGTCTATTTGAATGCAAAATTACCCTCATGAGTGATCTGCTCCTTCTCCTTCTTATTCTTATTCTTCTGCATTGTCTCACCTCCCCAAAATATCTGGTGATTATTAGTGGTGTTATGGATTATTAGTGGTGTTATGATTATTACCGTGAGGAGTGAAGGAAGATTCCATAACTGGACTGTAAAAGAAAAGAAAAGAAAATTGGCAATTGAGAGACACTGGCCCTTTCCACACGAGGAGGAAGCCACGCCTGAAAACACACCAAAACGGAGCTTACCTGGAGCCATTGCAACATGGAGCAGCATGAGTTTGCTGCTCCACACGCGGCGGCGTCCTGCAGAGTCCCACGGCATCCAAAATGGCAGCTTCCAGCTGGCGGAGGCTCTCCGCCAACCGGAGAAGCTCGCCAGCTGGAAGCCCACCCCCTGGCTGGTCTGCAGGCGTGCAATTGTGTGCACCTGCAAATCCACACCGGGTGCTGCAATGGGGCTGCATGGGGCTGCATGCCCGTGCTTTTTAAAAACCACAAAACAAGTGGTTTTCAAAAAGCACGCGCCGCCGCCACTTCCGGTCGCCCCTGCGCAGATTAGGGTGTGGAACTACACAAAAGTAATCCACCCCAATCCACGTTACGGTGTAGACGACCTCCATCAGAGGTCGCTCTACACCGTTTTTTTAACCCCGTGTGGAAAGGGCCACTACTTAATAAGAACAAGTGATTAAAAGCTGAGTTTTGAAAAGTTTATTTGGCTAGACTACATTTCCAAAATGCTCTTAAAAGCAGTATTTGCAAAAGTACCAAAAACAGGGATGTGGGAGATAAAAAGCTCCCTGTTCATTGTGGACCTTGGAAAACTTAACCAGGGAAACATTTGCTCATTTTTTTTAATTCAATGACATGCTGTAAATAACTTTGGTTAATGTTTAATGTTACATATCTTCTAACATTTCACAGACAAAACTCAGAATGCATGTGGCCAAACAACACTCAAGTGTGGTCAAGACTGCAAAAGTTATTAGTAAGAAAAAAACACACAAGGGGCTGCAAGAGTTTGCTTTTGTTCTGTCCTCTCCCCGGTGCTAAAACTGAGTGCTTTTGCACTTTGAGCTCAGTTTGCAGCAACTGAAGTAAAGCTAAGGACAAAGCAGAAAATGGGAGGAGTAGAAGATGTGGGCCAATAAAGGATTGACCAGGACAGTCCCTGGCAAATCAGAACAGTTGGAAGGTATAAAATCAAGCTTACACCAGGCCCACCTCTTGTGACATCCCCAGTGGCCTTCCCTAGATCTCGGTTTTTGGACCCATCAGGACTTTCTGTACTCCTCACTTGGCAATCTTAAATACCGTATATCAGAGAAGGTGATACTTGCAGTTTTTCTGGACAAAGAGTGGGGTACAGATTGTTTCCAATCTTTGTTTACAAAGTGGAAAAAGACCTTTTTAGAGATAGAAAGTTATTAGAAAATGACTAATGTATTTAGTTAATCTCTAACAAGCTAAAAAAATCTAATTCACCACTATTGTTGTTGTGTGCCTTCAAGGCACTCCTGACTTATGGAGACCCTATAGCAAACCTATCACAGGGTTTTGTGGGTCTGAGAGAATGTGATGTGTTCAAGGTCACCTAGTGGGTTTGGCTGAACCCAGGAATCAAACCCTGGTCTCCAAGGTTGTAATCCAATGCTTAAACCACTCCTCCCCATTTTGTCCTCATATCCAGCTGTGAAGTAGCTCAAGCTGAAGTACAGTGAGTGGTCCACTGCCAGACAGTGGCTATTTCCGCACAAGACTGTTATAGTGCTGTTATTCCACTTTCAACATCCTATGGAATCCTGGGGTTTGCAGTTTAGGGAGGGGCTGGCTGGCGCCTCCTGAAGCTGCAAACCCCAGGATTTCATAGGATGTTGAAAGTGAAATAATAGCGCTATAACAGTCTCATGAGGAAATGGCTAGTGTTTCCTGGCTCTGTAAGGAGTTGAACCTCAGTCTCCCAAATCCCAGTCCAACATGCTAGTCATATTTTTATTTTACCCAAATAAACATTTCAGAATTGCATGTGTAACTATCTGTTTTATAGCTTAATAAATTAGATTTGTTATAATTCCTCCATTCATTTCAACGTTGAAAAATCAGACCTGATCAAGTTTGTGCAAACACATCTTAATAAATATTCACATTAATATTCTTCAAACTTAACACATTATATTTAATGGAATTGATTTTCAGTGACTCAGGATGTTAGGATAAATGTGTCTCTGAGATTATGGTCTAACTCCAGTTGCTAGCCCCAGCTGTGAGGTAATTGACTCAATGGGATTTACATATATGTTGAAATACTATTCAGCGGTAATTCAGTGGGTTTCCTCTAGTTGGGACTAATAACTGAATGTGGGCCAAAAAGAGTTTTTTAAAGTAGAGAAGAGAGTATGTTCTTAACGTATTTTCTTTCTTAGTATTACTTCATAAGGATTTCAGGTGTTTCTACAACTTGCTGAAGTTCTTCAGATTTTACTGATATAAAGAAATAGATGGTCTCAGCAATATTGGGCCCTTTATTATTTTTGGGACTGAAAGAAGATCTGTTGCTTAGTATATAAAACTCCAAAGACCATAACACAATTCATCCCACTGGCACTTATTCTGAGTAAGTGCAGTTCCTCAACAGAACAAGACTAATAAAAGAACAAGAAGAAAGCTTTTCAGAGGTGAAAGAAAATTTTCTAAATTTCAGAGGTGAAAAACCACTAGGGAAATTTAATAAAATGGCTGGCTATTTAGCATTCTCTCATATTTAATTAATAACTTAGGCCCATTCTGAAGCTCACCTTTTGCCAAAGCCATCCTGTGGGGATCCTGGGGTTGGTTCTCCTGGGAGGGGACCGTGACAGAAGCGCTCCCCTCTGCACCAGATGCCAGCTGGAAGGAAGGAAGTGCGATGTCTCTGCCCCTCCCTTCCACAGTGCAGCCCGACACTTTTCCAGGCTGTGCTGAGGGAGAAAGTGCAGCTGTTGTGCTTCCTGACCCTCTGCACAGCAGGTAAGTGCAGGAGGGCAGTAGGGGGACTGTGCAACCACAGTTCTTTGATGGGAAAAACTCATCAATGATTTACTTTGCAATTGCAATAGGTGGCCACAGAATGGCAACAGGATCATGATGACATCATACAGAACCATCATTGTGGTCACCATTGTGGGTTGGGAGCGAGGGGCAGAAAGGGCCTTAATTCTGAAATCAGACTAATGCTGAAATTTCAACTTAGATGACTTAAAAAAAAATTGTTTAAACAAGTTGCCCATTTTTGTTAGGAAATATCTTAATGTCTAATGTAACAAATTGTAATAAGTGAATTAGTCCTATCCCTGGTCCTTTTACCTGGTTAGCATGTAAATTAAAACACCAAGTATGAGAACTAGTTTCATTGTCACAACAAAAAAGGGAGGAGATAATAATAGATCCCATGTTATTTTCAACATGGTATTTACAAATTATTAGTTTTCCTGAAACTAAGGCCCTTTTCACATGGCATTTTTGATGAGAAAGGGACCCTTGAGTGGTCCACATGATGCACTCACATTTGCGCAACGCTCCATGGCCTGGCAGTGACCACTCATGCATTTTTTCACTTTCGGCTTGAAGCTGAAAATGCTGCGTAGTCACGCATTGCTCCAGGGCTCTGTGCACACTTACCTTGCATGCAGAGCCTTGGGAGCCGGACTGGTCATGCTTCCTGTCCAGTGCAGCCTGGGAAGGTCCCAGGCTGCACTGCGAAAGGAAGAGGCAGGGCTCTCGTGAGAGCAGGAAGCTCATGTGGTGCCGAAGAAGCAGGGAAGCGAGAGCCTCTCTCCGGAGGCTGAAAATAGGTGAGTTGCAGAAAGGGCCTAAGTGTGAGATTGTTATAAGTGCTAGTTACTGTGAAGGTCAGAGACCCAGGCGGTGAGCCAGCCCAGAGTAGGGAGTGAGAGAGATAATAGAGTCAAGCCAGAACATGTCAAAGCAGGGAATTAACCAAAGAAAGTCTGTTTACCAAAGCCAGAACAACAAGCAAAGCCAAAGTCAGAGTCCAAAATCCAGGGATCAGGAGCCGAGAGTTCAATCCAAGATATCAAGGGCTGGAAGCAAGGAACGGGCAAGGAGAGGCCTTGCAGAAAGTTTGCCACAAGCAAAGGAAAGCTTCCAAGCAGGCAGGTTATATAGCCCAAGGCAAAGGTGTGGCCAGTCACCACGTCTTAAACTTAATCAAGGAAGCTTCCCTTTGCTCAGCTCTCTTAAGTCTCCACCTTGATTGTGGGTTGATTGGAGCAGGCTCAAGAGTATCTTCAGGATCACTGCCGGATCCCTGTTCCTCTAAAGGAGCCGGCAGAGGAAAGTCCGAGCATGCTTGGTCCATGGCAGAAGGGGGAGCTCTTGAGCTGCAGGACTCATCTCCAGCCTGAGCAACAGGGACTAACAGCTGTTGCTCGTCATCATCAGCTTCCTCAGCAGCTTTGCCAGGAGCTTCAACTATCATAGTTACAGATTAAATAGATCAGAGAGCTGACCCAAAAGATCTAGCATTGTAAAACCCATGAAACACAGTCAGTTTTTTTTAATGGAGATGTGAACTATAAGCTTCCAGGTACAACTGTCTTTTGTGTGAATGTATGGTAACCAGTAGAGACATGTGGCGATATAAGTATTGTTGGACTGCAGCTCCCATGATCCCTTACCACAGAGTGTGTTGACTAGGGCACTCCTCTCTGTCCTTTCTTAATGGGCCACACAAAGTAGTTTACATTTGCCACATTCCAAGAATAGAAGATGAAAGACTGGCAACAAGAGAAGATGTTAGGGATGGGTAATGTGCTTGTCCTCTGTACTTTGATTTCAGTTGCTTTCCTAGAGAAAGAAAAAAAGTTCTAGATTAGGAGTAGGGAGTCTGAACTGAAAGCAAACCCTTCCAGATATTTGGGATGAATTTCCAGAACCCTCAGCCAGTATGCCCAATGGTAAAAGATTGTGGAACTCTAGAATCATAGATTTGAAAAGGGTCTCATAGGTCTGATCACTGCACGAATTCCAGCTAGAGCTATCCAGTCTCCTTTTGAAGACACCTGGTGAAAAAAGATCCAACAACCTTTCTAGGTGATTGGTTCCATTGCCTAACTGTTCTCAGTGTCAAGAGGTGTCTTCTAATGTTCATTCAGAATCTACTCTCCAGTAACTTAAAACCACTAGACTTGGTCCTGCCCCTTCCTCTCTGTGACAGCCCTAGAGGTATTTAAAGAGTATAATCATGTCGCCCCTCAGTCTTCACCATGCTGAACATGCCCAGCTTCTTCAACCTTTCCTCATACTTTGTCCTCCATACCTCTTCTTCTTGTTGTTCTCTGAACCCTTTCCAATTTGTCAACATCCTTCTTGAAATGAGCTGCACAGAACTGAACATAGTACTCCAGATGAAGCCTGACTAGTACAAAATATAGCAGGAGTCTTATTTCCTTTGATTTGGAAACTATGGTTGTATCAATGCTGGCTAAGATATTATTTGCCTTCTTTCTTGCAACAGCACCTTGCTGGGTTGTATTTAACTTTAACCAATAATCCCAAAGTTCTTTTCACATGCAACTAAGCCAAGTAATCTTCATTGCACACTTGTAAATTTGGCATTTGATTGTCCTCACCCAGTTTACTCTTCTGTCACAGGATCTTCAACAACGGTTCCTCAGAAGAAAAAGAAAACAAGAAAATGAGCTGGTATTCTCCAAGAGCTCTGTCTTCAGATCTTCTGGCTTGAATGCTTACTGCCTCTCCAAATCCAACTTCCTCTTTGGTTAAGGCACCTTCAGCAAATGCTTCTGGGAAAAATATGGAAATGAGCTGCTGTTATCACAGAACTTTGAGGAGTAGTCTATTGGCTTGAAAGCTTGCTGCTACAAACCCAGTTTCCTCTCATTCTGGATGCCTTCAGCAAAGGCTGCTGGGAGAAGTATGCAGATGAAATGCTATTTTCCCAGAGCTTTACTTCTTAAGTTATAGGAGAAAGTTATAGCCTGGCACATTTGGTAGGTCAAAGGTTCTTCAACCCTATTCTAGAAAATTGTAATCAAATAACAAAAGGGAGTGGTTGGTTTTTCTGACACAGCTATCTGGCTAGTTCTGATTACAGCCTTGAACTGTTCTTCAGTATTTTCTGCATGGAAACAAAAGACCATTTATCAAAGAAATGGCTCATAAATTACCTGGATTCTTTTATCATGGATCCTCACTCAACAAAAGTGAAAATGAATGCTTGCTAGATAAGATCAAGAAGTTTCAAACTTGACCTTCTATTTATGTTAGAGATGTTGATAACATTTGTAATCAATCACCTGCCCCGTTTCACAAGATTTTTTGGTATTATGAATCAGTAGTATTCAGTAGTATTATGAATTGCTATCAGGGACTGCTGCTTCTTTATGCAGCTGCCCCACGAGGTAAATCACTGAATTACAAATGGTAGTATTCCAAATAAAATACATTCCAGACCTGCCCCTGTTTTGTCCCACAAGCTAGACAGTGGCTGCTCCTGAGCAGGAAGGCCTCTTGTAGGGATACCTATCCCCCTCCCTTGATGGAAAACTGCCACCCCAGGACATATGTGTCTCCCCCCTCAAGCTATTTCTGTAGTCTCTCACCTCGTCCAGACCATCATATTTTTTTTTCTGGCAAGAAAAGGTGAACTGCCTCTCCAGGAGCAATAATTCAGCATTTAAACAGGTCACAGGAAACCTCTGCACTATTTAACATAAAAATGACCCATTTTGTGAAAAAAGCACTGGACTTCCAACCACTTCTAGTTTTCAGTTTTTTCATATTTGGCCTTCTGATAGCCTCTGTGACCACCAAAGGATTCCAGAAGCATAAAGTTGGCCATCAATCTCAGTGGAGCTCCCATAATGAGGTCCTCCTTAATTCCAGTGGTGTCACTAGTGAAGGTGCAGGCTGCACCAAGTGACATCATCAGAAGAGGATAACACCAAAATGCCTGCTCCTTCTTTCTTCCTACGTTTCAAGATAGCTTCATGTAGGATGACTCTTTTTTTCTTATGATTAGACAACATCCCCAGTGCCTTCATGCACACAGAGCCAGGTAGATCAGAATGCCCACAAGGTGAGTCCTCATGGCAGTAGACCAGGACCCCTAGCATTCCAGCTCCTGGACAGAAAAGCCTCCCTGGGGATGACACCATGAGTTATTGCCCTGGGTGACCCCAACCCTAGTGACACCACTGCTTAATGCTTGCATGCTCATATATACATGGCAGTTCTTGGGTCATGCAAATTGATGTCCCTTTGGTTATGACCTCTGGCTTTGCTTCTCAATCTTGCCTCCTGGTTTGCCTTATGGATCTGGTTCCTGTCTTGAATACTTGTGTCCTATACCATCTACCTCACAGTTGCTGGCTCACCGCAGACCATGGATCAGCACTGGCAATTAAGCACCTTTTCTCCTAATGTTCTCTGGCTTGAAATGAAGTTAGAGATCCAAAGAGTTTTGTAGTGAACATTCAAGAGACTCAGTACTCAGGGCCAGTTGTTATGTAGGCACATAAACAGTAGTTTTCTAGTATAATCCTATTCCACAATAAGTATTAGTTTAGTTCATCTTTGAAGAATCTACCAAAATCTGTGAATTTATTCATATTTGGGACAGAAGAAATTTCAGTTTGCTTAGCTGAAACTATACAACATTAAACTGAAAGTTCCTTCTGAGCCAAACAGGAATTAGCTCACAGGTTTTGATAAATTCTCCAGACATGAACTAAAATAAAATTGTACCCCAGTTGCATTTGCTAGATTCTATTAAATGAAACAGCTCTTCACTATGGTAGGTGTTGAGTGGTTAATGCAGAGTAGGATAATTGAACCACTGTTCTGAAGTGGTACTATATCAATGGTCATGGCATGCTTACAGCAATATTGTTGGTACTAGAACTGCACATTCAGGATTGAGCTTTTATAAACATTATCAGAGACTTCAGAAATATTCAGCCAACTGTAATCTCACCCCTTCTCAGTTTCTAAAAACTTAGGCCATTTCTGCACTAGTCTGTTATAGTGCTATTATTCCACTTTCAACATCCTATGGAATCCTGGTGCTGGCCAGCCCCTCCCTAAACTGCAAACCCCAGAATTCTATAGGATGTTGAAAGTGGAATAATAGCACTATGCCAGGCTAGTGCAGAAATGGCCTTAGTGTTAAATGCCCGTGAATTTTCTCCACCAGAGTATAGGAAGGTAGACATTCCTTCTTGTTTGTTCTGATGATATGACACTATTATACTTCCTCTGAGTATGGAGGTGCTGTTTTGATGCCACATCTACTAGTCTTTGATAGTTCTACACCCTATGATTTTGTCTACCTCAAAGACTCAACCATCCTGTAGTGCCTGAAAAAGGCAATATTTGGAACTAGAGTTCTCAGAATCTCACAGTCTTTGGCTATGATGGCTGAGGGATTCTGAGACGGTGGTGAGGAACCATTTTCCAAGCTCTGCTTTTCACAATATCTTAGACTTCCATATGTTAGTGATATGAGATGAAGTACTTTGTCAAATATGGACTTACTTCCTTTGCACATTTATAAAAAGCATGCATGTTACTGGATGCTTTTTTGGTGGGGGGATGGATTACATCTGCAGGGTGCTTTAATCTTTGGCCCTTTCCGCACAGTGCCCCCAACCCGCAGTGGCCACAGGATCACGACAGGATCCTGACCACAGTTCTTCATGATGTCATCATGATTCTGTCACCACCTGTCACAATCATGGATTAAATCATTGACAGGTTTCCCCAACAATGATGTGTGCAGTCCTCCCACCTACCTCACGCACTTACCTGTTGTCCAGAATGCAGGAAGAGCAATGGGTGCACTTCCTCCTCCATCCTGCTGGACTGTGTTGTGGAAGGGAGGGGCGGAGCCATTGTGCTTCCTCCCATCCAGCAGGCAGCTGGTGCAGAGGGGAGCAGGACAGAAGTGCTCCCTTCTGGGAGAAGCTTTCCCTGGATCCACATGCAATGGCTTCGGAAACAAGTAAGGTGCAGAAAGGGCCTTAGAAGTAGCTGATACAGACCAGCAGACTTGACTGATACAGATCTGGAGACCTGAATACATTTAGAGTAGCTAGGCATTCCTTTTCTATCTCTTTAGCTATACTGGGTTGTAGTCCTTTTATGGCATGGTTTGTTCTATTTGCACCAGTTAAAGCACTGTTTTCCTTTGGGGAGCAACTCAGTCAAAGAAGGTATTAAACAGTTTGGCCTTCTCTCTGTTCAAGTCACCATTTCACCATCTTGTCTGTGCAGTGGTCCTACTGTTTCATTGTTCTTCTTTTTTCTCTGAACATGGCTGTAAATCCCCTTCCTGTTATTTTTAACCTCTTTAGGAAGCCTGATCTCATTCTGAGCTAAAGCTTTTCTGTCTTTCTCTTTGATACTTCTCCCTTTTTTCTATTTCTTTCAGATATATCTTTTAAATCATAGCTTATCCGAAAGTTGTTTGTCATCCATGCTGTTTTCTTTAGACACATTCCACTTTTCTTCTTCATTGGAATTGTTTGCAATGGTGCCTTCATTATTTTCCCTTTAAGAAGTTGTTTATGAGGCTACTGAGGAATTTGTTGGTCACTACATTCTTGGCAGAACGTGACTTCCAACAAATATCAGAGTGGTTGAAATCTCCCTTTACTACTATCTCAAGCCTTTTTGAATATTTGGTCATTTGTTTTGAGAAGGCATCACCCAAATATTGTTTGGCTGTGGCACTTATAGTAGATGGCTACAATGAGACCCCTCTTGCTTCTCTTCCTTTTAATCTTTATTCAAAGATTATCAACCTGTTTTCCATGCTCTAAGACATGGATGTCCTCACAGATGTACATATCCTTGACATTTAATGCTATTCCTCTTCCTTTCCTGTTTGATTTGTTTCTTGGGAACATGTTATACTCTTCCATTAGTAGGTTTCAACCATGAGACTCAACCAACCAGGTGTGCTTTCAAGTTATTTCCAACTTATGAAAACCTTAACACAACCTATCATAGAATTTTCTTCTGAGGCTGAGAGAGTGGGACCTGCCTAAGATCACCCAGTGTGTTTCCATGGCTGAGCAAGGAGTCAGACCCTGGTCTCCAGACTCATAGTCCGACATTCAGACAACTACACCACACTGGCTCTCACCATGAATAAATTCCAACATTGCCAGTTACACAAAGACAACTATATTCAAATTCATATTTATTTGTCACATTAGAATTGATCAATTATTTGAGCTGTTAGTCCAGATAATGAAATATCAGTCACCCATCAATTCTGATTGTGCACAGATAATCAGGCCAACAAAACTCAATCTGTATTCCATCTGGCAAGAGGTTATTCCATCTAGCAAGAGGTTATTCCACAGCCTTAAACTGCCTTGGGTCTCACATGAAGAGAAAGGCAGGCTGTTATAATGAATCAGTTGCATGCTAAAGATACAAACATAGGAACGAAGCTAACCAAAGTCCAACATTTTGATACACCTTCCATCCAGGAATCACCTGGGACACACCTGTCCTTATAGCACACTGCCTGCATCCTCTTCCAGCATGCTAGACCTGGAAATAGAGGAAGCATTTCTGCAGTAACTGCTAAATCAACCCTCCTATTGTAACTTCCGGTATGGCACGGTAGGTGAGGACCCCCAGATATCACTTTGATATCATCTAATTCGGCCTTAGCTGGACTAGTTTTCAGTCACCACACTCCACGTGTTTGCGAGGTTCTCCGGACAAGCACGGACATGAGTGCGGCCGCTAATGGTTTCACATTCCAGACTCTATTGAGGCCAGCAACCCAAGCTTCGCTCATAGCTTCAGGGAACTTCCACTTGCAAACTTCACAATAGCTGCGTGGCTCTCAGCAGAGCCAGCCTGGTAAACAATACATTTACATACTGACCAAACTATTGTCATCAAGCGCTAAGCTCATCATGTTAAATTTGACCTTTCAAAATCCTTTGTCCAGTGCCAAAACTCCTTTTGTTCTCACCTGGCTTGCCATAGCCAAAGGGTACCAACTCCCCTATAAAAACCCCTCATGTTCAAACGGTCTTCAGATCACCCTGGACTTCCATCCAGCCTTGCTGCCACTCTGTCCAGTGAAGTTTTCCCCTCAGTTCTCCATAACTGAGTCTGCTTCCCCTCTTGGGACTACTTTGGACTGCCATCCTGCCCTGCCGCTGGTCATCTAAGGAAACTCCCCTCAGCCATCCATGCTGTGCTTTCTTCTTCGGAACCTCATCTCTCTTTCTCCAAGGACAACGAGACCGGGTGTCGTATTGCCTATCCTTAAGCTCTCCAATTCCATTTCCCAGTTAGTTAGTGTGTGTGTGTTATGTATTTTCTGTTGTGTTTCAATAAAACTGTTATTTTTGGCTACTTTTAAACTTGCGTGCCTGTTCCCTGACCTGAAGCTGTAGACATTGGGTTTAAAGATCTTGCAAAGTTACCCTGCCTCTCGTTAGCCAAAAGAGTGCTCCAACTAATTTCCCCCTAATTGGTATTTTATTTGGCAATCGGGGCGCCCCTCCCAGGACCCCCCAAAACACAGGGTAACACTATAAATATTAATAGCAAGGTTTCCAGCCAGAGAAAGGGCAGTCCCATCCCTAAATGCCAATATTCATTCCTTCCCTTCAAATACACACACACACACACACACAGGGACACAAACAGTAGAAGAGTGATTACAGTGATGTCAAGGTGGGTTAGAAGGTAACTGGTGGACAACATTGAGCAAAAAGTGTTTTCTCACCCTGCCACAAACTAAATAAATAAAAAAAAATCCTCTTTCCCACCCTCTTCTCACTAGATAACTTTCCTCAAATGAGCTTGACTTTAATTCTGCATTAAAAGAGGCCTATCTTATCTTCAGAACTGGCTTAGATAAAGATACTGACTTATATATAGATGCAGTAGTGAGTCTTATTTCTTAGGAAATGGCCTCCTCCCAACTTTACTCACCTTGAGTGCACCCTTCAGATCTTACAGTGAGGAATTTCCTTTTCTTTTCTCCATTCTAAATTTAACTATCTAAAGCTCTGACATTCACCTATCTGGCACAATTCCAGTTGTTCTTGTTACAATTGTTCAGCCTGTTTTAAAGTCATGGCAATCTCTGGGTCTCTCTTTTTTCCATGCTCATATTGACTTCTTGATATCCTATTGATATCTTTCTGACTTTTACTTCAATCAGTGGATTCCTTCTTCCAAAAGATCCATGATCCCTGACAGATTGTACAACAGGATGCACACTCCCACAGCTGAGAGGCTTTAGTGATGGGGGAATAGCTTTATTGCTAGATTCAAAGATACATACTTCATACCCTAACCAAGTTAGGGCTGCAGGAAGCAGTCAAAGAGAGTGTGTATGTGTAGCAGTTTTGTTGTTGTTAACTGTTGTGGAGTTTGAATTATGAATGAGAGACCTCCATGTTACCCTGTGATCAACCTCCCTGCTTTACAGATTCAGGAATGTGTCTTCCCTGATTCAGTCTTTCCATCTATAATGCAGTCTGCCTCTTTTCCCACTGCCTTTCACCTTACCAAGCATCATTGTCTTTTCTAGTGAGTTAAGTCTTCTCATGGTATGGCCAAAGTATGACAGCCTTCATTTAATCATCTTGGCTTCTAGGGAGAGTTCAGGCTAGCTACTATGATTAAGGGACACTGACACCAACAGCTGTAGAAAATGAACCAAACTTTTATTACAGGAACTTCATTAGAGATAGCAAAGCTCTCTGAGGGTATCAGACTAAGCTAAACTAGAACAAAAAGAGAACTAAGTTCATTTTTACTTTGGGAGTCATGAAAGAGTAAAAAGATGGAGAAATGAGGCAGAATGGTCCCAAGAATACTAGTCTGGATTGGTTAGGATAGGTGGGTAAAACATGTGATTTTAGGCTGCTGAAGCACCTCTGTCCCTGTGGTCTTTTTTAGACACATTTAACTCTTTGAACAGAGATGTTGTTGCATTTCTAACAAGCAGAATATGGCCAGATGCAGCTGCACTTGTGGCCCCTGAAGCCCTCTTCCTGATCACCCAAAGCTTCCTAAGCACTGTTCTTTCTGTGAAAAAAAAAATACTTTGGTACAAGGAAGAATGTCCTTTGTGCAGAAAACACAGTTTCATAGACAAAATAAAATTAATAAATACACATATTTTATACATGGAAAACATGTTTTCAGTATGGGAAAAATCTCCACATTTATTTGGGGACAGATGAAAACTTCCTAAAATGTAAATTGTGTTTGTTGTTCAAGTCATTTCTGACTTATTGCAACTCTAAAATGAACCTATTGCATGGTTTTCTGAGACTGAGAATGTGTGACACACCCAAGGTCACTCAGTGAGTTTCCATGGCTGAGTGGGGAATCGAACCCTGGTTTCCAAGGTTGTTGGCCAGCACTTAAACCACTATACCATGCTGGCTCTTAAAAAGTGTAAACATTGGGAACTGTACAGTAATCTTTGTGTTCTTGTCCAACAGGGAAAAGACAGCAGGGATTATTCTTTCTTACCTGCAAGGACAAAGGACACCATGGCTGAGATTCTGTGTCATGTTTGTGGAGTGGAGTGCTCAACAAATAACAGCTACAAATCTCTTTTCCCACAGCATCTATCAAGCCTGGAAGGGGAGCTACTGCTGATGCCATTTGCTGGCCAAGTTGGGAGGGGCAGGAGGTGATGCACCTGAGGATGAAGTGACTGGTCTTGGCTGTGAAGGGAAACAGAGTAAGCTTGCTCCCTCCATATGAGAGTTGCAGTCCAAAAAGTAACCTTCAAAGCAGTGTCTGTACATACTCACACTTCCAGTTCGCACAGAACATTTTCACATCTTTGGGAGGACAAGTGTGCAATATATTTGTTCTTGTTTCCATGCATCATCCATTTATGTAATTCAAATCCTCACTCTTGTTGTTGTTGTTGCTGTTGTTGTGTGCCTTCAAGTCATTTCCAACTTACGGCAACCCTAAGGCAAACCTATCACAGGGTTTTCTGGAGCTGAGAGTGTATCATGTGCCCAAGGTCACCCAGTGGGTTTACACAGCTGAGCAGGGAATCAAACTCTGGTCTCCAGGGTTATAGTCCAACGCTCAAACCACTGACCCTGCTGGCTCATTTCTTTTTGTTACTGATATAAAAAAAACAATTTGTTGCATTATTCACACAAATCACGTACCGTTCTTCATTTTTTCTTTATTTGCCACTGTTGTAACAGAGCTAATTTCTGCAGTAATAACCATCTTGTTTGTCATTGTTAATAACCTTCAAGTCATTTTTGACTTATGGCAACCAAAGAATGAACGAACTCCAAAGCACCCTGTTGTCAACAGACCTGCTTGGGTCCTGCAAACATGCTAAAGTGGCACAAACTTATGCCTCTCTTGTTTAGTTGAGGAGAGCTCACATGGCATACATATTACAGGTTTAAAAATGTGTGGAGTATTATGGTCTTCCAGATGCTGTTAGATTGCAACTCCCGTAATCTTTCACCCTTTGGTATGGTGGGGATTGTAGTCTAAGAACATCTGAAGGACAACAAGGTGTCTGCTATTGTTTTAAAATCAAAGCTGAGATCTACAGGATGCCAAATTCTTTTGAATTCTTTCCTAATGCCATATGTTTGTTGTTCTTGTAAATCCCACATATTTGCATAGAATCAGGAAATATACACAGCCCTGAGATTCACCCCATCTCAACAGCCCCCAGTGCTTTTTTGGCCATGTTCCACTGAAGTAATGCTGAGATCCTTCAGCTTATGAGAGCTGATAACATCATCTTTCCATGGCCTTCAGCCCAAAATACTGCACTGATTTCAGAAGCATGTTGCCTGGGCTTGCTTTCTTGGTTGCAAAGGCAAGGCAATCCACTCCACCCTGCAAAAATACTGAATCGACCAGTTTTACAGAAAGACTGGTGAGCTTCTATAAAGAAGCCATTCCTTGCAAATGAGCCAGTTTCATGTCTGCAGAAGAAAGAGTGTCCTTCCTGGATTGTGTTAAACAATCTCACTACAATCCTTCCCCAGTTTAAGCCACATGGTCTAGAACAGAACCAGAATCTGGCAATGTTGGGCAGTTCCTAGGGTGAAAACTTCCCAGCAACATTTGCCATCAACTTGGATCCATCCTCACTGTGCTCAGAAAGACTATTTATGTAGTAATCAAGAAGGATGCAGAGGAGGAGGAGCAGGAAGAGGATGAACAGTTATATCTGCCCTTCCTCCAATAAACCATAAATTATGTTTGTCTTTCCTTTCCCCTAGTTTATCACAGATCATCCCTGTGAGGCACGGTCAGGCTGAGATAGTGTGACTGGCCCAAGGTCACTCAGTGAGTTTTGTGACTCAGTGGAAACTAGATGCTAAACTGAAACTCCTAGTTCAACAGTAGGACTCTACAACTTATTAACTCTTAGGATAGATGTATTGTTGTTGTATGCCTTCAACTCATTTCTAATTTATGCTAACCCTAAGGTGAACCTATCATAGGGTTTTCTCAGACTGAGAAAGTGTGGTGCACCCAAGGTCAGCCAGTGGGTTTCCATGACTAAGCAGGGAATTGAATCCTGGTCTCCAAGGTCATAGTCCAGTGCTCAAACCACCACACCACTCTGGCTCTCTCTGTTAGGATGACTGCCATTATTTTGTTTTGTTTCATCCTGTCTTTCTCCCAGCAGAGGACCCAGGAAGCTTACAAAGTTAAACGCTGACAGTATGAAATTTTGGGAAGAATTAAATTGTCTACCATGTAAAAATGTTCATAATTCAAAATAGTATTAAATTACCTAAAAGAAACCCAACAATGTCAACAAGATAAAAGATAAAAATGGAGTGTGCACATACCTACATATGAAATAATCCTTTTGAAAATCTCATTCAGAATGTGAAGTAATTCCTGGAATTAAATACTGGCATCTCCACACAGGGGAAAAAAAAAAAGGAAGGAAGGAAGGAAGGAAGGAAGGAAGGAAGGAAGGAAGGAAGGGAGGCAGCCAGGCAGGCAGGCAGGCAGGCAGGCAGGCAGGCAGGCAGGCAGGCAGGCACATGACGTCTCACTGGTTCTCTTGAGATGGCTGATAATAAAACAGAAATATAATAAGGATGTTTGAACATTCAAACCCAAATAAAAATAAAAACCATATCAGTTACATAGAAATGGCAGCAGCACCTGGTTTAGTAGTGAATCAGCTGGGATAGCAATAGCCTCTCTGAATGAAAATATCTTAATTTGCTGGCAGGAAGACAATGAAGATCCAACAACGCTCGCCTTCCTTGACAAATAGTTCCAGAGTCTAAAGTAAACACTAAAAAGGCCCAGTAAGCTTTGTGGCTTAGTGGGCATTAGAACATACAGCAGAGCTTCCAAGTCTCAGTTCAAAATATAAACCACAATATAATGTTGCCTCTCTTTAAAACATTCTTCATACTCCAGAAATACAGTCAGGTATTAACTTTCAGGATTTGATTATTTGCTAGTTTCTCCAACCCCTCTCCCCACCTTAGACACTTCTTTTCTGGAGGAACCTTCCCCCTCCTCAGCTCTGATCTGGCCACACAGCCCTTTAAACGCCCCATACCTGGTTCTCCTTCTCCTCTACCAGCTGCTGCCTAGCTAGGTAAGGATGGATTACAGCCTGATTTCTCAGCACCACAAACCCTCTCCTGATGCCTCTCCCCACACCCAAGGAAGGAAATGGGTGTGAGAGAGGAAATATAAGGTCACCATATTGATTCACCCCCTTCCCCTGACCTGGTTTGGATCCTGGGTGCCTCTTGTCCCCACCATGCCTCAGCCCTCTTCCCACACAGACACATTTTGATATTTGCAATTTTTCCCCTTTCACAGGGGTCCGGTACCCCTAACTCTAGCAAATATGGTGAGAAGACTGTAGTCCTAACTTTTTTTTCTTCTCTTCATCCAACTGTTACCCTGTGTTTGGGGGGGTCCCTGGAGGGGCGCCCAGATTGCCAAATAAAATACCAATTGGAGAAATTAGCTGGAGCACTGTTTTGACCAGCGATAGGCAGGATAACTTTGCAATAGGCAGGGTAACCCAATGCATACAGCGGCGGGCCAGAGAGCAGCTAGACAAGGTTTTCCAAATAACAGACAATTCTTTATTAAAGACAAAAACACGAAAGACAAAACATAAATTAACTAGCTGAGAAATAGAAACGGAGGATTGTTCGGGAAAGGCAATACGACCTGTGTCGTAGCCCTGGAGAGAAGAGGGGTTCCGGGGAGGAAGCTCAGCCTGGGGAGCTGAGGGGAGTCCCTTAGACAACCGGCAGCAAGGCGGGATGGAAGTCCAAAGTGATCCGAAGACCGTTTGAAAGTGAGGGGTTTTTATAGGGGAGTTTGTACCTCTCGGCTATGGCAAGCCAGGTGAGAACAAAAGGAGTTTTGGCGCTGGATAAAGGATTTGGAAAGGTCAAGTTTAACACGATTGGATTTGCGTTTGAAGACAATAGCGTAGCTGATGGCCCAACATAAAAGAATAGCTCGGCTGAGAGCCATGCGGCTATTGTGGAGTTTGCGGCTGGAAGTCCCCTGAAGCTGGGAGCAGAGTTTAGGCTGCTGGCCTCAATAGAGTCTGGAATGTAAAACCATTAGTGGCTGCACTCATGCCCGTGCTTGTCCGGAGGACCTCGCAAACACGTGGAGTGTGGTAACTGCAAGCCAATCCAGCTAAGGCCGAATTGGATGATATCAAAATGATATCTGGGGGTCCTCACCCAGGGTGCCATACCGGAAGTAACACAACACCAGGTTAATGACTGAGTCAAGAGAACCTCACTATTTTCATATTGTTATGGCTATGTAGAGATTCTCTTTCTCTGAGCTTTTGTATTGGCCATTGTATTGCCAAGATTCTTCCATTCATTTGACTCCACCAATACACAAGAGCACACAAATAATAGGAGCTGTCCTTCTAATTTGGAACATAGAGTAGTTTCCTACAGAGGGAAAGGAAAGAGAGGCTGAGCTGAGCAGCCAAGAAAGTTACACAAGAGCCTTTTCTTTCATCTATTTACTGTGGCATTTTCCAGTGCAATTGTTTTCAGTCAATATGGCAGATCTGTCTATTTCAGCCCTGCTCTTCCAAGGCTAGGCCACACAATGGAATATTAGGGTCTTATGCGGGAGAAGCTTTAATCCATTGTACTTAAGAAGAATGGCAACCACTGGGTGAACTGAACTGAAATTGTATAAACATTTAAATATGATTAGGTTTTTTTTGAATCTCAAGTGTCAAAATTTCAATATAAACAATTATATACTTAGCAGGTGACTCCTCCCCTCTCCAATACGCACTGCAGGGTGTAGCCTGGATAGGATCTTTATGGCTTGTTATTAAGTGGAGGCAACAACCTAAATTACTGATTTACTAAATGCAATACTTCACAGTGAGGGGCATAAAACAAGCAATCACTTTTTAGTTTGCTGTATTGTTCAAAAGTCCTATCATGAAAGAAAAGAAGAAGAAAAAAGCAGAAAACCAAGAATACACAGAAAGAGTTGCCTATTTGTGCCAGCAGATAAGAATTTCTTCTGCCCATTTTAAAGGTTTTCCACATCCCTGTTAAAACTAGGGAAAGACACCCTGAGACAACTTCTCCTCCATACAGAGTTTCTCAGACCATGAAAGGTGGACCACCTGAGAAGTGGCATAATGATGGAGAGATTCATGACACAAAGCCTTGACGACTCCTACAAAACCTTCATAATTTCAAGTAATCATGTTGAAGAACGTATTGGATGAAGCACAGGATAGAAATCTCTGACCTAAATGCATCATCAAAAGGAATACTGAAGGATTCTGAGAACAAGGCAGAAAACCATGGGAAGGAACACTTTTTGGAAACTGAAGTACAGATTTGGGCACAAATAAGCATAAGGGCTTGAGCTTTGGGGCCAAAGCAGACACACCACAATTCATGCAAGTAGCAACTGTGTGAACATCTGGGGTTTAGAAAACAGACAGGAGGCCAAACTGGATCAAGAGCATGTCACCAGGGGATAGAGCAGATTATCTTAACCCTTTCCCCCACAGTATCAATGATTTAGATCAGGGTCCCAATAATCATTGTTTGTGCTGGAAAGACTCCATTCTTTGGCAGGAATCATGTTATATCTAATCCAATTTTTATCAGAAAACAGATCTGGGCACATAAGTTTGTGAGTGAGGATCTGTGGCATACGGCCAAGTACAAAATGTAGGTTCATCATCACTGATTGTGTGCTAAAGAGAGCATGTATGACTATAAAATATTTTTTATTTCAACAGGATTTTTAGAATTGGAGGTTTTAGGGAAGGGCTTTAAAGAGAGTGTTTTGTTTTTAAATTTCTTTTTCTCTTTTTAATTGTATGTTTTAAATAGTTTTAAAGTTAACAGTTTAATTATATTACAATCTTGATCTTGAGCATGTGTTCAACTATAGTGTATTTATTTTAATTTGCAAATTGCCTTGAATCAGCTGGGTATAATGAAGTTAGTAGCAGCAGCAAGAATTGCATAGCCTGTGTTCAGAACTCTGTATGAACATGTGGCTACAGAGCAAAGTCCAGTAAGTGCCAACCTGTTCATGCATTCATATTTCTCAATAAGATATTAAGAGGTAGCAGCTATAGCTCCATAAAATTGCTAGTCTCAGTCTTGAAGCTCAGAAAACATGAAGAAGAAGAAAAAAGCCACAGGCATTTTTGTGGGCACTTCCCAGGGGACTAAGTGAGAAGACTGTATATTTGCATACTATGTATATAGGATGATGAGAATAGATGGTGATGGAGTGCAGTGACTTACTACAACTATGTCATGTTTGTTTTCTTTCTACTACACCTGCAAAAAGTGTGAGTTGGTTGCCATATTGGAGGAGAAGGCACAGAAGCTTGAGGTCTGCGTATCTATACTTTGACTTACCAGGGAGAATAAAACTTTTTTTGGAATGAGTGGAGCAGACACTACCAGAATGGCAAGTAATGGGGGATGCTCTAGGGAGGGTTACAATTCTAAAACATAGGAGGAAGATACTTGGAGGAATGTCACACCAGAACTATCAAGAAATATGTTTCAAAGTTTGGAGTTATGCAATTGATTCCAAATTCTTCCCTTAATTGGTGATTACGAGGCACAGGAATAGGGACAAGAGCCCCACACCTCTGCTATCATGGAGGTGACCTTGTAGTGTCCTATGAATGGGAGAGTTACTGCCTATTTCCAGAGGAAGAGGAGTAGTGGTGGTAGGTGATTCCCTGTTGTGCGGAACAGAAGAAATGGTGTATGCACCTGATATCTTGAGAGGTGTGCTGTCTCCCAGGGGTGAAGATTCATGATGTAAGAGAGAGACTGAGAAGACTCATAAATCCCACCAACCATTACCCCTCCATTCTGATAGACGTTGGAACAAATGATACAGCAAGATCACAGACCACAAGGACAACACGGTTCAACAGTGTGATGCAATACCCAAAAAGCCAATGCAATTTTGGACTGTATCATTAAGAGTATAGTGTGCAGATGAGGGGAAGTAGTAATAACGCTCCATTCTGCCTTGACAGACCTCATGTGGAATACTGCATCCTGACTGGAATAACAGAAAGTAGAGAAGCAGACAAAGTCACTGAGGAAGGGAATAAAATTACAGAGCTTTGGGCTGGATCCAGACTTAGAGTAGGTCCACATGGTAAAAATCTCACTGATTTTAGTAAATTGACTCTAAGCATGACTAAATTTGAATCCATTTTTTAAAAATTGCTAAACATTAATGTGCCTCAAAGCTGATGTCTTACTGAAGACATGCAACGAATGAAGTTAAGTATTGTAACCAGTGTTACCCTGTGTTTTGGGGGGACCCGGGGGGGGCGCCAGATTGCCAATTAAAATACAAGGTGGGGAAGATTAGCTGGAGCAGTCTCTTGGCTAAACGAGAGGCAGGGCAACTTTAGCAAGATCTTTAACCCAATGTATACAGCGGTGGGTCAGAGAGCGGCTAGACAAGGTTTTCCCAATAACAGACAATTCTTTATTAAAGACAAGAACACGAAAGACAAGACATAAACTAACTAGCTTGGAAATAGAAATGGAGGTTTGTTTGGGAAGGCGATATGACACCTGGTCTTGTAGTCCTAGAGAAGAGCGGGGTTCCGTGGGGAAGAAAGCTCAGCGTGGGGAGCTGAGGGGAGTTCCCTTAGACGACCGGCAGCAAGGCGGGATGGAAGTCCAAAGTAGTCCGAAGACTGTTTGGAAATGCGGGGTTTTTATAGGGGAGTTCGTGCCTATCGGCTATGGCAAGCCAGGTGAGAACAAAAGGAGTTTTAGCGCTAGACAAAGGATTTGGAAAGGTCAAGTTTAACATGATCAGATTTGCTCTTGATGACAATAGCGTGGCTGGGACGTTGATGGCCCAACATAAAGAGTGGCTTGGCTGAGAGCCGTGTGGCTATTGTGGAGTTTGTGGCTGGAAGTTCCCTGAAGCTATGAGTGAGGCTTGGGTGTTGGCCTCAAAGGGGTCTGGAATGCAAAACCATTAACGGCCGCACTCATGTCCGTGCTTGTCCGGAGAACCTCGCAAATACATGGAGTGTTAATTGAAAACCAGTCCAGCTAAGGCCGAATTAGATGATATCAAAGTGATATCTGGGGGTCCTCACCCAGGGTGCCATACCGGAAGTAACAACCAGTTGTTATAATATTAATAATAATATGGCTACTGGTTTACTTATAAGTCTTCCTTGAAGCATGCAGACACCAGCTAGTGTTACATGTACATTTACTCTGGAAAGGCCAAAAGTAATACATGTGGGTGAAATTGAGTGGGTGGAATGTTATATATGAACCAAAAGTGATCTGTGATTTAGACAATTGCTACCACATCCTGATCCATTCTTTGAAGCACATAACAATTAAAAGATTGGTTGGGCCTTCACTTCTTTGTAATCTTCTGTTTGAACAATTATAGTTTCTGGGCTTTAGGTGTGGCCATAAGAGTTTTCTTTTGCATGCTATTGATTGCTTTTGTTTTGCTTTCATGATGAACACACTGCACTGCTTTGCTGTTGTATAGATGTTACTCTGTGTTGTAATAATTTTATGCTCTGTTCTTTGTTTGAGCTTTAGAAAAATAGTTTTGCAGCCTTGTCCTATGCAGTTCTATTGCAATGTAATTCCATCCAGATTAGTCAGACTTCATACCAAAGAAGTGTCTGTCATATTGCAACCTAAATCTCAAGAATAAAATAAATATCGGTAGAACAGTTCAACTGGAACAATTGGAACAAAGACGTGTTACCATAGCCTGTACTCCCATTTTCATAATTAAACATATTTATGGCTGGAGAACATGTTTGAAGACATGCTGACCAGAAAGCATGTTGCCAGGTCAAGTTGCCCCTAGACACAGTCATAAGTTCAGAGAGGAGTCAGCAGGAAACCCAGATGTATTTGGGTTAATGCTAATCCTTTAACACCTCAGGCTCCATACACACTCAAAAACAATGGAAAGCAAAACTGCCCAGGTAAAGCAATCAGGGACCACGTCTTAATCTAGCCCTTTGGAAATCTTCCCTATACCCCCTGCCCAACCAAGATATTAAGAGATTTTCATGACTCCCATCAACATTTTGCCATCTAGAATTAAGGCAATCAACCCATTCTGGGCTACTTTGTCAATCCTGTGAGAAAGCCATTACCACTTTGTCTATGCACCCCCTTCAGGGTAGGAAATAAGGTATACAAACCCTAGCTTCAGCTTCAGCAAACTGTAGTGCATTGGGCATAGTATGTTGGACATAGTGCCCAGACTGCTGTTTTCTGTGCTACCCTTGACACTGTCTAAGCCCCTCTGTTTCAACCTTCTTCTTTAGCATTGATAACTATCACCTTCTTCACCCCAGTTTCTCTCCCTATCCAACCTTCCACTCTTTGCTTCTGATAGGATTGAATGGTTCTTAGAGTATTTGACTTCCTCTTTGTTTGTTAACTTTTGTTAACTCCAACTGGAGTCTTCTCTACAGTTAGTACTGGTATAATTAGGTGAAAAGATCCTGCTGTTGCCCTCCACTTGCAGCCCTCCTTTGAACTATAATTCCCCAAAATTCTAAGGAGATGCTGGCACTGTGGGTGGACCTCAAAGCCCTCCACCTCTCAGGGTTACAAAGGCCTTTGGCTTTTATTCCAACAGGCCACTGAGTTTTATTTAAACAGGCTTTCACATTTTAACTGGTTCAGGCAGAAATATTTTTAAAATGAGGACTGAAATCCTGAAGCAGCCGCATAGCTACAATGTCATGGCTATGCTCCATCTCCTGATCTAACCCCAAAACCTACCTAGCCAGCCAGATGCACTGAGAGACATAATACTGCACTGCTGGTGAGTGGGGCACTGAAGGAAGACATGTTTCACTGAAGGATGACATGTTCCCTCCCGCCAGTGCGTAGTGCATGTCCTGCAGTACAAAGATCCTCACATGTCTAAGATTCTCCCTATCATGGTTTCCTGGCACATGAGAAACCTCTCTCTCTCTCTCTTTATTACTTTTCAAATACTTTTGAATACTCTTGCAATCCCTTCTTGTTGTTCAATCTCTAAACCTGCTACCAAACATAAATATGTAAATAAATGAGAAAGACACTCACTTGCATTATAATAAAGAGACAATAGTTCTGTTCCAGTGATAATTTTTTAAAAAAAGGATTGCAATGTAATTTTACTGTTGGTTTTTTTTTGTTTTTGTTTTTTTTGCAAATACCAAATTCCAGAAATGAAGTACTTCTGAGTATGACCACCATATATGGTAGTAAGTGTGATAACTGAAGCCCATGTCTGAGCTGCTGATGACAAGCAGCAGCTGTTGGTCTCTGTGGCTCTGGCTGGAGATGAGTCCTGCAGCTCAAGAGCTCCCCCTGTTGCCATGGACCAAGCAGGCTCAGACATTCCTCTGCCTGCTCCTTTAGGGCAACAGGGATTCAGCTGTGATCCTGAGGATGCCTTGGAGCCTGTGTCAATCAGCCCACAAACAAGGTGGAGACTCAAGAGAGCTGAGGCTTCCTTGATTAAGTTCAAGAAGCAGTGGCCGGCCATATCTGTGCCTGGTCTATATAACTGCCTGCCTGGAAGCTTTCCTTTGCTTGTGGCAAACTTTCTACAAGCCCTCTTCTTACTTCCAGCACCTGGCTTCTGATACCTTGGATTGATCTCTTGGCTTCTGACCCCTGGATTTTGGACTCTGGCTATGGCTTTTGCTTGTCACTTAGGCTTAGGTAAACAGACTCCCTATGAGTAATTGCTTGCTTTGACTCCTTCTGGTGGGACTCTGCTATCTCTCCCTTCTCTGGGGTGGCTTGCCACCCAGGTCTCTGACCTTGACAGTCAATCCCCAAACAGGAAGTGCTGTCACCTTGCCTTACACTCCTATTCCATGGTACATTATAATTGGCAAATATCATTTAATTGCAGTTAAATATAAATCATACACTGCTATGACTGAGAAGCTGTGCTGGCTAAGAGGACTGGCTGAATATGTGCAAAAGTAACTCAGATGGGACCCCAGGGCATGGCTAGGTCATAGCTGAGGAAGCCCTGGTGTTAATGAGTTTGCAAATATTCCCTCAATGACTCAACTTTTAAATATCATAGCACCTGAAACTGCTTCAACAGAGCAACTGATTGTTTTCAACCCACTTCCTGTTCCTGCTGAAACTTTCCTTTGTTTTCTCATCTGGCCAGACATTAAGGAGCTCTAACGATTCCCATTCATGCTTTGTCACCTAATGCTGAGAACATTTAGCCCGTTCCAGACCCTATTGTTTGCTCTGCCACAGAGCCATTAACACTTTTCCTCTCAGGGCAGAAACAGAGAATTTAAATTCTATCTCTGAGCCAGTACTCTGGACATAGGCTGTCATCCTTCTGCTCCAATTCTTGTACTATGCTCAGACCTTCAGTCTGAGACACTTGTGTCATCTCTTCTCTGCAGGATAGGTAAATATCACCACTTCACCATAACTTCTCACTATCCAATTTTTCCTGTCTCTTCCTTCAGTTAGCCTTGTGTGATTGTAAGACTGCTTGGGTCCTGTTTGTTATTGTGATGTATTATGTGCTTTTAAGTAATTTCCGACTGAAATAACCCTAAGCTGATCCCATGATGGAGCTTTCTTGGCAAGATTTCTTTAGAGGGGGTTTCATCTTTGCCTTCCCCTGAGTTTGAGAGACCGTGACTTGCCCAAGGTCACCCACTGAGTTTCCATGCCCAAGTGGGGATTTGAATCCTAGTCTCCAAAGTTGTAGTCCAACAATCAAACCACTACACCATGCTGGCTCTGTACTCTGTCTCTTTTCTTAATTTCATCTTCATCTTTCTTTCTCCCTTTTCACTCAAGGATATTGCTGTGGTAATATCTGAGACGCCAGGAGCTCAAGGAATAGGAAATTCCCCATGGCAATGTCTACTGATGGCATATGTCATGAGGAAACTGCATTTCCAATGGTCTTTATACTTTCCTGGAAAACTGGCCTCATGTTCTCTATAGTAATATGGACAGAAAAGGAGGATGGAGAGAAAAGGGAAAAAAGACCTTTTCTTTCTTTCTTTCTCCCCCCCCCGGTTTCTCTCTTTCCTTCATTACATTCCAAGTTTTTTTAAAAAGAAGATAGCCATGCTGGCCATGCAGAAAAAATACAGCAAAGTCAAAAATACACATTTGTTAGACCAACCAAAATGCACAAAGTCCATTACAGTACATTGGCTTCTTCATTGGACAAAGATGTAAAAATAACATAATACAATGAAATAATTAAAAATCATTAAAAAAATTTAAAACATCATATGTGGAAAGAGAAATGACAAAGAAGAACCCTGGGTCACTTTCTGAAAGCACCTCTGATATTACTTCCTAAAAGCAAAAGAGAGACAAAATATTGATGTTGATTTTACCTGAAATAGAAAAATAGGGACTGTCTCTGATAAATTGGGAATGGTTGGGACATACAGAAACATTCCAAGTTGTGAGATAAAGTGACCATATCCTTTATTAGTACAGACAGGCTCTGAGTGTTGTGTGCCTCCTTCACCTATAGCTGCACCTCAAAGCAAAACAGTAGCAGAAGTATCTTTCCTTTGGGTCAGCCCTTTAGCACTAGAGGTCGAGTAGAAAGGAGTGAACCTGGTTTCCTGGTTTGCACTAAGAAGAGAAAATTTTCATTCTTTCAACTTAGGGGCTTTCCACATTACACTGTTATGGTGCTATAATTCCACTTTCAACATCCTATGGAATCCTGGGGTTTGCAGTTTAGGGAGCATTTAGAATTCTCAGTCAGAGAGCTCTTTGGCCTCAGTAAACTACAAACCCAGAGTCCACAGGAAGTTGAAAGGGGAATAATAGCGCTATAACAGTGTAGTGTGCTAAAGGCCCTAAATTACATGAAAAGAATTGCATTCTTTGACTTCCTGGTTGCATGGCGCATGTGAGCGGTAGCTCAGAGTGAAGCTCTGCTGCTCCGAGCTACCACCCACTGGATTTCAGCCATTTTTTTTTACCATCAAAAGCAGCTTGACACACACACACACCCCCGGTAAAGGGGGTGAGGAAGAGACCCGAAGGGGATCCAGAGACTGACATCGAGCTCTTTCCGGGAGGAAAGAACGGAAGGTGCCAGGGGGATCGAAGGGCCACAACGGACCCAACAGAATTGCCGTAATTGCGGCACAAGCGCCGCCGCAGACTTTTAAAAGAAGAAGATCTAGTGTGAGACAGCAAGCAACCTGATCTAGTGTCTCATTTCATCGGAACCGCAACAAGATTGGACCTGCAACAGTGTGCAGAAGCGTGAGAACAAAGAGACTCAGCTGACAGTGAGTGAGTGAGTTTGTAATGGCCGAAAGTTTTTAAGGAGGACTGTTAACAGTTGGATTACACACTGTACTTTCTTGAATAGTAACTGATTTCCCAGTTGGACTTTTACAAGACTTCTTAAAATAGCATTTAAGGATATGGATATCTTTGAAATAATTTGGACTGAGTGGAATAAGCGGGGAGCTGTGGATGTTGTGACTTTACGCTTTTTTTTTGTTTTGTTCGGAGAGACTTTTCCTTGGATATTCCTCCTTAAAATTGTTTTTGCTTGTTTAGTGCTTTATATTCCTTTTGTCTCTTTTCAAATACAAAGAATACTTTGATTGTTTGACTTCATCTGTGGAGGTTTAAAAGAAATCTGGGAACTTTCAGAATTTACAACTTTTAACTTTTGGAACTTTTGGAACTTTTGGAACTTTTAACTTTTGAAGCAACGAGACATTTGGGAATACAGGGGCTTTGCAGAGCGGCTATGAAGATCCTTTTAGCACACAGCAGACAGTGAGGTGTACCAGATTTCCCTAGCTGCAGCTTGAGAGTTCTTGATGATGGGTTTTTTTTTTGGCTTTTCCACACATTTCCCCCTGCTTTTTGTGAAGAGACTGGTCTGTGTATATGTGTATCCTCGCTGTAAGTTTAAGTTTTCTGCCTTTTTGGTTTCATTATTTGAACTATTGGACTAGAATCTGGAACTTTGGAACTTTGGAATTATAATAAGGTTGTTTGGGACCATATAGTTGCGCTTTGGGAACACTGACTCTGCGACGTGGCTGCAGTGGAGTAGTCAGTGTGTTCTTTTTTTTGAAGAGATGGACTGATATTTCTTTTTGGGTTTTTTTGGACAGTAAAATTTGGACTGTGGAGTGAGTTTATAAACTGTGAGTTTTGCTTCGTAACTACGACTTTTTTCCCCTTTGGCTGTGAGAACTATTTGTGGATGTAAAAACATTTACAAGGGAGTTGTCTTGCGGCTGTGCTGGAAGGACGGGAAAATCAGAGAGACTTCAACCCCCACGCAGTGGAGAGGTTTGGATTCCTGCTGTCCTGCTAGCAACAGTGAAGGAGAAACTTTCTCACTCAAGGTTCTGAAATAGCTTCAAAGGAGGGAGGAATTACAGCTCTGGTTGGGAGAGGGAACTGAAAGATCGGGCCTTAGGCACAGCCTACTAAAGTTATTGACTGAAATGAATACAATATAATTGATCTCATTATATAAGTCGTTTTTAGCCAAATATAAATATAATCACATAATAAATTCATACACTTATGTTTGTACAGTCCCTATATTTATATTCATTTTTGTAGTTCATTTTTTAAATAGTGATAGAGCTGTGGCAATTTCGATTTAATATAAATCAGTTTAAGCTGTGGTATAAGTGATTGTGTTTTACATGAATGAGCTTAAGTGCATGTGAAGAAACTACAGATTATAATGATTTGAACTTTATATTGATTTGAATTTTACATTGTTATAAATATGAAGTATTTTTATATGATAAGTGAAGAAACTGTATATATAATGAATTGAATACTATATTGTATATTGATTAAGCATAAGTTGTAAGCACTAAGCATTGATATTACAAAATACTTGAGGATTAAGCTTATAGAACTTTTAAAATACTATATTTAGCTTGGATATTGTTACATTATTTGAATAAGATCATTTAAATTGAGATAGACAAACATGGATCAAAGAACAAGAAGAGGAACGGTGGCGGCAGCCACAAGACAACTTCCCAGACAATGAGGTGGCCATCTGCAGATATACCCAGAAATCTCAAGATTTCATGGTACAGATGATGGAAGAGTTTAAAAGCATGAGAGAAGATATACGACGGGATACAAAAGAAACAAGGAAAGAGATGAGAGCTGATATGAAACAAGAAATGGATAAACTGGGGAAGAAATTGGAAAACATAACAAAGGATGTGACAAAGTTAAAAACAGATACTAAGGAGATAAAGCAACAAGTCAAACAAGTTGAAAAGGAGATGATGCAGGTGAAGGGGAAGCAACAAGAGGATGAATCTCAAATCACTCTGCAGGAGTTACGATACCGTGAAAGATGTCTTCGTTTTAGAGGTGTTTCAGAAACTTCAATTAGAATTTGTATGAGAGAATTGTACCGGCTCTGGCAGAATTCATCGATACCGAAGAGGAAAAGATGGAAACATATATTGACAGAATGTTCAGAGTTTCCTCCAGACAGGCAAGAGAGAGGAAACTACCAAGAGACATTATTATAACTTTTACGCGGACAGTGATAAGAGACAAAATATTACAACGAAGCTACGATGGATTATTGAAGATTGCAGATAAAGATGTCAGAATTTTTAAAGATATACCTTATCAAATCTTAAAGAAGAGACAAGAGTACAAACCGTTGGCAAACCTTCTGGTAGAGTGTCAGATTAGTTACCGATGGGAAAAATCAAAGGTATGTCTTTTACATATAAACAGCAGAGATACAGGATCAATTCCGTACATAAAGCAAAAGAAATGATGGACAGATTAGAGAAAGATTTACAGAAGGCTGTCCCCGAAGGAGAGAAAGACCAGGAACAGGAATCCCCAGACGAGGAAAGAGTACAACTCCAAGAACAAGAAGACGATGGAGAAGAAGGGGCAGAAACAGTAACAGTACAAGGAGTTTTGGAACAAGAAGAAGGGGAGCTAGAAGGAGATACATTGATGGATTAAAGTCTAATTTTAGAAATAGGAAATTAATATAATCTATCAAAATGGATTTGAAGATGTACTCTTGGTACATAAAGGAGTTTAACTCTGAATACAAAAGAAGACAAATTTTTCATCATTTGGAGAAACAGAATTTGGATATAAAATGTCTGCAAGAAGTTCGTATCAGAGCTCAAGATTTGAGATATGTCCAAAATTTGTAATTAGGCAGTTGTCTTGCAGCCACGATTGACAAAAGAAAAGGGGAGTTTTGATATATGTAAATTCAAAATGTGGTGCACAGCAAATTTTTCAGGATAGCAATGGACATTATATAGGAGTTGAAGTTACTTTGAAACAGGATAAAATACTAGTAGTTGGAATATATGCACCAAATGGAGCTAAAGGTGAGTTTTCCCTAAAATACAGGAAGAGGTATTGAGACACCTCAATGAAACAGGAAACTCAAACATTATAGTTATGGGGGATTTTAATGGAGTTATCAATCCCCTAGTGGATTAGGACAATGCAGAAGTTAATCCCCCGAAACAACGGTAAACTCCCTAAGAGTTTTTTTTAAAATGATGGACAATTTAAACTTATATGATACTTGGAGATACAAGAATGGACAACTGGATGGATGTACATTTTATTCTGATCCGCATAAGTCAATGTCAAAGATAGATATGATGTTGGTATCCAAATAACGACTGCTGAAAACTACAGAAATGGATATTCTTCCTAATTTGTGCTCTGACCATAATCTGATACAATTGAAGATAAAGATCAAGGATAAAAGAGAACATGGAAAATGAATGATGAGATCTGGAAAAAGGAAAAATACACAGTGAAAGCAAAAAGAGAGATAATTAACTATTTCAATGAAAATACGATGTCAGAGCTGTCAATGAAAACTATTTGGGATGCAAGCAAAGCTGTGATGCATGGTAATCTTATCAGATGGTCCTCAGAGATTAGAAAAGAAAAGAGAAATACAGAACAGCGAATATTGGAAAAGATGAAAGAAATAGATAAACAGATGAGACAAAATCTGTCGGATAAAAAGATTAGAATACAGATGAAGGCATATCAAGCTGAATTAAACCAACCTAATTGGAGGAAATAGAGCAGCAGATACGGAGAATGAAATATAATTTTTTTATAAACCTTCAAAGTTCTTGGCTGCTCTGTTGCGTAAAAGAAAGGCCAGAAATATCATATCTGAGATTAACATAGGAGAGAAAGAATTACAAAACAAGAAACAATAAAACAAGCATTTTATAATTACTACGTGAAATTGATGAGTAAGATCCCAAAGTCGAAAAAACAACAAGAATTGGAAGAGTACTTGCAGAAAATGAACAAAATGAGATTTAATGAAGATCAAAGACTGATTTTGAACAAATCTATTCCTGTGATGGAAATAGTTGAGGCTATCAGAAGTTTGAAGAACGACAAAGCTCCAGGAAAATATTATAAGATTCTGGAACACGAGATTTCAATACCTTTCAAAGTACAATAAATGAAATAATAAAGGAAGGAATACCAGATACCTGGAAAGAAGCAAATGTGGTGCCGATTCCGAAAGAAGGAAGAGATTTAACTGATGCAAAGAATTATAGACCGATATCACTTTTGAATACTGACTATAAGATTTTGGCTTCAATGCTAGCAGCGAGACTTAAAAAAGTGCTGTTAGAGATTATTGATGAAGACCAGAATGTTTTTTTACTGAAAAGACTTTTGAGGAACAATATCAGAACAGTCTTAAATATAATTGAATATTATGAAGAGCATAATGAAAGGAAAATGGCTATGATATTTGTTGATGCGGAGAAAGCTTTTGATATGATCAGTTGGCCATTCATGAAGATGGAGGTTAAACAGATGCAAGCTAGAGAAAAATTTGTTTCATTGATTGAAGCAATCTATAGTCAACAGCAAGCTCGACTGGTTATAACTTGTGAAAGAACACAATTAGAATTGCATAGAGGGACAAGACAAGGGTGTCCTCTGTCTCCCTTGTTGTTTATTATGACAATGGAAATACTCAACAATGCTACAAGAGAAGACAAAGGCATGAAAGGAGTTCAAATTAAGAAATATCAATCCAAACTTAAAGCCTTCGCTGACGATTTGGTTTTATTTTTGGATGATCCAGGGAGTAGTATTGAAGATCTGAATAGAATAGTTCAAGAATATGGAGAATTCTCTGGATTCAAAGTTAACAAGGAAAAAACAGTCCTTTTAACCAAAAACACGACTGAGCGAGAAGAGAAGGAGTTAGCACTAATAACAGGATTTAATAGAGGACAAAAGGTAAAGTATCTAGGTATCTGGATAGCCAAAAGAAATAATGAGTTATTTCAAAATAACTATGAAAAAAAATGGAAAGAAATAACAAAAGATTTGGAAAGTTGGACTTCTATGCGTTTGTCAATGATGGGGAGGATAGCAGCAATAAAAATGAATGTCCTTCCAAAAATGAACTTTTTGTTCCAAAATCTTCCTATTATAACGAACACGAGACCTTTTTTACAATGGAAGAAAACTGACTAAATTTATATGGCAAGGGAAAAAACCTAGAATAAAATGAAGTATTATGACAGATGAGAAAACCCGTGGCAGAATGGGACTACCTGACTTTCAGATATATTATAAAGCAGAGGCTTTTAGTGGATAAAAGATTTGGTGGACCTACAAGATATGAGAATGCTAACACTGGAGGGTGTAGACCTGAGGATGGGGTGGCATGCCTATATATTCTATGATAAAGCAAAAATAGATAAAGATTTTACACATCATTATATTAGAAAATTGCTTTTGAAAATTTGGTATGAATACAAGTCTAAAAACATAGGGCAGCTCCCCACTTGGGTGTCCTCTCAAGAAGCTTTTTTTGGAAGATGGACTGAAAAAGATAAATGGCTGCGATATGATGATATAATAGAGATGTCAACTTCCAATAATCTGAAAATCAAAACAAGAGAAAACTAGAACAAGAAGGAATAATACTAAGTTGGTTCCCTTACAGACAGCTAACTGAAAGATTTCAGATGGACTTAAAAACCCTGGTGGTGCAGTGGTTAAATGCCAGTACTGCAAGCCACAAGGTTGTGAGTTCGATCCTGCCCGGCTCCAAGGTTGACTCAGCCTTCCATCCTTTCGCAGGTCGGTAAAATGAGTACCCAGCTTGTTGGGGGCATGTATAGAAATGTTTCGAAATACATGCCATTTGTAAGTTGTTCGCCGCCTCGATCCATATGAAGAGGCGGGATACAAATAAATAATTAATAAATAAAAAAAACATATGGATTTGAAACAAAAGAGAAAACTGGAGTAATTAAATGGTTGTTTGAGAATCCGCCTCATCTACTAGCTTATATTTATCAATAAACATTACAGCAGGAGAGGAAAGGAGAAACAGTTAAGGCAGCAATGATCTCATGGGCTCAGAATATTGGACATTCAATTCAATTAGAATCCTGGGAACAGAGTTGGAAAAAAACGCAGAAATTTACAGTAGCCCAGAATTTGAAAGAGAACTATTATAAGCTTTTCCATAGATGGTACATAACACCAGACAAATTAAAAAAGATTTATAATACAGGTACTGGACTTTGTTGGAAATGTCAGAAAGAGGTTGGTATGATATATCATATGTGGTGGACATGTCCTAAGGCTAAAAAATATTGGAGTGAAATACATAACAAAATTAGTGCTTTAATGAAAGTTCAGTTTGTAAAGATACTGGAATTGTACTTATTAAATATGACAGATGTATTAGAAGGTACTGGTATAAAGAAGCACTGGAGAATAATATTGTATATGATAACAACGGCTCGTATTGAGTATGCAAAGTTGTGGAAAATTCAGCAAATACCCACAATAGAACAATGGTGGGGAACACTTATTGAAAATAGAAATGCTGATATGGTCTCTCAGAGATTAGGGAAATCAGACGATGAGATTCAAAAAGAATGGCAAATTGTAATAGATAATTGCTGGGTACTGTCAGATGGAAACGAGTAATTCATGATTTTGATAATTAATGAGGGAGCTTCATGAGATATATCATGATATATATCATGAAGCTGGAATGTGGAAATAGAAATGCAAGAACCAACATGTAATATTAGCAGTAAATTGTGGTACAATAACATAAACATGTAAAGAGATAGTGAAAATGAAATCTAGATCAGTGTGGAAGATCAAAAATAATTCATGTAATCTTACATTTACAATTGCTTGTTTTATACTTGAATTTGAATAAAATGATTAATAAAAAAAGAAATATATTCTTTGTGAATTCTGGTATAAATTGATCTGCACTTCACAAAGCAATGCATGGGTCAAAATGTATCTATCATTCTGACTGGAACAAACTCAAATGCGTATTAAAAAGGTGAATTTAGGGATAAAATATGCTCATCAATTCTTATTTTATGACTTTTTTTAAAAAAATCAAAGATTAATTCAGAAATTGAACAGGACAGGAAAGATTTATAAATGAATACATGCAAAGCTAATATGGACGAGAAATGTCTTGATCCATGAAGTGCTAAATAGGAGTTGCCCCCAGAGCTTAGAAATCTACTCTTTTTATTAAAGAAAGAAATATTACTATTGTGGTTTCAAGACTAAAAAGTAGTTTGTTACCATTGTAGTTACATTTTTTAAAACAAAAGCTTTACTTTTCTGTTTAATCAAAAGTAAAATGAACCTTGGACTATGACACTTGAAACCAGGGTTTGCATCCCCACTTGGTGCTGGAAACCCACTAGGTAAGCTTGGGCAAGTCACACTCTCTCAGCCTCCAAAGAAGGCAAAGCCAAACCTCCTTTGAACAAACTTTGCCAAGCAAATGCCATGAAAGATTTGTCTTAAGACAGAAATAACCTGAAGATACACAGCATAACCAAAAGTAATTAAAATATTATTTCTGCCTTTTTGTTTTTTAACTCCAAGATTACTACAAACTGCAAGTCTGTGGCAGAAAACACATTCTCCTCCCATTCACCTGGTTGCTTCAGCAACTACTATTTTGCATGAGCCAGTAGCAGAACTATGTAATAGACCTGCTTCACCCTTTTAGCAAAGTCACATCTCTGTAATTATAAAAGGAACTAAAACCATCTCATAGCTTCACCACAAAAGAAGTGAAGTTATTCCCTCAAGAAGCTGCAACTATAATCATAGTCAAATTTGCTTTAGGAACTACAAAAAGAATTAATTAAAAGGACCTGATTGTTCTAGATATAATTTCTTGGGGCTTCCTGCTGCCTGAATGGAGAAGTTGACAACATTGATAGAGATGGATGAGTTTACTGCTTGCCACATATTTAATAAATGCTAACTGGCTCAGCACAGTGATTACAGTGAATGATTCACTGGCTCTGTAGGGCAGTGAAAATTCTAGCTATGTCTACCTCCCCCCACACTTTGACTGGAATGCTAACTGAACTACAATTGTCCCTCTCCCTAACCTAATCCCTACCACACCCACATCACACTCACATTGTTGCATCCACTCAGCCTGGCTTCCTTTGGGATTTTTTTTTTATGTGAGTCTGAGAATAATGCCAACCTACTTTTTATATTTCTCAAAGTCTCGGAAGCTGTCTGGAACACAAAAGTTTTCACTGCAGTGGTAGGGAACTAGACCCTCAAAATGTAGCTGGAGTAAAATCTGTAGCATCCCTCACATTAATCTTGCTGTCTGAGGCTGATCGGAGTGGTAGTCCAGTGACATTTGGAGGGCCTACACATTCTTAACTTTGCTTTAAAGGACTAACTATTGCACAAGGAGATATTGAGTACCTCTCTATACAGTGTCACCAGCTGATTCCATATCCTGCTTGCTTCCAGAAGACAGCTACCATGGCCTGGATGGGGAAGGAGAGTGGGGAACTTAGGCAGCACCTGGCTGCAGTTCTGCAGGTGGGAGTTTCCCAGCAGCTGATTTTCTTCCATCTTCCCTCTTGTGTCTAGTAAATGATGGCAATAGCGCTGTCTAGGCACTTGGAAGCTCCTTCCAGGGACAGAAGGCATAAGGAACTACAGGCATTCCCCACTTACATGACAGGTTAGGGACCAGGGCACTGTCAGAAAGTGGAATTGGTTGAAAAGTGGAACCCAGACTTCTTCCTATTGGGAACATAAGGGAATTACAGAGACTTGATTGGGACTGCAGCACATGCATATGCTACTTACAAAGTCTTTCAGCCAGCTTGGTGCCTGTTCCCCCTCCCCAGCTCACTCTGCCAGTGGCACAAGTGCATAATCCAAAGTAAGTTGAGAGGTGAAAAGGATGCAGGGCTGACTGAGACTTTGCAAGCAGTGTGTGTGTGTGTGTGGTGTCCCAGGCAAGCCTCTGCAATTCCCATATGATCCCTGCAGGAAGAAGGTAGGAAAAGAACTGATGAAAGAACAAACCTTGCATTGAATGAACAGTATATGTACATAATTTACAATGTTCCAAAGCGCAGAACACTGAATAACAATTTTTTGAAAAGCAGGGAGACACCTGCTTTTGTGGAAGAAATCTATATCCGCAGATTCTGTATCCATGGATTCAACCAACCATGGCTTGAAAATATCCTCCCCCCATAAAATCCAAATAGCAAATTTTGATTTTGCCATTTTATATAAGTGATGCCATTTTACTACACCATTGTACATAATGTGACTTGAGCATCACATATTTTGGTATCCATGTGGGGTCCTGCAGTCAAACTAGCAGATACCAAGGGACCACTGAGTTTCACCACTGATATGTGGGCCAAATATGTGGGCCACACGGTGTACAGAAAACCTACACACACAGACAGATATCTACACAAAGACTCCAACCACCACCCAGGACAAAAAAGGAGCACAATAAAAATTCTGGTAGACTGTGCAAAAAGAATTTGTGAACCTCACCTCTTGAATGAGGAACTGAATCATTTAAACTGGGCTCTACAGGCTAATGGGTACTCCAGCTCACATATCCGAAGGGCCTCAAGACCCCGAAAAAACCACAGGAGTAAGGATAAACAGCCACCTGAAGGGAATGTGTTTTTACCATATATCAAAGGAGTCAATGACTGAATAGGGAAACTCATGAAGAAACATAACCTCCAAACAATTTACAGACCAACCAGGAAAATTCAGCAAATGCTTCTCTCAGCAAAGGACAAGAGGAATCCCCTAACTTCTGCAGGAATTTACCGCATACCGTGCAGCTGTGGTCAGGTCTACATAGGGACCATAAAATGCAGCATCCAAACACGAATCAAAGAACACAAAAGATACTGCAGGCTGATCCAGCCAGAAAAGTCAGCAGTAGCAGAACACACTATAAACCAACCCGGACACAGAATTCTGGACCATTCTAACAACTACCCGGTCAGGCTACACAGAGAGGCCACTGAAATCCACAAACACTTAGATAATTTTAACAGGAAAGAGGAGACTCGGAAGGTCAACAAAATTTGGCTGTCAGTATTGAAAAACACCAAAATCAAACCACAAAAGATACTAACAAGCCCTAACGAGCCTCACCTGGGATCAGGAAGTCTCCCTCCAGGAACAAGTACACACAATACACACAATAGGACTATTATGCTAATTGCTCCCTCCCCTCTGGAGGAGGAGACTGGCATATATATTCTCCACTTCACTTCCAATTCACCATTCCTCTGAAGATGCCAGCCACAGATGCAGGCGAAACGTCAGGAGAAAATACAACCAGAACACAGTCTCAAAGCCCGAAAAACCCACAAGAACCACTGAGTTTCACATTAAGATGTTTGTGCGCACCTTATTTTCTGGGATACACAGGATTAGTTTGTATGTCATTTGTATTCTGTAGAGTCATTGGGCTGCCACAGGTCGTGATCTGATTGTTTCAAGTGATGACACCAAAAAGTTCCAGGAGAGAGCTGCAGGCCACAAACCCTGCTCTGTGCAAAATAGAATGTGCCAAGTGGCTTTTCTTCATGGATTGGAGGGGTGTGTGGGTTCCATCTTGCTCTTTGCTTCTAGTGGCAGAATGCTGGGACTTTTTCTGTCAATAAAGATTCTGCTGCTTTTCACAGACTGAACCTCCCAGTGTGTGTGCAGCTTTGTTTTCATATCTATTCAGGGATGAATGAGTATGCTATGACTAAGTGTGACAGATGTGAGTAGGCAAAAATGAGGGGGGTGGGTGGGAAGGTCAGCTAGTAGTAATATATAATAGTTAGTAGTAAAGTATAATAGTAACCAGTTCAGAAAATAAGGAACTGATAAGTTATTGGAGAAAATCACAAGAAGGATTCCAGAAAGCTTTCTTCCATATAGACTCATGGGAGGAGATATCTGTCTTTCTGATCTAAAAGGTCTGACGTTCTGAAAGGACTTTGGTGGCGTGAAGGCTTTGGTTTCCAAACAAATATTGCCTGCATGACCTGTTCCATTCTAAGACTTCTTTTTATGTCTTACTTGTCCTCCTCCCCCACCTCTGCCCTTATCTGGGCTCCAGACTGTTCTCTTTCTCTTTCTAGCCTGTCTAACAACATAACCATGTCTATATCTCCTCCAGTCCTAACACATGCCACTACCGGGTGGAATTTTTGCAGCTCATGATGGTAGTGGAAGCACTTGGTTGGCAGTTTGGTCCTAGCTGTCAGGATGAAGCCACTTCCAGCTTCCCAGCAAGCTGCATGACCTCGCATTGGCTCCTACTCTGGTCAGAAAAGGGGATATTTAAGGAGCTTCTCACCAGGTGAGAGTTAATTTGGTCTTTGAGTGTCATCCTACCCTCTTGCCCTTATTTTGCTGCATTGTATAATTGCTTAATAGTCACAACTTATGAGCAGGATTCAGGCTGCAGTTTCAAGAGCCTTAGGGATGGATATATTACCATGGAAAATTCCTCTTGTGGAAGTTCCAGGTGCACGGTTGGCAACCCGTGTGTACAGCATCAGGAGGTGCTAGTGTTCCCTGTACTCTCAGCTGACTGTGTGGATCCCATGTAAGTCACCGCATTGGGCTGTGACTGTGGGCCAGAGGGTGGGGCTCATCAGCCAACAAGTGGGTCGGCTGATGCCCAGATCTGGACCCATGAACATGCCAACCTTGTAATAGCTGTAACCAAAGAAAGTTGTGGCCTATTTTTCTCACATAAGTCTTATGTATTATGGTTTTCGTGTTGCTTTGATGCTCACCCTTGAACACACAATCCTTCTCCTCAGTCAGCAGATTTGTCTGTTCTGCTCCCCATTAGAGAGAAAGGCACTCACTGTACCATTCAATTAAATAGAACAGATTTTTTAACTTCAGCATTACTTAAAAGAATCTACTTAGGTGAAATCAGTAGAAAAGATATCAGATTAATAGCTTAACACATTAATTAACTCATTAATTCCAAGCTATGGGAAAGACAGAATGAACATCAGGGAAAAAAGAATCAGAATGAAGAGCATTTCTTCATGCTATCACCTATACATAGAATCATAGCATCTTAGAATTGAAAAAGTATTTAGTCCAAACCCCTACCATGCAGAAGTACACAATTAAAGCAGTCCTGAAAGATACTCATCCAATCTCTGTTTAAAGACCTCCAAAGAAAAAGGCAGGATATTCTACTGCTAAGTAATTCTTACAGTAAAAAAAAGTCTTCCTTATCTTTAGGTGGAATCTCTTTTCCTGAAAACTGAATCCATCAGTTCATATTCTAGTTGCTGGAGCAGTATTCTTTCAGATATTTATATATGGCTATCAAGTAACCTTTCAATCTTAGAATCATAGAATCATAGAGTTGGAAGAGACCACAGGGGCCATCCAGTCCAACCCCCTGCTATGTAGGAACACATATCAAAGCACTCTGGACAGATGGTGGCGGGTGGGGGCAGGGGCAGACAGTTTCCTCTTTTTTGCACCCCCCTGGCATGCCCAGGGCAGGCATCCCAGTTACCCCACCCTAGATACACCTCTGATTAGAGGCATTCCTTTTTCATGCCCTTCTGGAAATGTCTGCTTCTAATCTTTCAAAAAAAAAAAAAGCTTAATACTTCCTGATAAATCGTAGTGCAAATACATGGACCTCAATCTTCTGTACTTTCTATTCTAACAGGGCCACCAGCTTGTACTTGTTGTAGCTATAACATGGTCAACATTCTGGCAACAAAAAATGTGGCAACCACCCTGTCATCCATATTCTGCACCCCATATATGTAGTGGCACAGCTGTCCAGGCTTCTCCCCTAAGTTCCCTTTTAAAACACCAAGAAAAATACCTGTTCATTTCAGGCAGACAAATCTCATTTTGGACTACAACTTCCAGAACATGCATTGGCGCTCTTTTCCAGATCTTTCCACACAATATGAAAAGGTAAAATAGAAGGGGATAGGGATATGGGGTTGAGGACAACAAGGCCCTATCTGTGCTTGGGTGCATATTACAGTTTGCTGTCCTGATACAATACCGTTACACTCTCTCTCTCTGCATGTATGTGTATATACATATAAATGCAGTGGTGTAGTGGTTTGAGTGTTGGACTACAACCCTGAAGACCAGGTTCAATTACCTTTTCAGCCATGGGAAACACTTTGGGCACATCACACACATTATCAGCCCCAGAAAACTCCATGATAGTTTCACTTTAAAATCAGCATAAGTCAGACACAACTTGAAGACAAACAACAACAACGATGTACCTAAATCAGTTTCTTGATGCAGTGGGGCCAATGAATGGGCATCAGTTCTTTTAAAAAGATTTATTTTATTATTTTATTTTGTATAAATAAAATACGCACAGAAGTGTCCTGTCCAAAAAAGCAAGATTGATGTATTCTTTTGCTGGAGAAAAAAAAGGCCCATTGGAAGTATTGAAAACATATAGTATCACAAACCATGTCCTTTCCATGTCTGAAGGGGTGGCAATCCACACAGCAGGGTTGCCTGGGCCACTTCCCTCTGTATTCATTTCATCAAAGGTTGCAAAAGATCTGAAAATTCTCCATTTGCCTCATCCCTCCTTCCCACACTGACTAAGGCAGAACCACTGACAGGCTTTAAGTTGTATTACAACTTACCAGGGCCTAGCCTGAGAACATATTCTAAATGTCATCACTGAGCCTTAGATTATGGAATCTAGAGACAGAATGAAAGTACTTTTCCAGAAGGCACATCCATTGCTAACAAAAAGCCACAGCTCCTCACATCTGGATTAGAGGTTTGGAATTTTCGCCTTAGCTATCATTACCATCTATTAGACTCTGAGCTAGGTCCACCCTATTCACCTAAGCCTTTAATGGTACTTAAGATTCATCTTTATACCTGTTGTTTCCTTAAGTGGAATGAGGGGAGTGGCTCTGTTTATCCATGTATTGGTAGTTTCCTAGTGTTTTAAATTTTGCTATTGTATTTTCAGAATTTGGAAATGTTGTTATTTTTGTAGTATAACTCACACAATTCCCCAGCTAACATAGCCAGTGCTGTTCTTGGCTGGTAGTTCCTGGAACTGGTAGAGAGCAACATTTTCAAGTTCTGATTGTCTTCTGTATTGTTTATGTGCAACATTGATGGTGTTGCAATTTGAGAATCCAAATAGAAACCAGGGCTAAGCAGACTACTTCATTCACATTATAAAGGTTTGACCCAAGACATTTTGCTGCCTGGTGCAAACATGGTACCTTCTCTATTCTAGATTGGCAGTTGAGGCTTGATGATGTTCCATCATAATTTATTCAACACTGATGTTGAGACAACACCCTTCATCGCTTTTGAACGTATCAGGCTGGGCTGCAGGTTTTTTAACACTGTAGCTGATAATGTAAACAGGCAGATAGAACCATCAAGGTATAGTGGTTTGAGAGTTGGACTATGACCCTGGAGACCAGTGTTGAATCCACACTCAACCATGGATACCCACTGGGTGACCTTGGACAAGTCACATTCTCTCAGCCTCAGATCTAGGCAAGGGCAAATCTGCTCTAAACAAACCTTGCCAAGAAATCCCTGTGACAGGTTCTCTTTAGAGCTGCCATAAGTGCAAAATGACTTGAGGACACACAACAGCAGCAGTCAGGTACATAAATGTAAATGTGTATGACTGTAATACAACAACAAGCAATACTGAAATGCCCAATTTTAAGTATTTCCATCAGGGATGGGGATGGGGAATCTGCAGGTTGTAGACTAGATGTTGCCCCATCCAGCTCCCAGACTCCTCCCGCTGCTTTCTTCCAAAAGTGATGGAGGATAAGAAACTTTTCAAAGCCCAGGGAAGTGTTGCATGGACTTGAGCACCAGAGCCTGCAGTCCAGAAAGCTGCATCATGGCCCCACACTGTCAACTTAGTGAGACCAGCTGCTGGAATGCAACCCCTATAACTTTTTCCAAATTGGAATTTAGACCCTGGAGCAGGGAAAAACAAAACAAAAAACAAATCTCACCCTTGATTTACATGCTGTCCCAGAATTAATGGATCAATTTACATAGAGTCCATACCAGTTCCTGCATTTCACAATTTAAAAAACTGAAAGATTGTAAATTGTTATCATATATGACTTATCATTATATATATATATATCGATAGATAGATAGATGTGTACCTACTATATAAAAGTCAAAGTTTATGGGTGATCCTGTCTGTTTGTCTGTGTCAGGCAGGCGAAGACCTCATATGATTGGCTGTGTGAGGTGAGAAGACCTCAAATGATTGGCTGGCTGTGAAGATTCTATGGAGTCCTGGGTTGGCAGTTCAGGAAGGGGCCTTGAGAATTCTCAGCCAGAGAGCTCTGAATAGGCCAGTTGCTATGGTTATGAGGCCTAACAGCAACTCTCCTCATGAACCCAATCCCTGTATGTTAACAACTCTGATTACAGACTGGGGAATATGGGCAAAAGTTACAGGTACTGAACAACACAGTTTGGGGGATTAGAAACACAGGATCTCAAATCTGTGTATTTCAACCGCATCTAACTCCTAAGGAAAGGTAAGGTAAGGTAATTCCTAAAGTATTTCTAACAAGTGTTACCTATAAGAAAATAAAATCCCAGTCAATGCCGGGTAAATATGCTAGTATATATACGAAAGCAGCATCATAGAATTCAAAGAAATGTACAATCTGCGCTAAATTGGTATTCCAATCAACATGTTTCTCTCTGGGAAGTACAAAAAAGACACTTAAAAATGGAGGACAAATACAGCTGGCCCTCAACATTTGTGGGTTTGATATTCAGGGATCTGATTATTTGCAAGTCCCCCCCCCAACCTCAGGTACTTCTTTTCAGGGGGAACTTTCCCTCTCAGTGGCTCTGATCACACCGTGCAGCCCTTTAAAAACCCACCCCTGGTTCTTCTCCTTCTCCACCAGCCACTGCCTGGCTAGGTAAGGATGGCTCACATTCCTATTTCTCAGCATCACAAGCGCTCTCCTAATGCCTCTCACCAACCAAGGAAGGAGATAGGTGAGAGAAAGGAAATATAGGCCCCCCATGCTGACCCACACTCCTTCCCTCTCCTTTTCTTGATCTTGATTGGACCCTGGGTGCCCACTCTCCCTGTCATTCCTCAGCTCCCCTTCCCACAGACACACACACTTTTGCAGGGGCCCTGTTCTCCTAATGAATGGGGAGGGGCGACTGTAACATTTTACTGCAGTATGCCAAATGTTAGTGTACTAAACCTGAGGATCTCACTGATAGTTTTAGGCAAAACGCTTGCTTTCAAACATTTGGGGCAAGATCCAGACAGAAATGCTGGTGGGTAATTAATGACATCTCAGTGAAAAATGCAGCTACTTGCAAACAGCCATCATAGAGGCAAAAATGTGATGAATTCTTGTTGGCATCTAAGCTGATAATTGCTCAGAAAACAATTCAGGGTAAGGGAATTATTCCAAAAAACAATTATCTCCCCAACAGAGATCTCGTGTGGCTGTTGTCATCACAAGGAAGGGGAAGCACTTATGGATTCATTCATTACTCAAGGAAGATCCCACAAAGGGAGAAGATTGGTGGCAAGAATAGGAACACAGAGAAAGAAGTAGCTCTGTGAGTGTTGGACTATGACCCTGGGGAGCAGAGTTTGATTTCCTTCTTGGCCATGGAAACTCACTGGGTGACTTTGGGTTTGCCACATACACTCTTGGCCCCAGAAAACCCCATGATAGGTTCACCCAACAACAGCAACAACAACAACAACAACAACTGTGTAGTTATGGCTGCTAGCCAGCAATTCCTTGGTCAAGTCACAAGAATTTCTGGCTAACACTTCAAGATAGAAGTTTCATCAATGGGAGCCAATGGCTAGAAGAAAGATCAGTCGGTATACGTTTGAATTTTTGAATGACCAAACCAGTGTGTGTGTGTGTGTAGCATATGGAAATGACAGAGAGAGAGAGATGGAAAGAGAGATAGTTTGGCTGTCAGTTTGGAAACACACACAAAAGGAAAGTTTTTGAGCTGGAGTTAGATAAAAGAAATGATCAGAAATGTCCCTGACTATATTGCTTTGCAGTTCTGTTTAATCAAAGGCATAAATAAATAGCCTCACAGACAAAGTTTGACTTTTATATAGTAGATATAAATAATCTACTATATAAAAGTCAAACTTTGTCTGTGAGTTTGTCTGTTTGTCTGTGCCAGGCAGGCAAAGACCTCATATGATTGGCTGAGTGAGGCAAGAAGACCTCATATGATTGGCTGGCTGTGAAGATTCTATGGAATTTTGGGATTGGCAGTTTAGAGAGGAGCCTTTAGAATGCTCAGCCAAGTGCTCTTGGGCCTCAGGTTGGTTGCTATGGAGATGAGGCCTATCATCAATAAGGATGCCAGAAAACATTTGGGAGACATATGTGAGAAAAATTAAAGTGACATACACAACATAGTTGTAAGGTCTTCTCACCTCACACAAAAGATTGTATGGGTTCCATATGTGAGGAATCTTAAAGCTGAAATTCAAAACAAAAAAATGCTTCCAGAAAAATATAAAGCCATTGCACAAATTCAACAGAAAGCAAAAAAATCAGAAGCCAGTACATCAACATCACCTGACAACACAGATTGAATTGAGGACTATGGGGAAAAGTAACAGGTACTGGAATAGGCTGGTTGCTATAGAGACAATGCCTAGCAGCAAGGAGGAGGACAGTGTATTCCCTCAGAAAGCCAACTTCTGTCTGTTAACAACTCTGAATACAGATTGCATTGGGAAATATGGAGAAAAGTTACGGGTACTGGAGAAGACAGTTGAGTGAGTTCTTAAGAGGAAAATAAATCCCGAGCAATGCCAGGTAAATACACACACACACACACACACACACACATATACATACAAATACACACATAAATATACATAGTATTTGGTCTTTAGAGACTAGGAAACAGGAGACTATAGTAATTTGTGCTTGATCTCTAATATTAGATGAAGAGGAAATTTGGGAAGCATTTCATTTATTTCCTTCCTGTTGTTACACTGAACAGAGGGAATTGTAGAACTATGAGTGTTACAGAAGTTCCTCCAAATGAGAATTTAGTTTGAATAGCAGGTAGAAATGACTCAACAAAAATCCTTCAGAGAATTTTTTTTTTTTAAGTAGGGAAAGAACAACCAACCTGTGGTGTTTATACATAATTGTTTCACAGTAGCCCCTTTCAAAGACTTCCCTCTCACACATTCACATTATGAGCATGCCTATTTTACCATGTTGAAGGAGCAAAGCTGGGTCCCTGACTGAAGCACAGGGTACAAAAATGTAGCCATGGCCCTGAAATTATTAAGGCCACTGGGGTGCAGTGTGTGTGCAGATCTAGTCTCCAATGCTGAACTGATTACCCAGCTTTGCATGAAGTTATCGTGACTAATAGGACATGACAGACCTGTTTTCCTATATGGATTTTTCTAGCTTCCACTTTGGATTCATTTAAGCTGATTGTTTATGTACTATGGTCTTCACACTTTGATCCCCCAGCTGGTTTTGGACTTTCTCCAAGAAGTTCCAAGCAATATGGTCAGGATTCTGGGAACTGTAGGCAATTTGGGGGCCCAGCTTTCAGAGCTGATGTCCAGAATTCCTTGAGGCACTAGACTAGTACCCTAACACATTCACTTTGCTAGCTTGAGCAGTGGTGAGGATGGTTAAAATCCAACCTAAAGAACAACAACATGAGGGCTTTGTTTTTAATGTGAATGTCTAAAAAAGAGAAACTGACGTATTTGTCCAAATAAAATTGTCACTCTGGAGACTGAAGTGACTTCCTCAAAAATGTAGCTAATTCTGGTACCTGTCCTCCATGTTTGCAACAGGTGGAATGGAACAACTTCTGCACCTTCTAAAGAAGGCAGAGAGGACCATCCTTATTTTTTCTACAGTGAGTCAGGTCACGCATGCCGGTTTGTTTCACACTGTACCTGGCATGTGGATGAAAGCATCACAAGAATCTTGCAAATGTCATTTGAGCCAGAAGTGAATCTGAGGCATGTGAGGTACTTACACAGAATAACTTGGCAGATTCTTAAGCTTGTTTTTCATGTGGCCTAATCCTCATGTCAGTGTATACCCATACCTCCCTCTTCCCAAGGAGCCACAGTGAGATGCAAAACTGAGGACTGGGAGGAATATAGGCTGAACTCTAATGCAGAACTAGGCAATGTGAACCCCTCCCTCCAATACTGGAGGTAAAATGCTTTTGGAGTACCGTTTGCCAGTGTGGTGTATTGCTTTGAGCACTGAGATATGACTCTGGAGACGAGGGCATGAATCCCTATTCAGCCACAAAATCCCTTTGAGTGACTTTGGGCAAGTCACATTCTCTTAGCCCCAGAAAAGGACCATTGTAAAGCTTCCCCTTGCCAAGAAAAGCCTGTGATAGGTTCATCTTAGGGTTGTCCTAAGTTGGAAATGACTTGAAGGCACACAGCAACAACAACAACAACAACAACAACAACACAGTAGCTGGAGTCAGGAACACAAGTGGGAGGCTGCCATTGCGCTCATATAGTTCTTGTGAGCTCCCCATGGGCTTTATGAGAACTGAAAGCCAGACTGGTAAAGTCTTTGTCTGACCCACTGTTGCTCTTATGTTTTTAAATAATATAAGAGAAGAGCCTTAGGGTGTCTGTGCTATGCAGAATTATTTTGCTTGTGTGCAGCACAAAGCCAACTCAGACACCCCCTGGAGCTTAGTGTGCCCCAGGCAGCTACTGAAAAAATGCCAGTCTGTGTGCATTTAGAGAAATGACATTTTATGGTCCAGTTGGGCCTTTGAACTCCTTGAGGTACGCAGCTGGGTTGGAGGCAGCTGAGCAGAAAATGTGGCACAAACTGTAATAATGAAGATATAGGTCAGAATTAGGAGATGTAGGAGAGTGATTCTTGCTTTCAGTTGGGCCACAATGAGGAATTCTGCCTCTTGAAAAATGTGGAGGTCACCATGTTTTCTAGCGTTTCAACCATGCTTGGTTGTTTAGGTGCAAATGTCAGCCATTATTGCTGAGCATGAGAATAAAGGGCACAGAGATATCTTTTCATCTGTCTGCCTGGAGAAAATGTGGTTCTTTAGGTTTCATTGGGCGGGCAGGAGACAGACATTTCCAAAGTGAAAGGGCCCCTTGAGCGTCGCACAAATGTTAGAAGCAGTCCACACAACGCATTCACATTTGTACGACACTCAAGGGCCTAATGCAGACTACATTTTTTCATGTGCAGTCCAGGGCCCTGTGCGCACTTACCTGGTGTGTGGAGCCTCGGGAGCCAGGCCGGTCATGCTTCCTGTGCAGTGCAGCCTGGGAAAGGTCCCAGGCTGCACTGCAGAAGGAAGAGGCAGGGCGCTCACGCGACCGGGAAGCAGCTGCGGAGCCGAAGCAGCAGGGATGCGAGAGCCTCCCTCCCCAGGCTTCTTGCGCTAGCCCCGCACCCCAGCTCCACGAAAGGGTAAGGTGCGAAAAGAACCAGGATTGTGGAAGAAGGAGAATGGAAACTTTAGTTTGAAATGAGCAATTGCTACTTGTTTTTCATTGAGTTTATACAACTTACAATAGTTCGATCAACCTATGCAGTAAGTTATCTTTCTGGCAACCTGAGAAGAATCCCAGTTGCATTTCTTCCAATAGCCTCTAGTTGTTCACAGGAGATACATTTTGTCTAATCTCCCTCTTAAACCCTCCATGTTAGAGGCCATGCTCCCATCTTACAGACAAAACCAGGCATAACCTCATTAGGCAGTTAATGAATGGCAGGGAAGCTAGTAGTACACATCCTAAGAGCACCTTCTAAAAGGCACCCTATGTAATTCTTGTTGTGTTGTGCCTTCAAGTCATTTCTGATTTATGGTGACCCTAAGGTGAACCTATCATGGGGTTTTTGGGGGCTGAGTGTATCTGATGCACCCAAAGTCACCCAGTGGGTTTCCATAGCTGAGTCCAAAGCTCAAACTACTACACCATGCTGGCTGTCTATCCCAAGTAGTATGTCCCCTAAATATCTCACCTCTGTCCTGGGCTCAGCATTGTTTAACATCTTTAGAAATTGCTTAGATGGTGGAATAGAAGGAAATACAAAGCAATGTGAAAAGGATCTAGAGGTCTTAGTAGACCATCAGCTAAGCACGAGTCTACAGTGGATTCAGTGGCCAAAAGGCCAGTGCAGATCTGGGCTGTGTGAATAGGAGCTGTTTTCTGCTGCTCCAGAGACGAGAACACAGATCATGGATTCTAATTACAAGAAAAGAGATTTCACTTGAACTTTAGGAAGAGCTCCTTTTCTGTAAGAGTGGAATGGACTCCTCAGAGGGTGGTGGACTCTTTAAACAGAGATTTGAATGGGCATTTTTCAGGAACTCTTTAGTTGTACATTCCTGCATGGCACAGGGGTGGACTAGATGACTCTGCCAACTCTAAGCCCCTTTCCACAGTGTCCTCTCATCCTGGCATGGAGATGGGAGAGGAGCATGACTGTGATGATACTTCTGCATGATCTGCAGTCCTACTCCTCTCCTATCCCCAGATAGCACAATTGCAGATTAAATCATTGTCGGGTTTTCCCCATCAATGACCTGCGATCACACCACCATCCCATACTTACCTGTCCCACAGAAGGGGAGGAAGTGCAATAGCTGCATTTCCTATCCCAGAGCAGCCTGGAAAAGTATCCAGTTGCACTGCGAAAGGAAGCGGCATGTCCATTGTACTTCCTTCTGCAGGGAGCTGGTCCTGTATGGAGGGAAGCGCTGCCATCACACTCCCTTCCCAGCAGGGATCACCACCAGAGCACAACAGGACAAGGTAGGGTGCTGAAAGGGCCAACATTTCTATGATTCTATCATTCTAAAGACAAAACAAGAATTGTGACTTTCCAGGGCTTGGGAAGCCTGTTGGGTATCTGCCAATGTCCACTCCATAGCAGGAGGGTTCACTGCCAGCCACTGCCAGCCTTGGAAATCTGCCTGTTTTTCCTTGTTGTCATTGCCGGATCACTTGCCCTCTTTGAGCATGGACAGCAGTAACAAATCAGAAGAAGCCACAACTGTTGCTAAGGATGCAAATTTAGACCCAGAGGGAGAGTGAATGTGGAGCAGCAAGGAGCAAGAAGGAGGTGGACCAACATTGGGAGGTGCTCCCTCAGTTTAACTTGCCCTAGGGCTGTGGTATTCCCAGATGTCCCAGCCAGCATGGCCTACAGTTGGCAATTCTGGGAACGGAGATTCCAACTATCTGGAAAACCAAGGACCGAAAATCACTTCCCTAGGGTTCACCCAAGCATGCAACTGACATTACATGGAGGACAAAATGTTTGGCAAGGGAACAAATAATGGTCATAAATAGTAAAAATTACCTAAATGTATTGGAAGGAGACAGTGCATTCAAACTGAGTAAAAAAAAATGTATTTGGAATGAACAGAACAGGATGCAGGGGTGTTGTTGTTGGGGGAAGCAGTGAAGGCATTTGTTGTTATCTGCCCTCAAGTCATTTCCAACTTATTGTGACCCTAAGGTGAACCTGTCATGGGGTTTCCTGGGGCTGAGAGTGTGTGACATGGGTTTCCATGGTCAAGTAGGGAACTGAACCCTGGTCTCCAGGGCTGTAGTCCAATGCTCAAGCCACTACACCATGAAGGCATTATCTTCCCACAAGTAAGAATTCTGCCTCAATATGATTTTTCCTCAAATCTCAAAATTTCTAGCATTGCAGTAACTGAAAACTTCAGTTGAACAATTAGAAATAAAGTTTAGGCATCCAGAGAAAGCGGGCAGGCCAAATTACCAAGCACATGCAAGCACAGCAAATTGAAGAGTTCTGGGTGTAAACAGTTTTCAAGGTCTTATGTCCTGTAATGCTTGGAATTTTTGGTGGCTGAAGGAAAATTTCATTGGGGGAAACAGAACACTTACTATGGGGTAATGCTCTCATTATATACTTGTTATGGATATGGCCCTGGTAGGCTTATTTTCTGAAAGTGCTGGGAAGCATGAGTTGCTGGAGTATGGGCAAGATGGTGACATTTTTCCATTAAGGCTTCCTGCCTTTTTCTTGTTAACAATCACCTCAGGCTAACAGGAGGAGATGTGATGTACTGGGAAGGTGGAACTCAAAAGGGCTGCTGTACAGTGGAGCAACTGTGGAGACTGGACCAGACACTGGACTGTTCCCATCACTGCAGTGGGGCTACAACCATCTGAAGAAGTCATCATAGCTGTGTACACCCATGGCTGCCTACAGTGCTTGGGATGCAGTTTGTTGTTGTTGTGCCTTCAAATCATTTCTGACATAAGGCAGGTCTAAGGTGAACTTCTCATATGGTTTTCTGGGGCTGAAAGTTTGGCCCTTTTTGCTGCACCTTACCTTTTTCCGGCGCTGGGGTGCGGGGATCGCACAAGCAGCCTCCGGCGAAAGGCTCTCGCATCCCTGCTGCTTCAGCTCCACACAAGCTGCCTGCTTGCGTGAGAGCCCCACCTCTTCCTTCCACAGCACAGCCTTGGAGTTTCCCAGGCTGCGCTGGGGCAGGAAGCGCGACCGGCGCTGCTCCGGAAGCTCCGCAGGCTCCGCACGCCAGGTAAGTGCACATGGGGCCCAGGTGCCGGCCTGTGGAGCGTCGTGCGATTGTGAGTGCGTCATGCAGATTGCTCCTCACAATCACATGACACTCCAGGTGCCCTTTCACATGGCAAATGCTGTACGGAAAGGGCCTTTGTGATGCACCCAAGGTCATCCAGTGGCTTTCCATGGCTGAGTGAGGAATCAAACCCTGGACTCCAGAGTCATAGACAAATGCTCAAACCACTACACCATGCTGGCTCTCCATTCACCATTTCATGGATGAAAGTGAGAACATAATGATAAGAAAGTTATTTTCAGACCGCAAACCACATTGAGACCCTATTCTTCCAGCTATATTCTGGACTCAGACTCAATTTTGCCTGCTATATTGATGTACTTTGATTTCAATATTCCTCCACTTATTTAAGCACCAAAAAGAGGCTGTTTGTCCTTTCTGAACAAAAATCTTTTTGTGTCCTGGAAGGAATACAGTTATATGGCTAGCCTGAACTCTTCTGGAAAGGCGTGCAAGGAGTTTTAACAGGAGTAGTCACTGAGAAGTTTGAAGGTTTCCTCCAAATATGCTTCCAATTGTAACAAGACAGGGAGAAAGGCCTCTCCAGAGGATATTAAAACAGGGAGATTCTTAGGAAAGAATGCATGTTACATTGCAAAATGTGGAGTTGGTAGGTAACTGGTTGCATATAAGCAATTACTTATAATTAGTTACATTTCAAATAACAAATGTATTCAAAATTACATTGTGACTGTAACTTAACAAAAGTAGTGAAGCTGTAATTTTTCAGAATTTTTTATGGCAATATGGTTACAGGGTATTGCCTTAATGAATGTTGTAGGAAGAATATCACAAAGTTCAAGTGCTGGTGCTTGCTGTGAGATGGATAAGAGAAGAATATATTTTGTGCCATAGCAGTAATAAGGCACTTGGAGATACTAGGAGCATTCAGATGTTTTTAAAGTAACTAATAGCTATTTTTTTTAATTAATTGGGGAGGAGTTACTTCTTAGAATTTTAACATAATGACAACTACCAACTCGAGGGCCCTTGGGTCTACTTTTACTTACTTTAAAAAAGTAAGGAAAGGAAAGCAGTGCCTCCTCCACTCCCTGCACAGTTATAGATTTCCCTTTCCAAGAGAACTGAATGACATCTTTCCCCACTTCCCTGTTGCTAAATGAAAGCCTTTCAACTGCTTTCATGGTGTCTGTGGCTCAGCTTTGGCCAGCTGGGCCTGGGGACAGTGATCAAACAATGATGCCTTGCATATTGCAGCTGAATGATGGCACCTGTTATTGTTCCTCTCATTTTGTAACCATTTATCATGCCTGTGGTTTTGACACACTGGAATGCCTTTTCGGGAGTTGTGACACGCAGGGAATTGTTTTCATTTATGACAGCCCCAAACCTGTTCTATTGTACATCCAGGGAAATAATGGGTGTTGGTTTTTTCTTTCTTTTTAAAGAAAATGGTTTTGTTTTGTTAATTTTTTTTGGGGGGGGGAGTGCCTCCAGTTTGGAATGGGGAAAAAGCAAGAAGAAAATAGAGGAGAGACATCTAGCAAGATGGGATAGTTTTAAGTGCTTATGTAATTCAGGATAAAATCTATACCCATCCTATGTCTCCAGTCCAATTATAGTCCCACTCCCTCTTGCACACAAGACCAGTGAGTCTTGGATATCAATGGCACACTTTTCTTTTTGGTCAAGTATAGAGAATTAAGGCTCAGACTAGATGAACTAGTAAGAGATGTGCTTTAAACTCAGATTGGCCATGCTGTGTGGCCACGCTGGCTGGGGGATTCTGGGAGCTGTGATTGCCTCCCCCCTGCAAAAGAAGTGTTACAAATAGTGCCCCTGGCCCTCAATGAGTTAGTTGTTATCCATGTGGGTTACAGCCTTAGGAAGAACATTTCCACATGACACTCTTGTAGCACAATGATTCCACTTTCAACCTCCTATGGAATCCTGGGGTTTGCAGTTCCGGGAGGGGCCAGCCGGCCCCTCCTGAAACTGCAAACTTCAGGATTCCATAGGAGGTTGAAAGTGGAATCATCGCACTATAAGAGTGTCATGCGGAAATGGCCTTAAAGGATGTTACATAATAGTGGCATTTCAAGACTAATGCTATGCAAAAAAAAGTAAAAAAACAACAACAACACAAAATGAAAGCAAAAACACACAAAACAAAACCAAAACAAAACAAACCAGGATTTTCTGCACACATAACAAATTTCCTGCATAGAATGCGTTTTCCATACAGAAAACAACATTTCTGTGCAGGACACTTGTTTTTTTTTGGGCCAGAACTTCATTTTCTCTGAAGAAAATCCTATTTTCTACACAGGAAACTTTTCTATGCAGAAAATGCTGTTTTCAACACACAAAATACTCATGTGTTGTTGTTGCTGTTGTTGTTTGCACAGAATTAGCCCCAAACTGTGAAGATTCTTGACCATTAATGGTTCTTCTCGTTAAGATTTCCCAACATTTGAGAACTTTTTTTTTTATATCATTTTCAAGGCAATATTTTCAAATATTATTTCCATCTTGTTTTATAAGATCTGGCAAGGGATGTGACTTTTTGAAAATAAACTGAGAAAATTTGTGGCACCATTTAGCTTGACTCTGACTTAAGTTAGAAGGGATGTTGGTGCTAACCCAATTTCTATATCCTCATACGATATTCATAATTTTTTGTAAGTGAACATATCTTCCTATCCAACAATTTTTGAGACCTCCTCAAGATCACAGATGAGCAGTGCTTGATCTTCTTGGACTATAGGTGCCAATAAACCAATCCAATAAACCAATGGTAAGGAATTATTGGAGCTGCAGTCCGACATGTGAATGCCACATATTCCTCATCCTTGCTCCAGTTCATGATCCATCCTGAGATCATAATGTCAAGAAATAGATATCAATATCTCAGACCCCAATGGCATGTACAAACAAGACAGATACTTCCCAGAAATACTCTGTTGCAGCTGGAGAAAGTTAGGAAACAGGATAAGTGTCATTTGTACTCTAGCCAGGTATTTGTACCTGAAGTCTCAAAATTCACAGAGCAGAGTTGGGGTGAAGAATTTTTGCTTTAAGGAGCAGGAAATAGTTGGCAAGGAAGTTCATGTAAACAGTGGAAGTCTGTGGGAATTTCCCTGCTTCCTTCCTATACACAAATGACTTGCATCTGTTTGCCAACCTGAGAAACTGAGAAACCACTGGTGAACTTGTTTCATAATTGGATGATTATGCTTCTTCCTTCTGCCTTAGGATGACCACACACTTTGTTTTACAGAAAATAATCACCTATTTGAAGGGCTGTCAGTAGACATCCTATTTGAAGGCATCTCCTGTCTGAACGGTGGTTTAGTCCAAATCCAGCTTGGGGAAGAAAAAAGAGAGAGAGAGAGAGAGAGAGAAGAATGAATATCAGTGACCTTAATTTCTTCCCAACCACATCAGGACAGCAGATTGAGTAGCAGGCAAACATATAGCTCGTTTAATCTTTCCTACCATCGTGGGATGAGTTGTATTGCTGTTTACAACACCATGCTTCTTTCTTTTTTATTATTTAATTTTAGTTAACTTTAATCCAGAGATACAGGAACCCCATCACACCTTTTGATGCCCCATTATCTGGTAACTTGCTTTTTCAATGCTTCCCAATTAAGGGCAAGTTCCCTTAATTTGATGGAGGATCTTCTCTTCCATCAGTTCTATTTGCCTACAGATGCTTGCTTGGAACCACTCTCAGGCATGGAACCACTCTCAGGCATGCACTGCTTACAAAGCATGATGAAACAAACAAAAAAAGGTGCTATGCTGACAGAGAGACTCTGCAAGCAGTGTGTGTGCGGTTGGTCTCAAGTGAGCCTCCATAAGTCCTTAAGGACAGGACAGGACAGGACATAGGTTCTGCTTTTCAACCAAATCCATTTTCTGACAGTGCTCTGGTCCCTAACCTGACAGATGAGTGAGGGAAGGCTGTAGAAATAAACAAACTAATTCACAACTACTGAAAAAAAAGGTGGGTCAAGAGAACATCCCCCCCATACATAAACAATATAGAATGAGAACTAAATTAAATTAAACTTCAGGAAAAGAGATTCCATCTAAACATTAGGAAGAATTTCCTGAAGAACTTCCTGATGGTAAGAGCAGTTTGACAGTAGAATACGGTGCCCTCAACTGTGGTGGAGTCTCCTTCTTTGGAGGTTTTCAAGCAGAGGCTGGATGCCCATGTGTTGGAAATGCTTTGATGGTGTATTTCTGCATGGCAGGGGGTTGGACTCAATGGCCTTTGAGGTCTCTTCCAGCTCTATCATTCTTGATACCATAAACACATTATTCCTACGCTAACTAAAACACAAAAGTACTCCTACCTCTCCCATAGAAGTTGTAATGAAAATAAAAAGTCGATTAAAATTCTATGTCTTTTTATACTATTACAGATGAATATACATTGAGCTTACTGGAATTACTAGTAACCATAACCCCAGATACTACATTGTTAGATTTCTTATTGCCCTCAAAATCCACAAATGGTTTCCAGTCTTTCAAAAAAAAAAAAAAAAGTTCAATTGGTCTATTTTTTTGAAATCCATGTCATTTTTGCAACTTGGGCAAGTACAATACTGTACAATACTGCACTTATTTCTGAGATGCAACTCCTTCTCTTAGTTAGCACATTCTAATATTATGCAGCTCTCCTGCCTCTTCTGACCTCTTTTTGGTGAGGCATTTCCTTTTTTTTTTTTTTTTTTGACAATGGGTGTTTCTACTACAAGGATGTAGCTTAATGGAGAGAAACATTCATCCCTGCTTGATATGTTATTCTCTTTATCTCCATGATTCTTACTACAGTATAATACCTAAAAGATGGCTGCAGAAATTTAAGTCAGCAACCTGTACAGGAAGCCCCCACCTTTTGATGTCCTCTTGTCTGACAGTTCACTCTTTTGATGCTTCCAAAGTAAGGACAAGTTCCATTCTTAACAATAAGTGAGCCTCTCTAAGTCCTTCACGCTCCCTAGAGTGCAGTACATGGCTTCTGCTTTTCAACCAATTCCATTTTCAAACAGTTGGCTGTCATCAGTATACTATTAGCACTGAATACCAAACCTCAGGACAACCTCTCCCAGAGGTTTTACGTTGATGTAGATGTAGATGATAAATCCTTGGGGAACAAAACAGAGTTGTGGATGACTCCAAAGGTCACCAATTAGGAAAGTTTCAGCACCATCATCTGGGATCATCCATCCAGGAAGAAATGGAGCCAGTGTAACTTGAGATGTGAGATGGTCCAGTATACCATGGTCAGTTGACCATGATGCTGAAGGATCCAGCCAGAATCGACTTGGTAAGTGTTCTCTCCACCTTGTCATCTAAGTCATTGATAAAAATGATGGAAGAGTAATGGCCCAAGGGCAGAACCGTGAGGCACTCCACTTGAGAGCTCCAAGTATGAAGTGCAGCCATTGCTGATGTCTCTTTGGGCATAGTTTTCTAACCAGTAATGGTTTCATCTGACAATATTCCCATCTATTCCACATTTAAAAATAATATGGGACTGAAATCCAAGTAAGCGATATCCACAGAATTCCTACCATCTACTAAACTAGTGATCATATTAATAAATAATTATATATTGATTATAGTGCGCCATTGTACCTAATGGACTAGAGCATCCATGTATTTTGGTAGCCATGGGGGGTCCTGGAACCAAACCCTAGCAGACACCAAGGGCCCACTGTATAGGACAGAACTCCATATGAGCTTTCCAGATAAATATATTTAATAGCTTTTCCTAGCCCAAGTCCCTTTAAACTAAGCCCCTTTAATTTAATCACTTATATTTACTCATCTGGAGCTGCTTTGTATGCATGATCATGACTTAGTCAAGATCATAGAATCATAGACTCATAGAGTTGGAAGAGACCACAAGGGCCATCCAGTCCAACCCCCTGCTATGCAGGAACACACATCAGAGCATTCCCAACAGATGGCCATCCAGCCTCTGCTTAAAAACCTCCAAAGAAGGAGACTCCATCATACTCCAAGGCAGCATATTCCACTGCTGGACAGCTCTGACCGTCAAGAAGTTCTTCCTGAGCTTCAGCTGGAATCTCCTTTCCTGCAGCTTGAATCCATTCCTCCTCGTCCTAGTCTCTGGAGCAGTGGAAAACAAGTCTACTCCCTCCTCGACATGATATCCCTTCAAATATTTAAACATGGCTATCATGTCCCCTCTTAACCTTCTCTTCTGCAGACTAAACATACCCAGCTCCCTAAGCCACGCATCATAGGGCATGGCTTCCAGACCCTTCACCATTTTGGTTGCCCTCCTCTGGACATGCTCCAGCTTGTCGATATCCTTTTCGAATTGACACTGTTGCCACAATCATAACTGTCCCTCCCTCATCTACTTTATTGGGCATCTGCTCCATGGGGAGAAGGAGGTTCATTCTGCTGGTGATTGGCACATGGTTGAATGACATTGCTATCATTCATGGGTAATGGGGTTAAGCCAAAAGAAATTACTTAGCTAAAAATACTTGATAGTTGATACAGAATTCTGGCCATAATTTCTAGGAATTTTTCAAAAATTTGCATATACATATGCCCAGCTTGTCATTATAGTCATTCTTCAGGAAAGTATCTTTCCAAGTTCTGGTCCCTACGAGAAGCTGGCTGTGCTCCAGCACAGTTGCTGCCGCTACCAACTGCAGTGATAACAGCAAGAAAATCATTCTGAAAGGGCACTTGGAGTGTGTGTATCTTCTCCTGACATTGCAAATACAAGCTCTACCCCGATAAGCTGTTGGAGAGTTTCTTTCCCCCACAGAAATTCAATGAAATGTCCTGTCTTCCTTTCTATTTTCCTTTCCACAAATAGGATGGAGAATTTCAAGAAACACAGTGTAACAAACAGCGTTGTCTTCCTTTAAGTCTGCAGAAACTGCAACATTGCCCTCTACTGGACCAAAACATGTCTTCTTCTCGGTCTCTCTCTCTCCCCCTCCCCATCCCTCCACTCTATCTTGCTCTTTCTTTCACTCCAGAAGGCTAGAATTCAAGGACTCAAGGACTTTGAGGAGAGGGTAACATAAAGAGAAACACTAAGGGATACTTGACAGCGGAATGGACTGTTTCAGGAAGCTATGGTCTCTCTCTTGCTGGAGGTATTTAAGCACAAGTTGGATACTCATCTGTCAGGAATACAGTCACTGCAACCTATGCTGAAGATCCTGCATGGGTAGTAGAATTGGATTGGATTATTCGTACAGCGGCTTTTTGTTTCTGTAATCTCTTGCCTTTGAAATTTGCTCTAATTTAATAAGGTAGGGTGTTGTGTGTAGTTGTGGGTGTCCTCCATAGTTGCTATTTACAAGTTGTCCACTTGTAAACAAGTAATATCAATTTGAAATGTACTCAATAAAAAGTTTGGTTTATTAAGCACTTCAGTTTCTATCACTTCCCAATTATAGCAAAAATGATGAGCTTGTCCCCATAAAATAAAATAAAATCATAAAATAAATCCTACCACGTATTTTGAGGACTGCAATGGAGAAATAAAACTATTCAAACAATGATTGTTACTTTCTACTTTGTTTTTTTGTTTTGTTTTTCATAGCCCTGTCTCTCTAATATACTAAGTACTAAGCTGGCCTGACCCTGCTTACATTTCTGAGAGTAGACAGGTTCTAGTGCCTTCAGGATATTTACGTATCTATAAGCAACATTGCATGATAAAATAAGGGTGCTTTTAACAAAAAGATGCAGACTCTTGGAAGTTTCAAAAATGTGCTAAACATTAGAATTGGAATGAATGTAAATATAAGTAATATTTTGTGGTTGTTAGATGCATTTAAGTTGACTCTGGCTTACTGTGACTCCATCAAAAAGTTTTCCTGATAGATTTATTCAGACAAGATATGGCCTTGCCTTCCTCTGAATGTAATTTGCAGCAGTCTCCCTTCTAAGTACTAACCTGGCCTGACCCTCCTTCCACTTTGGAGAGCAGACAGGTTCTAGAGCCTTCAGGGTATTTATAAGCATTTAAATATGCTTTATATATAAGCAATATATAATATATAATATATATATATATATATATATATATATATATATATATATTGCAATATATATAAGCAGTGTTGCATGATGAAAGACCAGATGGAGAGAGCACATTTTACAGCCTCTCTCCTCCAACAACTTGCTGCCACATCCATTCATCACCTAACCTGACTATGACAATCTGGAAAAAAAAATCTGTAAGGCACTTTATAAATGAGCAGAGCAATAACTGTGTCTGGTGGAACCTGGAGCTAAGTCACAGGGTTTTATAAGTTGCAGCATGGCATAATAGTTTGAGTGTTGGACTACAACTCTGGACACCGGGGTTTGATTCTCTGCTCAGCCATGGAAATCCACTGGGTGACCTTGCGAGTGTCACATACCCTCAGCCCCAGAAAACCCCGTGATAGCTTCACTGTAGGGTTGCCATAAGTCAAATATGATTTGAAAGCATGCAATAACAACAATGATGACTGCAACAGCCAGCTTCTTGAATTGTGCCCAGAAACAGACTGGTAGCCAGTGGAACTGCTGTAGCATCGGAGTTGTACAGTCTCTGTACCCCACCCCTCTTAACACTCTGACAGTACCTCTTTGCACCAGCTGAAGTTTCTGAGCATTCTTCAAAGTCAGCCCCATGTGAAATATATTACACAATAATCAAAATGTAACTAGCACAAATGTAAATAATCCAAGGGATGTAAATAAGGTATGTGCCATGATGGTCGTATCAGGTGTCTCCAGGAATGGGCACAGTTGGCACATGAATTTTAAGTGTGCAAAACACTCCTGGCCACTGTAGAAACATGGGGCTCCCAAGCTCATGGCTGAGTCCAGGAATACACCCAAATTGCAGATGTGCATCTTCAGGGGAAGTGTAACTTCATCTAGCACAGAACAGTCTGAATTCCTGTTTCTGAATCCCTGTTTGCTGGTCTGATCAGGAGCACCTCAGTCTTGTCTTGCTTGTCTATGTATGAAAGAGAGGGCCTGGTTCTTTGATGGAACAGCTGGTATCTCCATGCCCAGAACTAGAGGTTGAAATAGTTTTGGTGGGGTTCATTCTGTCCTTTTCCCCCTCTTCTCCCCCCATCCATCCAATGGCTCTAATCCATTGACATTACTTCACCATTCCAGGCCCCAGGAATTGGTGGCATGTCAGGCAAAATATGATGGTTTGAATCTTTCTTTTTCATGAAGGTGATGGAGGTGCCTGATGGCTTATCTGGATGACAGCTCTTGTCATCTGGAATCACATGCGAGTCAAAATCTGTTATATATCTGGAGATAATATATACCTGGACTCAGTGTGGGGTAAGGTACTGCTCTGATGCCTTCCATGGCAGAGACCAGGGTTCTCTGTGGCTGTTTGCTTAGCACCAGAACACAGCACATGAGGGGGGTGGGATGTTAGGTTATAAATTGCCTGCATGCCCCTTCATGTGTCTCTTTGATCACCTTTGCTCAAACCACCTACCCATTCCCATTACAGTGTGACCTTTGCTAGTTGCTTCTGGGCTGCATAAGAATTTTTCCCCTTTTACTTGTTTTTTTTTCCTCCCTGCCTATCCCATACTGTATTTGAGGGACTTGGACAATTAGCTTTGGGTGGTGTCTTTAAATAGGCTGTCATTACTCAGGTAGCAGGTGGAGAATATAAGACTTTGGTGTGCACATTTTGCACCCTTTTGATGCTCTGGAGCTTCCTCTTTAGGGTTCTGAAGCCTAGGGAGTGGAGAAGGAGGCTACCCTTGAGGTTAACTGGGGATTCAGGCTCTCTCTTCTAGTGTTCTGAGGATTGGGTAAGATTCCCCTTGGTTTTCTTTCAATTATGATTGCCGAGGGAGCAACCCAATTTCTGGATTGCCCAGGGGCTGAGGTCTGTTGCCCAAAGGAAGACTGAGGAGGTAGTCATGGGGTGGACTTAGCTGGACCCACATCAGGTTACTCCCCACTTTTGATCCACTTTTGATCCATTTGTAGGCCAACACAATCTACATAGGTAGACCAAATAAAGTGGGCCTTATTTAACCCAACTTTTTTGTGTTTGGTCCCATTATTCCGTGGTTGGTCATCAAAAGCCCCTGTTGTGCAATTATGCTGGATCTCAGACTCAAAGAGGAAGACATTCATTGCAGGCTTTTGCTTTCATAGATGGGCAATTGCTGTGTCTTTTCATGTCAAGCATGGATTGAAGCAGGGGGAATATCCTGATTCAGAAAGGCAGAGGAAAGGACAGCAGTATTGCACTAAGGGCTTTGTGGCTCCTGTGGGCACCCAGCCAGGTGCAGCAGTGGCTGATTTCCTGGTGTTGGAGCCTGACTGTCTCCTCACCCAAGACATAAATTGTCTGAGAAGTCCTGATGTCTGATTGATGAGGATAGAGAACCACTTTTATGAGAATGTACTGGATGCCTCCTTCTGCGAGCTTTGAGAAAGCACTTGTGCCAGCACCCATGCTGGCTAAGGGATTCTGAGAGTTGTAGTCCAAACCCTAAACTTTTCAAGCTTTGGGTTTTTATGGAACTTGTTCCTGTGTCTGAAGATCTATTATTCTGTTGCCACAAGGAAGTTCCCCTCTGCAGGCTTATAGTGCAGGCAAGGGCAGGATATTTATCAGGAAAGTAGTAATGAGAAGAGCTCTCCTGGATCTTGATTTGTTCCCCCACAACAACACTGAGCATGTTTAGTGAATGCATACATCTAATGTCACATCTTGTTTGGCTGTTAAGAATCCACACTTATGGGAAGCCAAGATCGTCTTGATCTCAGCTACCTTAACACCTTTTGCATTGCAGCAAAGGGTGATGTTGGATGGGTGGAAGTTTCTCTGAAAGTTTCTAGCCTGAGGTGCCTTGGCAGCTCTACCCCACTAATCACAGCAATAAAAAAGATGTTTCACTCTGATGTGTTTTTTTAATGCTTCTTGTCTCATCCCAGTCATGCAGTCATCAGAGTGAGTGATGGAAAACACCTATGATGTCATTGAGGTGATCTACCTGGCAGAAGAAAATTCTGAGTCAGAGAGACGACCTTCTAATTTGGCTCCTTTGCAGTATATGTTCAGGACCATGTTAAGGAATCTGTTTGGCCCACCATGGAGCCTTAGATGACAAAGGCTGCTTGGTCCCAAGCAGTCATCAGTCTTATCCAGTTACTTTTGTTGTTGTTGTTGCTTTAAAGTCATTTCTGACTTATGAGGCCCTAAGGTGGACATATCACAGGGTTTTCTTGGCAGAATTTGTTCAGAGGAAGTTTGCCCCTGCTTTTCTCTGAGGCTGAAAGAGTGTGACTTGCCCAAGGTCACCTAGCAGGTTTCCATGGCCAAGCAGGGATATGAACCCAGATCTCCCTGTGTCCTAATCCCAAACTCAAGCCACTACACCACTCTGGTTCTCATACCCAGTTACTTATTGGACTACAGCTCCCAAAGCTCCCAGCCACTGTAGCCACTCAGACCTTATTTTTGCAATCTTTCAGAAAAGCCCTAATAATTCATTTCTTTTTACTGGCTTTCTCCTAAAGATTTTATGAGCCTGAAGGAAATTGTTTTGGTGCATGGTTGATTGGAATGCGCATATCTGGTTTGGTTTCTTGGCTTTTAAAAATGTTCAATGGATTTTCATTGTGTATTTCTGAGATCCCACATTTTGTAAGCTGCCCTGAAAGGCCCCATTTGCCGTTCAAGTGGTCTATAAACACTCTTGAATAAAGAATGAATGAAGTGAGATTATGGGCATTCAGTGAGTATGAAAGCTTGGAAACATTGCAGTTTTGGGCCATAACTCCAAGAATTCTTCAGCCAAGATGACCATTCTTTAAAAGTTACATTTCCCAGCTCTAGATACAATGACTATTACCTGATTTTCTGAGACTTCTGGGTTGTTCTCTTTAATCTCTTTCTCTGGTTACAGTTCAATGAACACCAATCCCTTCACATTTTCTGCAGAATGAACATATATAGGATCAGGCTCCTAATTTGTAATCTGCAGACACATCAATGATGTCACTGATGTCAATCTATTATTGATGATTTGGGTGAACTGTTAAAGCTACTATAAACTGCCTAAGTCCATTGGTCCCTTAGCATTCTTCACATAGAGTGGCAGTGGCTCTCTAGGGTTTCGGGCATTTTTTTTTCTTAGACCAGTCTGGGCTTGGATGCATCTGCATGCAAAACATAAGTTCTCCTAAGGAGCTAAGTCCTCCATGTGCCAAGAGAAGCTTCTATGCATTCCATTTTACCACATGATCATTTCAGAGAAGAAAGGCTGCTATTTTGGTGCTCCAGCCATGCTTACATGCCACCATGTGTAGGATTTTAATGTTATGCCAAAAGCTGAATTTGTCATGTAAGGCCAGAAGCCATGGCTGAGAGCAATAATAAGTCAAGAAGAGCAGGCTACTTCTTTTGGTCATCATCTGGTTGTAAAATTGCATCATAGATGCATTTTGGGTGACCATGGATATAGTTTACAGATGGCAGTTGTCTATTTGAAGGGCAGTGAATCTATTTGAAGTCATCCTCTGTTTGAAGACATCTTCTGTTTGAAAAGTTTTCCAATCCAATTTCAGGTTAAAGATGATGAACCAGAGGAAGGGAGAGGAGGGGCCTTGAATTTGGTCCATCAGCTATTGTCATCTGGAGACTAGAATGAGCAAGCAGGCACACAAGTTAATTACCCATTGTTTAAGATGTATTGCATTTCTATTTAACACAGAATTACTTCCAAAGCACTTTTATCCATATAAGTCATAAATGTATTTGATACACCATTCTGTCCTTTTTTGTCCTCTTCGTTGATGTTCCTCCTCCTCCTCCTCCTCAGAATAGTTGCATTCTTAAGGACATACGGAATTCTCTGTTCTGCAACAGGCATGTTAACTCATTCCATAGGCACTCAGTGACATCGTGAACCTTATTTGTAATATGAGGAAGCACTCTTGTGGTTTGGGACAGGTTACGGAGCATTCCATTGACATAAGAGGCATGGTTAGTAAAGAGCTCTGTGAGAAGCAAAGCAAAAAGTCTAGATTAAGTGTGGAACAAAACCACAGGACATCGATATCAGACTGACCATCCGGTACAGTGTCTGCTCTGATTGGTTGTCACCCTTCAATTCTGTCTATCCAGGCCCAAAGTGTTGAGGGTGAAACTCCTCAAAGTCTGCATATGAATCCATGTACATTGGACCAAGTTAGTATTAAATTAGAATTGTCAACACTTTTGCCTGTGATGTTTGTCAGAAGGGAAAAAAACACTTATATGACAGGCAAGTACAAATAGTGCTCTTTATGAAAGGATAGCTATACCTATTGAATCTGGTGAGAATAGGGCATAATTTTATTTTAGTTTCTTTTGAAGAATTTAACAACATTTGCACTATTCTTCATATCTGGGACAGAAAGTGCTTAAGGTTGAAAAAAGCCTTATGCAGGAAAAAGCAAAACTGTCAGCAAAACTGTTCTCGATCTTCCTAAGAATGCCAGTATAAAAGCCTAATAGTCCACAACCTCCCTTTCATTCGTCTATTCTCCCCTTCCCAATTATTTTTAATGGACAAACTTTTAATTTGGCAAGCTTCTGAGCCCAAGCATGTTCAGCCCAAACAAGGAGGCAAAGTGATCTTATTCGTTTGATTGCACACCAGAAAAATAAATGAAATCCTTACCGCTTCTCTGATACCTTTCATGTGTATCATCCAAGATGACAACAGATCTGTTCATAGCATTTCAGCAGTACCCTAGATTTCCTTGATCTTCAACGGCTGCTGAAATTTGAGGCTGCATAATGCCAAATGAATATATACATGCAGAGAATGTTGACTCATTTGACAAGGTATTTATACACATACCTGGATGCAAAAAGAATTTAAATGAAAAAGGTATAAACACGTTGATAATTTGGATTGTGAATGACCCTGGTCATTCATAAGCAGTAGTGTGTTAACTGGTTTCAATTCTCCAGCCACAAGTGTTCATCTAGTGATGTTCACACTTTGGATTCATAGATGTTGAAGAACAGTCCTAAATTTCAATAACCATTGGGCACGCTATGGACCCAAAGTTACTACTATTAGATCAGGTTAAATTCTATCTCTTATTAACTTTAATAAGGCAAAGGTTTCTCACTCCCAATTATGTGTCAATCTTTTTGTTTATGTTAAGATGTCAATATTGCTTCTCAAATGCAGTTTGTTAATGATCACCATTAAGATACACAACAATGTTTATACCATTTGCCTTTCAGTTCCTGAAAATTATCTTCTGATTCAAGCATGTTCCAGCTGAGGAAACTCTCCATGCATCTGAAGTGTTGTGGTGATCCACACAAGTTGATGCCAAATAGAAGATACTAATGTTAAAGGTGCCTGAGGATTCTTCATTGTTGTTTTAAATGCATATGTGGTTAGATGCTTCACTCTATTTTAACAAATCCCATTTCCCTAGGAATGTATAGAGGAGACCTCAAATTGACATATATGCTGATTTCTGTTTCTGTTTCTGAGGAAGGTCTTACTAATGGTATGGAGAAAATACTTTCCAAGAAGCTGTCAAAAAACACCCCAGTGGATCTCCCCCCATGAAGCCTACTACAAAAAAGAAAACATTTTATTTAACAAATGGATTAAATATGAAGATTTGGTAGAAATTCAGAATGAACAAATAACAATTAGGTCTCAACAAGCATTGAAAGAAGATGGAATAAACTGTCATTAGCTTCTCTATAGACAATTAAGAGAAAAGTTAAAGATTGATTTAAATTTGAATGGATTTCAAGTGAAAGAAGAAGAATTAACAGCAATATTGACAACAGAAAAATCAAAGCACATCTCTTATATATATAAAACTTTGCTGAAATGGGATACAGAGGAAGAACAAGTCAAAAAACCAATGATAAAATGGGCGCAAAATATTTCACGTCTGATTCCTCTAGAACAATGGGAAAAAACTTGGAACAAAAGAATGAAATACACAGCATGCCAGGATGTTAAAGAAAATTTCTACAAAATGATATACAGGTGGTATCTTACACCTGAAAGCCTATAAAAGATATATCAGAGGACATGGAAGACAGATGTAAACTTTAAACCAAGTTTGAATTTAAGAGAATTTAAGAGAAAATAAAATGTTATATAGATGGTATGTGATGCCTGTAAAACTGAAAAAAATAACAGGAAATGGAAATGGAAAATGTTGGAAATGTGATGAGAAAGAGGGATCTTTTTTTCATATGTGGTGGACCTGCAAAATAGCAAAAAGGTTTTGGAAAGAAATACATGATGAAATTCAAAGAATGTATGGTTCTAATTTTGAAATGAAGCCAGAACTTTATTTGTTGAATACGTTAGGGCAACAAAGAGAAATAAGATATCATCAAAAGACATTGTTATATATAATAACTGCAGCAAGATTGACTTATGCTCAACATTGGAAAGAAGGAAAATGTATTGATATAAGAGAATGGAAATTCAGAGTCCTGGGTATGGTAGCGACAGAAAAGTCAACTTTTTCATTTAAAAATAAGCCAATTCAGGGCTTTGAAAGAGAATGGTGAGAGGTATTGAATTTGATAAAAGAATGAAATAGGAGGAAAGAAAGAAAGGCTGTGAGAAAGGAGGAAGACAAAATGAGGTGGTAAAAGATAAAATGTAAATAGTTACATATAAGCTAAAAGTAATAGTATACGATTATTATAAAATAGAGATAATGTATGGAACAGAATGTTTATATGGAATGGAATGTTAAACTCAGATTCAACTGGGAAAATTGATGTCTGGAAGCAGGGAGAGGTTTTTTCTTTACTGTTTTTTTATTGAAAATTTTAATAAATTTTTTTTAAAAGATATATCAGAATTGCTCAAATAAATGCTGGAAATGTGAGAAAAAAAATAGGGACATTTTATCATCAATGGTGGCAATGTAAAATAACCAAAAAATTCTGGATTACAATACACATTCAAATAGAGGAAATTTTAGAAATTCAGTTTGAAATGTTGCTGGAAACATATTTGTTATTAATGATAAGTGAAGATCTAGAGAAAAAAGCAGGAAAATTGATTTTTTATATGATGGCTGTAGCCAGAATATTAATTGCTCAAAACTGGAAACAAAAAGTTCTCCTCTCAGTTAAGGAATGGGAACTAAAGTTGTTTGATATGATGCAAATGGATAGATTTACCTATATATTGAAAGGAGACAAAATAGAAAAATTTCTTAAAGATTGGGAAAAAGCGATTATACATTTCAGGAATCAATGGACAGATATAAAGATGGTGAATATTGACTTCTAATTAAGAATGAAATATAGCAGGGAAATGCAAACATAACTTGATTACAGACAATTGGATTACATTTTGGTAATTTTAATACCTTTTATTCGGGCGGAAGTTTGAGTGAAAGGAAAGTCAAGAATGTATGTATATATATAATTTGATATATATGAAGAAATGATGTGGTATAAGATCTTGAATGTAAGTTATGCTTGAGTGTTTTATCAAATTTTAATTAAAAAAAAAATCTTCTGATTCAAACATGTTCCAGCTGAGGAAACTCTCCATGCATCTGAAGTGTTGTGGCGATCCACACAAGTTGATGCCAAATAGAAGATACTAATGTTAAAGGTGCCTGAGGACTCTTCATTGTTATTTCAAATGCATATGTGGTTAGATGCTTCACTCTATTTTAACAAATCCCATTTCCCTAGGAATGTATAGAAGAGACCTCAAATTGACATATATGCTGATTTCTGTTTGAATACACCCTGCTGGAACATCCTCCACATTTAGGAATATTTCTGGTATTCTCGCATGAATTTCTCCCTTGGTTTTGGAATTCACTAGAGATTAGTGAGAGTTTCATTTCTTTTCATTTTGGATGAAAATTTAGCAAAATTCATATGTGCACACCAACAATCATATTTGGGATGGAAAGAATTTAAGATTTGTTTAAAAAATGAAAGTGGAAGCACACTTATTTTCTACTGTTCCACAGACAAAGGTCATTTCTGCACTACACTCTTACAATGCTATTATTCCACTTTCAACCTCCTGTGGAATTCTGGGGTTTGTAGTTTACCGAGGCCAGAGAGTTCTCTGGCTAAGAATTCTAAATGCCCCTCTTTAAACTGCAAACCCTAGGATTCCATAGGATGTTGAAAGTGGGATAACAGCACTATAACAGTGTAGTGCAGAAATGTCTAAGATATGCATCAAAAGTGTTCAAATAAGTGTTGGAAATGCGATCATGAAATTGGTACTTTTTATCATTAATGGTGATCATGTAAAAGAGTAAAGAAATTTTGGAACACTATGCATTACCCAAATAGAAAAAAGTCTAGGTATTCAATATGAAATAACCCCTGAATTGTATTTGTTATTTATAATGAAAGATGATTTGGAGAAAAAGGCTGGAAAGCTGCTGTTTTATATGATAGCTGCCACTAGAATGGTAATAGCCTGAATGTGGAAGCAGAAAACTCTCCCCTCAATAGTAAATTGGGAGATGAATCCGTTTGATATGATACAATGGACAGATTTACGTACATATTAAGAAGGGATAAATTTGAAAAGTTTATCAAAGTTTGGGATAATGTTATAACATATTTCAGGACTCTTTGGGGTGATATCAAGATGGTGAACATTGAATTTTGAGAATAAGGACAAACTACCCAGCTACAAGAGTTATATTGGTTTAAATGACAGGCAAAAGATCTTTGGGTTATGTTTTATTGCCTCTCATTCAGGGGGAAGTCTTGTGAGAATGTAGTATGATACAAGTGAGTGTTTGTGAAGATTAGAAGATGGTGAAATATTAGATTAAATATATATAAGCTTTATTTTTGAAATATCTTTTTTTCCTTTTTCTACAGTATGTTACGGATATAACAATGTATAATTCTTTACTTGTGATGGAATAAGTGTTATTTATGTTAACCGTTTTAATACATCATCATCATCATCATCATCATCATCATCATCATCGAAATGTCCTAAGACATAAACGAATGGATTCACATTACAAGACAAGAGATTCCATGAAAACATAATGAAAAACATACTTATGGTAATTACTGCTTGATAATAAGCTAGACTTCTCAAGGGGCTGGTGGACTCTCCTTCTTTGGAGGTCTTTAAACAAAGGTTGGGTGGCCAGCATATCATATGGAAAGAGGGATTAGACTCAGAGGAAGGAGATGTGAAAACTGGAGGAAAGAACATCAACAAGTTAAGATATGCATGATGCCATACTACTAGCAGAAAATGGCAAAGATCAGTGATTTATTTGAGTCTTTTAATCCATGGTTCAAGTCAAGTCTCTACCTTCAAGTCTCAAGTTGAGTCTCAAGTCCTCGAAGATAGTTTCAAGTCAAGTCTCAAGTCAAGTCTCAAATCCAGAAGCCAACTTTATTCGCCAACCTACATTCCAGAATTTATGGACAGAGTTGAATAAAGTTGAATAAAGTCAGTATTAATAATTTAAGCAGAAGCAGCTCTCCATATTTGTAATTTTCCCATCTGCAGCTTCAGAAGTGGGGAATAGAATCCTTCTTACTCCCCATTACTGAAGCTTCAAAAACTTTAGAAGGAAGGATCCTTCTTTGTCAAGCCTGTTGCCTAATACATTTCCCATTCCCCTCTGAAAAATGCACCCTGCACTCTGGAGGTGAGTCTTGTCTTCTGGTATTAGGAAAAATTTTAGAGGCTCCTCTGATATGCAGCTGCAACAGGCTGCTGAGGAGCCCTCAAGCCCATTGCCTAACCCATTTGCTGTTCCTCTCTGAGAAATGTGCCCAAACTTTGGGCTTGAGAGAGATCATCGTATGACAAGTAGGTAAAAAGAGATGGAAGCATTGTTCATAGTTGTAAGGTTTCTGGATGAATGTATTATGTTACTGACCAAAGGGCAGCAAGTCAGTCCTAAAAATATACAAGTCTCAAGTCGAGTTGAGTCAGTGCATCAAGTCAAGTCCAAGTTGAGTCACTGAAGTGACTTAAGTCTAACTTGAGTCCAAGTCAGTTGACTTGAGTCTACCTCACTGGCAAAGACTTAGGTCATTTCCACACTACACTGTTATAGTGCTATTTTTCTACTTTTAATATCCCATGGAACCAAGGGGTTTGCAGTTTAGGGCGGGGCATTTAGAATTCTCAGCCAGAGAGCTCTTTGGTCTCAGTAAACTACAAACCCCAGAATTCCACAGGATGTTGAAAATGGAATAATAGCACTATAACAGTGTAGTGTACAAATGGCCTTAGGATTACAAAAGAAAATCAAGAAGGAACTGCAAAGGCAGATTTATAGCTGAACCTTAAGAAAATAAAACTATTGACTGCAGGATTGTTGGATTACTGGATTCTGCTGCCCCAATCATGTAGCTTCACAAAATATGACTGAAGAAAGTCAAGGCAGAAAGTGCAAAGGCAGTTACAGCTGAACAGTGGAATCTGTTGCCTCAGAGTGTAGTGGAGTCTCCTTCCTTGGAGGTTTTTAAGCAGAGGCTTGATGGCCATCTGTCGGGATTGATTTGAGGGTGTTCCTGCATGGCAGAGGGTTGGACTGGATGGCCTGTGTGGTCTCTTCCAACTCTGAATTTCTATGATTCTATGATTCTATGATTAAGAAAACAAAAATAATAACCACAGATGATTTACATAACTTTAAAGCAAGCAATGAAGACATTGAAATAGTTCCAGATTTTCCACCCCTTGCTCCATCACTAATCAGAATAGAGATTGCGGTAAAGAAATCAGATGAAGGCCAGGACTTGGAAGGGCAGCTATGAAGGCACTAAACAAGAACCTGAACTATCAAGATATATCATTGAATACTTAAGTTAAGATTGTCTATGCCATTGTATTTCCCATTTATATGTACGGTAGTGACAGCTGGACAGTGAAGAAAGCTGATAGGAAGAAAATCAACTCCTTTGAAATATGATGTTGGAGAAGAGTCCTACAGATACTGTGGATTGCTGAAAAGACAAATATATGGGCCCTAAAGCAAATCAAGCCTGAACTCTTCCTAGAAGCCAAGATAACTAAACTAAGGCTATCAGACTTTGGCCATATGAGAAGACATGACTCCCTAGAAAAGAAATTGTCTTGGGAGGGTAGAAGTCAGTAGATAAAGAGGAAAATCATATTACAGATGGATAGACCCACTCAAGGAAGACACATCCCTGAATCTGCAACACTTGAGCAGGGCAACTGATGACAGTGGCTTGGAGGTGTCTCATCCGTAGGGTCACCATAGGTCAAGGTCAACCTGATGGCAACTAACAACAAGAAGACAGAGACCCTTTTTGCATGGCATTTTCCATATGAAAGGCCCCTTGAACTTCGCACGATGCACTCACATTTACACGACACTCCGGGGCCTGGCAGGCACCGCTCGCACACTTTTTCATTTTTGGCTTTAAGCTGAAAATGGTGCACTGTCACGCATTGCTCCCAGGCCCAACACGCACTCACCTTGTTTGCGGAGCCTCGGGAGCTGGGTCGGTCGTGCTTCCTGTCTCAGTGCAACCTGGGAAGGTCCCAGGCCGCACTGTGAAAGGAAGAGGCAGGGCTCTTGCGCAAGCAGGAAGCTCATGTAGAACTGAAGAAACCTTGACCTGAGGGCCTCTCACAAGAGGCTGCTCGTGTGAGCACAGCGCCCCAGCGCCGAGAAAAGGTAGGATGCGGAAAGGGCCAGAGTTTGCTCTCTGTGTACAATCTGGGTATGCACACAAGAATAGGACATGTGATGTGGCTCTTGTAAGAGTAAATTGCTCTCTAAATAGAGAATCTGATCATAAATTGATGCAGATGCATGCAAGAAGTAAAAAATCTGAATCCCACAAACATTCCACCAATTGTAATGGAACAAATGAGTCTCTTCCTCTTCAGCCTATCAGCTCTGCAGCAAGTGATGTCATCTCCCACCAAGCCAGGTTTGCCCCATCATCTTTGGGATTGGTGATGCTGTAATTTGGACAAGTCAACTATTTCCCTCCCTTGCAATAAAAGAGAAATATTGCTTTTATTTATCTGCAGAGATGTTCCATCATTAAAGCAGCCGCCCAAAGTAAGAGCCGCCAATAATCCAGCATATAATTATCTGACAAAAACAGGAGCCATAAAGTGTTGGTGGTATTATTAGCTCCTGTCCCCAGGGAATTCTTTTGAGGAAGGGCATCAGGGAGTACTTGAAAGGGGCAGGAAAGGGCAACTAAAATAATCAAGGGGCTGAAGCAACTCCCATGTGAAGGAGAGGCTGAAGTCTGTGAGGCACCTTAGCTCAGGTTTCTTTTACACTCATAGTTATCATGCTTCAATATTACTTTAACTACCATGGCTCCATTCTATGGAATCCTGGGATTTGTAATTTTGTGAAGTATTTGGAATTCTCTGACAGAGAAGTCTAGTATTTCACTAAACAACATTTTCCAAGATTCTGTGTGATACAACCATGGTCATTAATGTGTTATCACATGTTTTAGTTTTCTAGTTTGAAAGAGAAAAAAGTATGAGGAAGAAGGAGACATAAGTATACACAGTTATGCACAGTGGGAAAAGTAGGTAGAAAGACATTTTTTCCCTCCCTTTTAAAAAAAAGATTACAACTTGAAGTCATCCAGTGGGATATTCAGGTGAAACAAAAAGGAAGTCTTAACATAGAACAGTCAATCAGTTCAACTTGAATTCACAACCACAAGATGGCTAGGTAATCCATCAACTGGGATGGCCTAAATGGATATTAGACAAATTTATGGAGTGTTACCCTGTTCTCAGGGGGTCCCGGGAGGGACGCCCAAATAACCAAAACACAATGACACAATTTTGGGGAAAATTAGCTGGAGCACTCACTAAAGCTAGCGAGAGGCAGGGTAACGTAGCAGAATCTTGCAACCCAGCGTCTATGGGGTCAGGTCAGTCAAGCAGTCAGACAGTTTAAAATAGCAAAAATGATGTTTTATTAAAAGACAAACAAACAGTAAAGACACCACAATCACACAGCTAACAGAAGAATTGGAAATAGGGATTTTGGGGGAAATGGGTGATACGACACTTTTCTCGTAGTCCTGAAGAAGTTTGAAGATTGAGTTTGTGGATATGGAGTCTCAGTACATAGGACTGAGGGGACGGCTCACCAGACAAAGTGGCAGCAAGGCTGGATGGAACTCAGAAGTGATCCGAGGTGGTCTCGGAATAGGGGGCTTTTTTATAGGGTGAATTGTGACTGCAGGCCATGCCTTACTCAGTGAGGACAATGTGAGTTTGGAGCAGGACAAAGCTTTGGAAAAGGTCAAGTTTAACATGATCGGCTTAGCGCAGAATCAACAATAGTGTAGCCAGTATGCAAATGCAAGGTGCTTAGCTTGGCTTTGTAAGACTATCGGCTCAGAGCCGGGCACCTTTGTTAGTGTCGCGCTTAAGCAAAAGGGTGTTTGCAGGAGAGGTCTCTGAAGCAATGGATTGGCTCTGTTCAGCCTGCCTAGGTGGAGAATGGAATGTCCAACAATTACCAGCCGCGCCTGTTTACGTGCTTGTCCGAAGGCCTCGCAAACATGTGGAGTGGGGTGGCAGAGGAGGGCCGAATGGTTTGATATCAAAATGATATCGAGTGCTATCACCAGGTAGGCCTGGGCCGAAGTAACAGGAGGCTTAAACTCTCAATAGCTATTAGTCAAAACAGCTAGATATGCTTTCTAGTACTGGAGGCTATATTCCTCTGAAACCTATAATCTGGGAAGCATGAGTTTGAGGGGTAATATTCCACTTGTGGTTTGCATGTGACCTTCTCCAGGAATCTAACTGAATACTATGGGAATAGAATGGTGGATGATACAGGCCTTTGCTCTCATCCAGTGGGTCTCTTCTTATGTTTTTAATAGTGGCTAGGGAACATAAGCAGGAGAGTGCTATGAAACACATATCCTGCATATCCCATAGACATCTGGTTGCCTACTGTGGGAACAGAATGGTAAGCTAGACAGTCTTACCTCTCATCTGCACTGCTCTTCTTTTGACATCTGCTCTCATTTACTCCTTGACTTCCACTGAAATACACAATGGCTTCATATGAGTGATGATAATTTGCTTCTAAATTATTTGATTCTAAAAGTCAAAGTTCATGGTACCTCAGACACGTATACTTGGATTCTGAATCCTTTGCTAGCTTGAAAAGTCCTTTGGACAAGGGCGGCATTACAGATGGATAGACTCAATCACGGAAGACACATGCTTAAGTCTGCATGACCTGAACAGGGCAGCTGATGATAGAATGGCTTGGGGGTCTTTCATCCAGAGGGTTGCTGTAAGTCAAGGTCAACTTGATGGCAGTCAACAACAAAAATGTACGTATGGCCATAGGGAAAAAGTTTAAGATTAAACCATTGACTCTTCTAGTCCTGCTCTGAAGCATTCCCATGATGCTGCAAAAGTGTCTGGTCATATCTTCTGGATTTTGTGTAGTTTACCGGCCCCAGGAAAACCTTGTTACCCCAAGCTACTCACTTGGCTTGCTTGTGACATTGGGTTGTCCATGGCATCTTGAAAAATGAGCAACCTATAAGGTTTCCCCCCCCAAAACTCTTTTCAACTGTAAGAAGCTGGGGAATATTATAATTCTTAGAACATTTTATTAAAAGTCTGAATAACCTGTTCACTGGTTTCTTGTGGTTTATTTCATTAATCAGATTTACTCCATGCATAACTGACATCTTGAAAATTATCACTGAACTATCATGTGAATCCCATCCCACTTTGGTTGTTAATTAAGTTTGTTTTCAGTTCTATTAATCTTATAAGTATATATTGCTAGAAATGCATAAAAGGAAATGAGCCAAATTTATAGAAGTTATATAAAATTACACATGGTGAATAGGAAATGGGTCAAGAGATGTGTTTCTCTCTCCTTCTCTCCTTTATAATACAAGAATACAGGGTCATCCACTGAAGTTGGATAGCAAGGCACATTAAACAAATCGATTTCCACACAGCCCATGGATAAAATCTATGTGGGATTTATTATCACAAAATGTAATGATGGTTAGCAAATGACTTCAGAAGAAGATTGGACAAACTGATGGAGAATAAGACTACCTATGGCTATTAATTGTGCCTGAAGAGACAAAAACTGGAGGCCACCCAATGGAATTCACAGGAACTGGAGACACATTTTAAGTGCTCACTAGATGACTGCTTTATTGTGGAGAAAGCCCAGCACATTTGGCCTATCTATCTATCTATCTATCTATCTATCTATCTATCTGTCTGTCTATCTGTTATTCAATAGATCTATGGCCTTCTTCAGGGGCTACAAAAAAAATAATTACACAAAATTATGTAATAAAACATGCATAATGTTATGTAAGAAAAATAATCTTTGTACACTACCAGTACACAAATCTTTAATCTTTGTACAGAAAGATTTAAATGATTTTTATTATATACAGGTTTTTTAAATATGCTGGCCTTTTTAAAAAGCTTGTTTTCTGTCTCCAGCAGAAAACAAGCTTGATCCATCTTGTATATGACATCCTTAAGATAGTTAAAGATGGTAGTCATGTCACCTCTCAGTTTTCTCTTCTCAAAGCTAAACATGCCCAACACCCTCAGCAGGTTCTAGTTCAATACACTGCAGTGCCCCAAATAAAGAGTCTAAACTATATATTATTTCAGTTGCTGGAAACCTGCACCTGCACAGGTGTTATTACACTAGAACCCCCACCATATAAGACCAACAACCATGCTGAATGGGGCAGATGGGAACCCACAACACCTATAGGATCATAGTTCTCCATGCCTATGCTCATACACATATTATAAAGCACATGCTTACACTGTTTTTCTATAAGAACAGACATTAAGAAGTAATTGCAAGCTAAGGCCCTTTCTGCACGCAGTTTTTAAGGCGGGCCAATGCTTCTTGCCATGGAGGTCTGCTGCACATTGGAGCGGACTAGGTTTGGTTTATTTATCTTCATTGCGCACATAATTCCGACTAAATGCGCCCTCATGTAGTAGTAAAGTGTGTTATTTGAAAACCGGAAGAAATTGGTTTTCCACTTTTCCAGATCGATCTGATTCGTACTTTCACAGTGGTGCAGACAAGTACGTTCGCACCAATGCGAATTGGTGGTCAGCGGAGGGCTCATGGAAGGGGCCAGACGGTAGTATGGACTTTCACACGTACGCACATACGCATGTACGCAATGACGTACTAAACCATGCAAAAAAGGGAGGGCAATCACAGCCAACAGGGCGGGGTGAGGGGAGTAGCGGGAGTGGCCACGGCAGAGGCAGTGTGGATTCATGAACTCGCACTCCTCCGAATCAGAATGGAACATATGCAGTAGCTGTGTGGAAGGAAATGAGGGAAAGTCCACCTTGTTTTGAGCCCAGAAAATCCGGTAAGAAACAGCACAAACCGATTCACCAGCTGCGTGCAGAAAGGGCCTAAATCTGCTGGAATCAACTCTTTTACACAAGTTTTAAAGGTGCAGGAGTCTTTTCTTTTCTTTCCTTTTCTTTTTTCTTTTTGTGCATCTGGCCACCCTAACTTAATGCCATTTCTGCACTACACTGTTATAGTGGTATTATTCCACTTTCAATATCCTGTGGAATTCTGAGGTTTGTAGTTTACTGAGGCCGAAGAGCTCTCTGACTGAGAAGTCTAAAGGCCTTTCCCTAAACTGCAAACCCCAGAATTCCATAGGATGTTGAAAGTGGAATGATAGCATTATAACAGTGTAGTATGGAAATGGTCTAAGCTGTGAGGCAGGAAATGGCAGGGACTGAGCTTCTACAGTTAAAACCTGTGCTATCCTACTGACCTGTGGACATTTCTTATTAACAGAATGGGCTAGGAAGTGTCACCTCTTTGGAACAGTCAGCCAGACAGACAGCCAAGAGAAAAACTCCAGAGTTTTTTTCTTTTCTTATTTGTTTAAAGGAAAACAACCCATCCACTAAAGTACCTGGAGCTCCTGAACCTTTAGTAGTTTTCTGTAGGAAGAAATTCTGTTACACCTGCTGAAATTCTCTCCTGAACTTCCCTCTTCCAAACTATTGGAAAATTCTTCCCAACCAAGCATTCTCTTTAACCACCTTCACCTACTTGCTGTTAGAGTAATGAAGCTTTTGAACAGTAAGGGTTTCTTGCATGCTTATACCCTATACATGCTGCCCCTAGAACCTTTCCCATTTGTTCAGTCACCAGTGGGGGGATGTATCTAAGCAACATCCACGTCACCAGAGAACCTTCCAGATGTGTCTGTGAGCACATAAAAGACTCCTCCCTCTCTGCTTCTTGCTCTCTTCTTCCTCCCACAGGACAATGAGTTTAGGTTCTGCTGAGTTACTCTCTTCTTGAAGCTGTTCTGTAGTTAGCTAGGGCTTAGGTACTGCATGGATATATGTTTGAATGTACCTTTTAATGTAATTAGTAAAGTTTTTAGCTATGGAGTCTGCATATTGCCTGCTTGCTTTACTTTGCTAAAAGCTAGTCTCAAGAGAGCCCTAAGAGATTCAGCAATTCCACTTATGAACTAGGCTAAAGGAGACTGAGGGCTTTTTTGCACTTTGGGAAGAAAACGGGACAGTCTGTTACTCACCGGACTGGTGCTGTTACCTTGTATGTTGGGGGGTCCCAGGAGGGGCACCCAAATAACCAAATAAAAACACAAGTTGGGGGAATTTAGCTTGAGCACTCTCTTGGCTGAACAAGAGGCAGGGTAACTTTAGCAAGGATCTTTAACCCTATGTATACAGCGTCAGGTCAGAGAGCGGCTAGACAAGGTTTTTAGAGTAACAAAACAATATTTTATTAGAGACAAGAGACACGAAAGACAAGACATACACTAACTAACTGAGAAATAGAAATGGAGAGCTTTTCGGGAAGGGCAATATGACACCTGGTCTCGTAGTCCTGGAGAGAAGAGGGGTTCCGGGGAAGAAATCTCAGCGGGGCTCACTGAGGGGAGTTTCCTTAGACAACTGGCAGCAAGGCGGGATAGAAGTCCAAAGTAGTCCGAAGACGTTCCAAAAGTGGGGACTTTTTATAGGGTGGATTTTACCTACAGGCTATGTTATGCTCGGTGAGAACAAAGGAAATTTGGACTTGGACAAAGGAGTTGGAAAAGGTCATGTTTTGCATGATGGGTTTAGCTCTTAAGACAATAGCGTGGCCAGTTCGTTAATAGCCCGATACAAAGGAATGGCTTGGCTCTCGGACGTGTGGCTTTGTGTGGATATGAGCAGAGCAAAGCCAGCTTGCAGGGAGGTCTTTCCCTAAAGCAACGGAAAGGCTTAAGTTGCCTGCCTGAATGGGTTTTTGGAATGTACAACCATTAATGGCCGTGCCTCAGACGTGCTTGTCCAGGGGACCTCTGCAAACACATGGAGTAGGGTGGCAGAGAAAGGTCAAGCAAAGGCCAAATTATTTGATATCAAAAGGATATCAAGTGCTCTCACCAGACATATCATAACTGTGATAACAGCGTGCTCCCTCTGATGATCCACACTGATCCAGAGGAGTGCGTGCCCACGCTACACACTGCTCCAGGGATGAAAATGGAGGCTTCCGGTTGGTGGAGGTTCTCCACCAACTGGAGAAGCTCGCCAGCCACCCCTGGAAGCCCACCCCTGGAAGATCTGCAGCCTCGTGCTGGTGTGAGTCTGCAGATCTACACAGGAGTGCAGCGACAGACTGGGGCGCACCGGGCTATTGAAAGACCTGTTTTAAGTGGTCTTTCAATAGCACGGTGAACCACCAGTTCTGGTCCTTCCAGAGTTGGGCTGAAGTCCAAAACTACAGAAAGTAGTCTGGACCCAGTTCGCCCCCAAGTGCAAACGTCCCTGCTGGAGGACGCACTGCCCCGTTTTAAAAACAAAATGCAGAAAAGGCCTGAGTCTTAACTGAACCAGTTTTCATCTTTCCCAGAAAAGGTCTAAAACAATAGGAATGTACTTCTAATTTCTTCAAAAATTGAGGAAATGTTGCTCTCTTCCAGTGCAAGTCATGTTTGCCCAGCTGACTCACATCTCTTCTCCAGTCTAAATGCATTGTTTCTTAAAAAAATGAAAAGAATTTTATCTAAACAAGAGCATGAGGCATTGAAGGAACATATCAAAGGATGGTGAATTAATTATTCATTCAGTCTCTTTTTTTTTAATAGAATGAATTAGTATTCTGTGGAAAGTCCCTTCCATTTCAATGGCACTGGCAAAACAGTTGGCCATGTATAGTAGTTAATAGCACAATACTAAGCATGTTTGCTCAGAAGCCAACCCTGCTGACTTCAATTGGGCTTGCTTACTACTAGATTTTTTTTTTAAGGATTATCACCTTACTTGCTAAATTACATTATAGTTTTATCGTTACTATTTCATTTATGGTTGTAACAGACATTGCTGTATGTTACATTTGACAGCTAAAACAATAAACTGAAATTGAACTGACCCCAACCTTTCTAAACCCAGCCTCCTTAATTCCAGCATAGCTATAATTTCCTCTAATTTACTAAACCATTCCTTTCTGTAACTTTGTCTCATGATGATACACATTTCCCTTGCCTGTAGCCTGTATTTGCATCACTCCTGCATAGGACCCTTCAGAACAAGGACCTACTCTTTAATTATATCACAAATGTCGTACTGGTTGTGCCATGAAGTAGCAAAGGCAGGTTCCTGCAGGCTTCCTTCTAATTACCATCTTGCACTTTACCAAGTAATATAATTTGTAGCCTGTGGACAGTGCCATCAGACTTCTGTTTCATAGGCAGGGCTTATTCTTGTCTCATGGATATGCATAAGCAACACTCACTAAGGATATGCACACACTGAGGAAGATACAAGGAGCAATTGTGCACTACACTGTTATAGTGCTATTATTCCACTTTCAACATCCTATGGAATCCTGAGGTTTGCAGTTTAGGGAGGGGCATTTGGAATTCTCAGCCAGAGAGCTATTTGGTCTCAGTAAACTATAAACCCCAGAACTCCACAGGATGTTGAAAGTGGAGTAATAGCACTGTAACAGTGTAGGGTGGAAAGGCTCAAGGACCCTAACCTGGGAATGATCATGTGAAGAAGTGACACAAGAAACTAGTATGTTGTTAGTTGTTACAAATACTTAAGAATATTAGATTACCTCTGCTTAATGAGACCAAAGGCCTGTCTAGTCCAGCATTCTGTTTAGATAGTGCCCCACCAGCTTAGAAGTCCTCAAGCAGGACTTGCAAAAGCATCTTCCAAGTCATGCACCCAAACAGTTGATCTATAGAAGTAGATTGTATGTTGCACTGGAAGGAATATATATCAGTCACAACAAGTAGAAACCAGAGACTAGAACATGAACCAATCAATTCAAATTACAAGAAAAGATTCTACCTAAACATTAGGAAGTTACTATAAGAGCTATGCAACTATAGACAACTGTCTTGAAGGGTGTTGGACTCTCTTTCTTTGGAGGCCCTTAAACACAGGTTGGATGGGCATCTTTCAGGAATGCTTTAGTTGCATATTCTTGCATGGCAGAGTGTTAAACTGAAAAACCCTTGCGGTCCCTTCTAAATCTAAGATTCTATTATTCTGTGGTGTAGTGAGTGAGTTGGCCTAGGACTGTGGAGACCAGGATTTAAATCTCCATTCGGTGATGGAAATTCCCTCGGTGACCTTGTGCAAGTCCCACTCCCTCAGCCTTAGAGTGAATCTAGAGTGAATCTAGGAATCAGCTTGGAGGCACATAACAACAATGGCAATGGAAGTCAACATGTCACCAGAATGACTTTCTCTGCATTGATCTTTTAGTATTTCTCCCATTTTCAAAAGTAAAGGGACATGATCCAACTCTCTTTATTTACCAAGGACAAATCCCGTTTTCTTATGAAGAAGTTAACCTAATGAAATTCTCATATATCTGTATTGTTGTGGTGTGCCTTCAAGTCATTTCTGACTTATGGCAGTCCTAAGGCCATGGGGTTTTCTGGGGGTTGAGACAGTGTGGTCACCCAGTGGTTTCCATGACTGACTGGGGAATCGAACCCTGGTCTGGTCTCCAGGTCATATTCCAGCTCTCAAACTGCTACATCATGCTGGTTCTCTCACATGTCTACACCAGGCAAACTCAGTAGATACTGTTGGTCCAGTTGGAAGAGAGGGCCATTTGTATCTGTGTGCTATGTAGCTGTCAAAGCTGAGGGAGACTGTCAGGAAAAAAAGATGGCAATCCTATTTCATGAGCATTGTTGAATATACAGGGATTTAAGGTCAAATGCTAAGTACTTAAAGGCCATTCCCACATGGGGTTTTTTAAATGGGCTAGAGCGTCCTCCAGGGAGGACATCTGCACCTGGGACCGGACTGGGTCAGACCTACTTAACATAGATCCGCAGTCCAGCCTGCTCCTGAACGACCCCAAGTGGTCGTCCAGCGTGCTTTTGAAAGATCGCTAAAAACAGGTCTTTCAAAAGCATGGAGCGTGCCACTGCGAGCCTCCTTCCATATGCAGATTCGCAGGCTCGCATTGGTGTGACCCTGCGATCTGCCTGGGGCGGGCTTTAGGCTGGCGAGCTTCAGTGGTTGGTGGAGACCCTTGACCAATCAGAAGCTGCCATTTTAGTCCCTGGAGCAGTGCAGAGCGACGGCCACAGACTGCTACGGAGAAGCATGGACCGGACCGGGGAGCCCAACAGTCCAGTGAGTAGTGTCACGGGGCGATTCCCTCGCCCCATGCGGAAATGGCCAAAGTCCTCTGAGTACTCTTATTCCTTTTTCTTTTTGAAATATCTAAAGCATTCCCTCCCATTTATGAAGCAATTTGAGATTTTCTTTACTGTTTTATAGAAACAAGCAACATTTTTTAAATAGTTCAGGTCTGTTGTTAACACTCATCCATTGTTGTTACCGTATATCCACCCATTTATTTCAACACACACACAGACACACACAGGCATTGAGATGTTGAACATTGCATACAGCCTGAAGTTCTAAAGACTGCAGCTGTCAAATTATCTTTTGGACTGTTGATAACCTATTGTACATTATAACATATTGCCAGATGGCATGTTTTCCCCTCCCTAGTATAACTTTAACCAAAGAAACAAAGAACTTCTTGGCTTTCAACGGGGGGTGGGGAGGTGGGCAGGGCCATTGCAGAATAAAGCATACACTGCTCAATGGAGTGCTAATATCATCAAGCTGGCCCAAGACTTTTTGTAATCTGAAGCAACAAAAGGGCAAGATTGCACCTTGAAATGGCAATCTTACTTCAGCACTGTCAACGAAACAATATCCTCCAGGGTACTTGAAGAGTACTGGTAACCTTTGTGGGCTCAGAACAGCCTGGTTTAGGGGCTTCAGTGGAAACAATGGTTTGGGTCTCTTCCTGGTCCTCAGTATCTGCTGCCTGAGGTGGCCATGTCACTCTGTGTAGTAACATAGCCAGCCCTGGAAGTAATGTACAATAACTAAAGGGTAGAGGAGAGCATGGTGGAGTGGTTTTGAGCATCAGGCAATGGAGACCAAGGTTCAAATCCCTGCTGAGCCATGGAAACCAATAGGGTGACAGTGGGCAAGTCACACTCTTTCAGCCTCAGAAGGAGGCAAAGGCAAAGACAACCCCTCTCTGAACAAATCTTGTTTCAGAGCAAATGTGCTGTAGTGGCTTTAGCATTGGACTATGATCCTGGAGACCAGAGTTTGATTCCCTACTTGGCCATGGGAACCCACTGGGTGACCTTGGGCATGTGTCACATTCTCAGTCCCAGAAAAAAACCCAGTGGGGATATCACAACCCTCCCTATCTTCCCCATGAAATAGTGGGAGGCATGGGAAAAACCCCCAAATATGGAGTATGTCCCTTCTGGAAAAAGCAGGGTGTGTGTACACACTTGGCTGCTTTCAGACATCAGCACCCAGACTGGTTGGGGACCTTGATGGCATGCTGAAATATTATGTTGGTTTAATGGTCCATGACCACTTTTGTCCATTTCTTTCTTACCTATGCCGCCAACCTCACCTTTCCACCAGTGATCAGAGTCAACAGACAAGGCTTGTTTTTGACTCAGTGCCCGCAACTGAAGTCGCCTCCAAGGCCACAATAGCTTCACTTAGGCGAAAGCCATGTCAGCCACCTAGGCCTTTGTGGGTTAAATGCATCTGTTCACAGACAGGTTGGGCCCATAAATGGAGGTGGCATTTCCAAAGGTCAGAAAGAGCTTAGAAAACAAAAGCAGCTCTCAAAGACAGAGGGTGGGGGAGAGGGAAGCAGGAAGAGAAAAAAATAGCCCTGGAATTTTAGGTGCTGCGCGTCATGCCCCATTACCGCGTTTGACAACAACTCCCTTGGCAGAGAGTGGTGGAACTGAGACAGCTCAGGTGAAATTCTATTGCCCTGCAAAGAGAGCCCTTGGACTCTTTCTTTGGCAATGTCATTTAAGCTGAGGCATGGTGGAAGGAACAAAGCCATTAGGTAACCTTTCTGCCTGTTTACTCTGCATGAATTTTGGCTCAGCCTTTGCTCTTGTGGAATGGAATACAAGCAACATTGGATGACACCCAAAGCTGATCTCTCTGTTGTAGTGACTGTATTAAACTATTGTGTGTCTCAGTACATGCACATACATGCAAGGGTTTTGGAACCCTTAGTATAAAAGTGGCAGTGTGAAATTAATTAATTGAGCATCTATCAAAATATTCAATTTATTTAAAATGTCATTTTAAAAGCAAAATTTAAGAATTACTAATGATAGATATAGGTACTAGACTATGACAACCCTGAGAAGGAGGGAAATTCTGAGTGTCTGATAAGAGAGAGAGAGAGAGAGAGACAGAGACAGAGAGACAGAGACAGAGATTGATTCTGTGTTTGTCTATACATCTCTCTATCTCTGACATAGCTCCAAAACCATGAAACTTGGACACCTGAAACTTGCCATTCATACTAAGAGGACCCAGAGGATGTGCATCACAATGTTAAATTGTTTTTATAAAAGGATTAATTTATTTCAGTTAATTTAAAATGGTATGTATCCTGTGCTACTGCATCGACTGAGTAGGCAACAATGAGACAAGGCTGCTAAGGGGTAAGAGAGCTCAGTATTAGTAAGGGGTCTTGTGAAGAGCAGGAGGGCTAGTGTGGTCCCAGCTAACTTTTAGTGGGGCTGTGGAGAACTCAGACACAAAACCTTTCTTTTCTGGTCTTGCTGTTGGTAAAACAATACAGTTACTACTGATGTGTAAGCCAAGCCAACCCAACCTTGCTTCTTCCGGACACCAAGCCTGTATGTATATATGCATATGGATTTATTGTGTGTGTGTGTGTGTTGAAGATGGAGACAGCAAGCAATAGACATGCACACATAGAGGAGAATAGGAGGAGAATTCAGAGATGGAAAGGCTGAATGTAGGCTAAGATTGAAGGAAAGACCAGTGACAAAGAGTAGGGAAGAAGAGAAAAGAAACAGCATTGGCGAGAGGGACACAGAGAGCTTCATAAATGAGGTGTAGCTGGTACACTCTGAATGAGTAGCAGGGTGGATAGAGAAAAAAAGGGCAGATTTAGGGTCAGGGTAAAGAAGAGAAAGAAAGAGGAGAGCATATGGTTGATGGTGGAAATAATAGATTTTCACTGGGCCAAGCATAGGTCTGTCTGTCTTCCCCAGGAGTATCACTACTGCAGAGAAGCCTGGACAGCTGAAATCTGGCATACATACTAAGAAAATTTGGAGGTTTATTTTTTAATTGACTAAATTAATATTACTTAATGAAAAATTAAGTAAAATTAATGCAGGTGGCAGTACCATCTTCAATCACTAGATTTCCAGATCAGCAATCCTGAGCCTTCAAGGCAGGTGAGCCTCTAAGGCAGGATAGGGATTATATTAAGCAAGATTTTCCTCAGTTGAACCAAATTGGGGATGGGTGTGAAATTGAATCAATTTATTTTAAAGTAAACATTTACCAATATCTGCATTTTTTTTCTCATAAGTATGGAAATGACTTGAGATTATAAAAATCTAGATGTGGGAGCAACCAAAAGTGAAACATTTGTCCATCCAGCCCTTAAGGGTTTGCGTGCTTAAGTACTAAAAGTCCAGCTTTGTAAGTCAACCACGTTAGCACCAAATTAAGGCTGAATCTCTTCTCTTCCACTACCCCACCCCCATTTTCTTTTCAGTGTGACATAGAGCTACAGTGTGATTTCCTTCATGCTGATGAGAGCTGTAAACATTGGATATGAATATGGTATAAACAAGGTAGAATTTCACTTCAATTTGTTTTTGAAGAATTCAACAATGTTCACAAGTTTCTTCATATTCAGGATAGAAATAATTGAAGCATTAAAAAAAATCAAATGTAAGAAAATTGTGAGAGACAAATGTGAGAAACAACTAGGTTTTTTTCTATATCTAGCATTTTCAGAGGTTGTCTCTAAGGTGGTGTGGAACATTCCCAGGAGAACGGTTCTAGGAGAATTCAGTCCTAGGAGAATTAAGCCAGGGATCTTTTTGTCTAGCACAGCTTAAAAATCATGAAAATGATCAACTATGAGCCTGTCTCAGGCCATTTCCACACTACACTGTTATAATGCTATCATTCCACTTTCAACATCCTGTGGAATCCTGGGGTTTGCTGTTTAGGGAGGGGCCTTTAGAATTCTCAGCCAGAGAACTCTTGGGCCTCAGTAGACTACAAACCCCAGAATTCCACAGGATATTGAAAGTGGAACAATAGCACTATAACAGTGTAGTGTGGAAATGGCTTCAGATTATATATCTGACCCAGGTACTTCTCTTGATCAAGGATAGTACATATATCATAAGGTCAACCATTCAATTCGTGAAATGGCAATATTACAGCACTGCTCTGGTGCAATTCAGAGGAATTTCTCAGATTGCGTCCTCTGAGAACTTTTACCTCAGAGAACACTTATTCATTTAATTTGTATCCCACCTTTCCTTACGTCAGCAACATGTAGCTAACAACCCCCATAAAAACATATTTAAAACCAAAAAAACAAACAAACACCAACCCCTGTAAGAACATGCTGGAGATTGTCACTATAAAATTATAAACAAGATACAATAAACCAACAAAATACTGACTCTGATTTAATTCTTCCTTACACTCTTAAAACCCATAAAAATACCTTTGTTTTAAGCTGGAGCCTGAATAACAACAGTGTTGGGACTAAATGAATTTTGAATGCAAGAGAAGCTAGTGTTGCCACTGATATTTTAAAAAGGAACTTCTGCTGTGAGTAGCTCATGGGGAGGGATGGCTGTGGCTTTCTCTGTTTCTGTGTGCAACTGCTACAAAAGAGTTTTGGGAGCATTTTTTTTCACCCAAACTAGTTGGTAATCTCTTGTTCTCAAATCCTGAGGTGGTCACTACATAAGTATCATTCCATTTCTTTTGGAATCAATTAAAATTGAATCATTTGGATCCCTATTAATTCAATTCAGTTCCTTCATTTTCTAAATGCAGTCTGATAGTATTCACTGTTAACTATTCCAAATGTTTGTATTCCCTACATGAAACTGCCAAAGCCCTAAGACTTGGGTGGAAGGCTTTCTCTTGGTCCCACTACTATCCCAGATTTGCCAGGAAAGAGCCTTCTCAGTGGCTGCTCCCACCCTGTGGAACTCTCTTCCACAGGGACTAGGCTGCCCCCCCACCCCCGTCACTACCAGGCAAAAACAATTTTTTTCAAGCAGATTTCTAATGTGTGAGAGGGGGAGCTTTTTATTTATCAAGATGTTTTTAAAATATTCGTAGGACACAATATTATGGGTTGTTATGGACTGGGCCCACAGGCTTTTCATCATCCCACACTGCCATGTAGACAGATATTTCCATTATATACATATTTAGAGTTTGACTTGTCTTAAATTTTGCCAGTTTATCTTCTTTACAAGTTTTATATGTATGCAGTTATCAACCCAAAACCTAGTGCAGCTGCTCAGAGTTCAGGATGTGTATGTTCAGTATGTACTGTGCAGCTGACTCCTTCCTGATGATACTATACTTCCATTTTCAACTTGTTCTTGTATTACAGGAGCTCTTAGCAAACTATTTACTGCTATCATCAACAGTTAACAATAAATTGTTCTACAAACAGGGTACAACCCAGAAAAAAAAAAGATAGCTTACTAAATCCTGTGGATAACAACAGCATGGGACTCAGTCAATCCCAATGAATATGTCTAGTTTATTACAAGGGTGAACATGTATATGACTAACTCTTGCCAGGTGATCAATGTGGGAAAATAGGGTTGTGTTGAAGGCTATCCATTAGAGCAAGTAATGCAGAGATCTCATCAAAACAAATTCTGGAGTCTATGCAAATTTATCTGAACTAAAAGATAAGCCCCATCTGTGAGGGTTCTCTAAACTATTTGAGGTTTCCTGACAACTTGGTACTAACATATATCTAACAACTCAGCAGTGAACAAGATGTAAACCTTTGGAATTTCTTCTGGTAGGTAAATGACATTTATCTAGTGCAGGGATGGGTCATTTCAGTGGATCTGCCAGCTAATATGGGTCCTCCTGCTGGAACTTGCTGTGGACTACACTCCCCCAAGAAATCGACTTTTTTTTTTTTCAAAATCAGATGTGATCAGAAGTTCACTTTCCAGTTTTTGTTTTGTTTCGAAGGATGAGGGGCTACCCAAAAAGGGACCTTTACACTTCATAAAAGAGCGGTGGTGATCTTGTAGATGTCCAGATAGTGTTGCACTTTAACCTCAGCCAGCTCCAGCCAGTTAGCCAATAGTGAGGAACACTGGAATTTGCAGACCAATAACATTTTGGAGGGCTATATGATTTCTTTTTTTTTATAATAATTTTTATTAGTTTCCAAATATAAAACAAACAATTTTTTATATCAAATCTTATCATGAAATATTTATCTTCTTCCATCCTGTCTCAGTCCCCGCCCCCCAAAGCCCACACAATCTCATTTCCGAACCACATTACATTGTTATTGCCCCTGCTAGAGCTAGCTTCTCACACGCTTTTCCCTGATGTATACATGTTTTCTAATTGACATTCAACGCTCCTTAATATGTCCTGTCCACTGATAGATTCCCAGTTAATACGTGATTCTGGCCTTCCTTCTTCCTCCCTATTTACCTTTAGAATGTAATACTATATTACCAACATTCTGAGCTGTTTTACTATTGCCTCTTGCTCACTTTTCCTATCTTTAACATATCCTAATTTATTAATATGGGTTTTTATATATTCTATTGAACTATTTAAAATATCTGTTCTTTCATTTCAATCAGGACCTCACATCTTAACTCCTCTTCTTTCCCTCCTCCCCTATGGGATTCCCCGGCCCAACTCATATTCATTATTCCCTTGTCGCTTATCGTCGCTTGCGAGTATAGGCTGGTTCACCCCCAGGAATGGGGGAAAGCAAAGCTGCAAACGAGTTCCCTCCCACTTCCCATTCACGCCCTCTACATCCATAGCTTCCCAGGGTATCCGAACCCAGACCACAAACCTCCGCCCCTCATCCAGAGATGAGACTTTAGCCCAGAACTCTCCTCAAAATGTTCTCAAGATATTTCTATGTACTCTTATTGTCGCTTGAAAGCTCTGAGCCATCCCATCCCCATACATGGGGTTACACCCAAAGCTGACTCCCCAACATCTTTCATACCATTCAGATATCTTATTAAACAAATACACATATCCATTCTATAACCCCCTGTACCCTTACTTGCTGCTTAAGTAGTTTACATTCATCTGTATATGTCATCTACCACCAAAAATCATTCCTTTCCTTTCCTTTTCCCTCCTTTCCCAACCCAGCTACCCAGAGTTCACTTGCAGTTTTGTTTTTTTTCCCGTCGTCTCGTCACCGCTTTACTTCCGGATAGCCAAATAGGGAGAGAGTCTGTTTCGTAACATTGACCTTGTGTCACTGATCCGTAGCCATAATATCCAGGGAGTCCATGCACAACTCACAAACAACAGACAAAAAAAGCCCAATTGTTTTCTCTAATGTTTCCCTCTTTCCCTACCCCATCGGCAAGTCTATAGCCCAGAACTCTTCACAAGTCTATTTCTGAACTCTTATTGTCATTTTTAAGTTCCGAACCTCCCTGCCATCCGGGGTAGGATTACAAATGCCCAACATAGACTCCCCACTCTCTTTCAACTGTTCCTTGTTAAAATATCTCATTGAACTAGTACACGTTTCCATACTATAAAGTCCTCTCTTTTTTTTTACCCAAGTTAACTGCTTTGCTTTACTTCCCCACACACTTCTAGCACATCCCAGAACTCATCTCAAATGTTTAATATATTTCAACGTCTGTTATTGTCGCTTTAGAGTTACAAGATGCCTCGCCATCATGAGTGGGACCGCAGTTCATCCTGTTCTTTTCCATTTGTAGTAGCTTTCCCATATGCACTTATTCCAGGGGGATATACACTTCGTAACCTCCGATTCTAAGTCTTATTACCGACTCACTCTTATATTCATAACAATCAAGGATCAAAAAAGAAGAAGCAGGAGGGTGCTCTCATGTCTTCATAATTTTAAAATTTATCAGTCCTTGTCCTGAAGCTCAAAACTCGCATCATTATTTATTTGCATTGCCCAGTCCAAAGTCTTTCTTCCATTATCTGAATTATAATAATTGTTAAAAATGCCCAATTTTGTAAACAGTCTTATTACGCCAATTTAAGATATTTAAAAGTCAGAAAAATTTAAAGTCCAGAAATTTAAAGGAACAAACAGCTCATTCCTCCACGTCTTCCCAATCTCTTTCCCTCAATGTCAGCCGCCCCTTTAAGAAACTCTGAGTTCTTACAGCCATAAAGCCAAAACTCACGCTGCTAGCTTTACTTCTCCGGGTCCTTCCCCCATCGCTCCTGCACCCCGTAGCAAGCCATAATCACTGTAGTTTTCACGGAAGCAGGGAATGAGACAGGTTAAAGTTTTCTTTCTTTGGTAATTTCATTGTTACTTCTTTTAAAAAACTCGTTCGGCGGTGCTTGTGCCGCTCCTGCAGCGTCCCTCTGGATCCGTCGTCAAGGTCCTTTGATCCCCTGATGCCTGCTGCTCTCCCATCTGGGCAGAGCAGAGCTGCACACCAGTTATGGGGTCCCCTTCGGACTGCTTCCGGACCCCCTGTACCGGGGGGTCTTTAGCCACCTCCAGGTGACAAAAGAGGCGGCTGGATTCCAGCGGGAGGCAGCCCGGGGCTGCTCCATTACGGAGCTTCACTCCGAGCTGCCACTCGCATCCGCCATTTGAGGGGAAGGCGGAGGGCTATATGATTTCTACCTCTACACTAACATAAAGATTTGCTTTATTGCAGAACAGTCACCCGTGCAGGCTGCCAGGAATTCAAGTCTCCTTGGGTGGTCTTGGGAGTGGTCCAGGGGTTAAAAAAATGACTAGATCTCACGTTGTCCCCAGATGGTCCAGTGAAATGAATGTCAATTTTGAAGTTATTTTAAAATGATGTCTGCACTGAAATTTGCCAGTGCAGAATTGATCAACCACATTTGTGATTGTGTGGAACAACAGAAGTTAAACCAATCATGCTTGCTGCTCATCTTTTTTACTGATTATGGCCTGGAAATCTGAATTGACAAACCATAGTTATAAGTGCTCCCCTAGCCTCAGCAGAGATTGCTGTACCACAAAGTAAACATATGAATTTACGAAAGTAGAAGAAAATGTAAAACAGATATACAGTTTTATAACAGGTTAGCTATTGTACATCTGTGAAGTCAAAGCAGTACATTAATACATTATTCATTAAATGAATAACCAGGATAGAAGGCCTCACTCTCCAGAAATCTTGTTGACAGGTTCAGGTTGTACAAACTAAGAAGTATTCAAAGAAAATGCCCGAAACTGAACATTACTGACTGTCAGAAATGGTTGTTAAATACAATCATAGATTAGTATTCAGGACAAAGTATTAGTAAGAATTTCATCTGCTCAAGTAAGTGATTCATTTGAAACTAAAATGCAACAAAATGCATACAATACAAAAACATGTACAAAAACATTTTAATCAGTAAAAAATGTGGATGGCTGAAAATGCATACAAATGGAAAACACAAACATGTTTTAATTGATGGGGAAATATGTACAAAAGTGCATATTAGAAGCATATAAATAAATGCACACATTATGGGAAATGACAATGGAAAACAGTTGACAATTTCTGTGTGGGAAGAAAAGACAAAGTCTTGCACACTAATACAAACAAAAGATGGGACAAGAATGCAGATAACATTGGAAGAAAGACAATGAAACTTGGGACCATGAGTTTTCTTTTCCCTACTCTGTTTTCAATTATTATGATACAGGATTAATTCAGGAAGGCCACTATGTTTTGCTGAACTAAGAAAGAGTTGTCTCTGTAGACTCCTGGGAACTTGCAAATGGCTGTAATAGTATTTAATGAGTCTGTCACAGGATTGTATAGTCTGAGTCTTACCAGATGTGGTTGGTCCCCAGCTCCCATTATTCCTACCTAGGCAAAAGTTAGAGATGATGGGAAATGTAGTCCAGTATTTGAAGAGTCAAACCTTTACCTAGAGCTAAGAACATGTGTCATATTTATATACCAGGGTATAGAAGGGAAAAAAATGTATTTCACACTTGATTCTGGTAAAAATAAGAAACTTAAATTCAGTATTAGTCTCCACAGAGTAGAATCACAGTGAATGATAATACCTTAATAGCTTACATAAGTGTTGACATACCAAATTTCCACTGATTTATAAGTGTTTGGAAGTAGCAGATGGATGAAGCCCAAAAGGAGATAAGCTAGGCTTCTAGTAGCTGGACAGGCAAGAACAGCCTTGGGAACTCTAAGGGAATCTTTTTGCTATTGGTCCAAAAGTTTGGAGAATTGACATTTAAAAGCTAATTCTGTGTGGATGTTTACTCACTTTCCCTATTCAGTTTGTACAACTGTCAAATGATGAGATGTTACAAAAAACAATATAATACCGAACTAACACTGTCCTTGGAAGAAAACAACATGAGGACTTATTTTCTGCCCTTGAAACACCAGGGAAGAAGAAAGTATTTGTCAGAAGAGCCACCAAGATAGGTTCCTCTGGCATGCTGGTTAGGCTGCTTGACTGCTCTGTTGCCATATTGTTTTGCTCACTTTGTTGTTTGGATATTGGGAGGGTATGCAGGCCAGAGCCTGGGAACCAAGGTCATTTCAGAAAGCTGGTACAGCCTGGTGTTGTGTGGGAAAGAATGTGAACAACAAGCCTCTGGGAGGGGGATTGAAGGGTTCTTAAAACCAAAACCTTGGCCCTTTTCGCATTTAGGCTTCTTGTGTGAGCGGGGGCGGGCGGCTCGCGCAAGAAGCCTTCTCCGGGAGGCTGTCGCTTCCCCCCTCCTTCGTTCCGCACGCCAAGGAACCAGCGGGGAAGCGGCAGCCTCCCGGAGGCGGCGGCGGCGGCTCGCGTGTCCATCCCCCCTGCGCGCGCAAGAAAGGAGCCTGTCCCTTCTGCACCCCCCACTCGCGCGAGAAGCAGGAGCCGCTCGCGCCGCCCCCCCGCACGCGCGCGAAGCGACAGACAGTCGCGCCCACCCCCCCGTGCGCGCCAGGAGCGACAGACAGTGGCGCGGGGAGGCGGCAGCACGGGCTCCTTTCTCGCGCGCGCGCGCGGGGGCGACGCGACTCCCGCTCTCGCGCCCCCCCGCGCGCGCGAGAAGCGGGAGTCGCGTCGCCCCCCCGCGCGCGCACGAGAAAGGAGCCCGTTGCGCCGCCCCCCGTGCGCGTGAGAGAAGCGAAGGCAGTCGCGCCCGCCCCCCGCGCGCGCGCACGCAAAGCGGGAGGCTGTCGCGAGCAGCCCCCCGCCCGTGCGAAGCAGGATGCTCTCGCATCCGCCGCGCTAGCTCCCCGCCCCGCCCCTTCCTTCCGCACGGGCGGAGGGAAGGAGGCGCGACCCAGCCTCCTCCCCAACGCACCGCACTACAGGTGAGTGCGTGTGGCCGCTGGGAGCGTAGCGCGAGCGTGGGGTGATTTTCGCTTGAAAGCAAAAATCAAAAACCCCGCGCTCACGCCGCTGCAGCCCCGTGAGAGCGCCGGAAGTGGGAGTGCGTCGTGCGGAGCGACGCTCCCACTCCCGCACGGCTCACGGGGCTATTTCGCCCGGGAAAGCCCGTGCGAAAAGGGCCCTTCACTATATTTTCAGTTCTGGCAAAAACAGTGTCTCTCTGCTACATCTAATCTCTAATAAAACCTTTCTGGATTCATCCACAAAGCCTGGTCATTGAGTTAGGTTAAGACAGAACATTACAATATTAAAGGCATATTGCAACTTAGATTCAAGATAGCTTAAAATACAATCTAGGGCATTTCCGCATGGGGCTTTTAAAATGGTGCAGTTCGTCCTCCAAGGAGGAGGTTTGCACCTGGGAGCAGACTAGGTCAGACCTACTTAATGTAGATCCGCACCTCAGCCCACTCTGGAACATCCCCAAGTGGTCGTCCAGGTGTACTTTTGAAAGACTGCTAAGATTCGCAGGCTTGCCCCAATGCAAGCCTGCAATCTGCCAGGGGCGGGCTTTAGGCTGATGAGCTTCAGCGGTTGGTCGAGACGCTCACCAACTGGAAGCCGCCATTTGGGATGCCTGAGCAGTGGATATTGACGAGCACGCACTGCTCCGGAGCAGCGTGGACTGGACTGGGGAGCTGGAAAGTCCAGTAAGTAGCGGTGCAGGGCAATTCCCTTGCCCTGTGCGGAAATGGCCATAGTTAAAAACATAAAAAGATCAACCATAGAATAGGATTAAAGTACCAGTAACTTTTGAAAAAAATTTAGAACTCACAGTTAAAAATGACAAAAGCAGTTTAAAAAGGTGCAGGATTACCAAATATTAAACAGGACAGCACCTTCTCAAAAGCCTCCTCTTCAAAAACTTTCAGTTTTTAAAAGCTTCTCAGTATGGAAAAAGCCTTTCCCTGCCAACAGAAAGATGGAAGGGAGGGGACCATTCTAGCCTTCCTAGGAAGGAAATTCCAGAGCCTCAGGAAAAACACTGAGAAGACTCCACCAATCATGTGCATAAAAGAGGTGGGGCTGAAAGAAAGGCCTCTCCTAAGAATCTCACCACTTGGACAGACTCCTATGTGGAAATATAGTCTGTTAGATAGCCTTGAATTAAGCCATATAAGACTTTAAAGAACGCTTTACGCCCAGAAACCAGGATAGTCAACCGGTGGAGCTGTAGTAACAGAAGAGTTGTATAATTTCTATAACAGATCTGCTTCCCCCTCTTAGCAGCCAGAATAGGTACTGGAGGACTGCAGAAAACAGAACTGGTTGAAAAGTGGAACCCACATTCTGTTTTGTAGGGAGCATGAAGAACTTACAGAGGCTCACTTGGGACAAGCCACAGACATGCTGCTTGCAAAGTCTCTCAGCCAGCCTACCACCTTTTCCCCCTCTTAGCTCATTTTGCAAAGAGTGCCTGCATGTGAGAGGTTCCAAGAGAGCAAGAAGAACTTATGAAAGAGTGGAACCCTCATCAAATTAATGAAACTTATCCTTAATTTGGAAGCATCAAAAGAGTGAGTTATCAGATAACAGAGCATCAAAGGGTGGGGGCTTCCTGTAAAGTCCTTCATATTGTTGGGAGTGACAACCTTTGCATGCCTAATTAAATGGCTAGTTTGTTTGCATGTCTATTGTAAGCATAGAGAGATAGCCTAGAGAGAACTTCCTGTTTGTTGGTTAACACCTCTTCCTCCAGCACGTACACATTCTTTGTCTTTAAAAGGTTCTCTTGCCATTTACTCCTCCCTTTTGCCTTCACCTTTTGACCTGAAAGCATGTGAGTGTTTAATTTTCTTCCTAACTTCTTCAAGAATTGAACCTGTATAGACTATGTACAAGATTTTGTGAGTAAACTCTTTTATATTTTTAACTAAACTGTTTTTGCGTTTATTTTGAGCTAGATTAAGTGTGTTTGGGGTGGTGTTACAGAAGTGGGACTGGTTATCTGTTCAACTTCCGTTTTTGTGCAATTACTAAAATACTCTGCTGATTGAGAGTCTCATTATCAAAGTCTCTCAATATCAAATATTTTCCCAATTTCCCCAACACATATAGTGATGGAAAACCATCAAAGATGAAAGAAAAAGAGAGAGAAAGACACCATTCCTAAAAACAGCAAAGATACCAGAATAGGAGCTACAAATCCCTGTAAACAGGGAAGGGCTGGACCAAACCATTTTGCTGCCCAAGCTAAGAGTAACATGACATTGACTTCCAGTTTGATACAGAAAAGCCAATTGGTGATGGGACAGTAACTTCCGCTGTACTTGAAGGGAATAGGTTATCCTAGGAGATGCAGGGCAGTCTATATGGTACTTTTTCTTTGGTACTTTTTCTGCTACTTCCAATTGGAGATGTAATTCTTATTGAATTTTCTTCTCAGAGGAAACATCGAGCAATTTTAGCAGTTTTCTTCTCACTATGAGAAAGACTTATTTGCAGATCAAGATTCATTTCTGCACAAAATTTGTGGTATTTTTGAGAAGAAAAGATTTTCTATGGAGGAAACAACATTTTCTGAAGAGAAAATGAAATCTCTGCACTGAAATACTATTTTCTTTGCAGAAAACGCTATTTTCTGCAGAAAAGAATCATGCACAATTTTTTACAAAATATGTCCCAAACTACAAAGATTCTTAGAGTTTCTTGACACTTTTCAATGATTTCTTGTGTAATTTAAAAAATATTCTTCCCATTCCCTACTCCCAATTATCTGCCACCTGAGGCAACAACCTCACCTTATCTATCAGCAGAGCCATCCATTGATTCTAAGAGGATTCCACCAAAGAGGTGGTAAGAGTAAAGAATATCAACCTCACAAACAGTGTTTGCAAATCTTGAGCCTGAGCCAGGAGATATTATATTTCTTAGAGCTCAAGCAATCAAATGATGGAGACTGAGGAGCTCCAAAGATTTGCAAACACTGTTTGTGAGGTTGATATTCTTTACTCTTACCACCTCTTTGGTGTAATACATGTCCCCAGTATTACAGAGCAAAAATGCAAACCCAGACTTACTCTAGTGCTTACTCCTCTTTTCTTCTCTCAGATGGTGAGAATTTAGTTTACGTTAGGATTTTGTAGAGCCTTTGGACACAGTATCACCAGAAGGCCCCTAACTTGACAGAGGGGAGACAACTGAGAATTCTTTTAGAGGTCACATCCAGTCTCTTTGGATACCTTGTGGACAGTGGAAATGGCAATGTTGTTAGGACAGTAGATTAGTGGTGGTACTTTGGCAAATATTAAAACTTCTCACTCCCTGGTTCTGTATCTTTCTAAATCCTGGGAAATACTCGGGTGGTGTCTTGTAAAGAAACATATATATGTGCCATGCAAATGGGCAACTTGCTTGTAAGGAATGCTTATAAATGTCCTGGAACAATAAAAACTTGGGCAATATTTCACCCTATAAAGCACTTGTGAACACATTATTGTTGTTCCATCTAACAACTTTGATAAGCAGATGACTTTATTTTACAGTTGTGCAGCTATGATGAAATCCCTCTTGACAACAAAGGATAAACGCAAAATCTCTTTATTGTTATGGCAGAAAAAGTGGCATTTCTATGTCATATTATAATAGAAAGAGAGGTCACAAACAGAGTTATAAAAGATAAGAACCCTCTGGAAACCAGTGCTGTTATTTCAGATAGGTACTACTACTGCTTCTACTGTTGCAACTACTTCTACTAATATTACCACCACTGGGAGCACTTCACACTGGAAGTTGCTTTCCAGAAAATGAAGTAGTGATCTCCTCCCCCTCTTCTTCCTCCTACTGCAACTGCTACACGGCCATTTCCCCACTACCTGTTATATCACGATGATTCTACTTTCAACATCCTCTGGAATCCTGGGGTTTGCAGTTTCGGGAGGGGCTGGCTGGCCCTTCCCGAAACTGCAAACCCGAGGATTCCACAGAATGTTGAAAGTGGAATCATCACGCTATAACAGGTAGTGCGGAAATGGCCCACATTTGGGATAAAGATTAATTCCCAAATAGTTATTAATGATAATATATTACTACTGTAATCAATATTAGTAGCAACAATAGCAACAACTTCTAGTGTAAATGATTAGTTCCTATTCATATGTTGTTTAAATAAGTTAAACCAATTTTATTGTGCCATTTCTTTTCACAAGAATCATGGTTTTGTTTTGTTTTTTGTTTAAAAGACCTGTTTCAAAATAGCCACTATGTATGTGTGTGTGTGTATGAGCAAAACAGATTTGTTTAATTAGTTTCAGATAACTTGGTGTTTTTGTGCAAAACTCTTCAGTTCTGCATAAAAATAAACATATGGATTTTTGTGCAAGTTTTTTGTTATTGTTGTTATCTATCCAAAAGAAATACGAGAAAAAGAAGACTATACCAAAAAAACAAAACAAAACAAGAGGAACAAGAGAAGGAAGGAAGGAAGGAAGGAATTCCCTGTCACACACACAAAAATATAATCTGCACAGAGTAATTTCTTGAAGCACTTTGGGATGTGCAAATACTAAGTAAAAACTGCAGAGAAATATTTCTTTTATCAGAAATGGGAAGAAAACTGTGGATATTATTTGTCTTCAGACCAAAAAAACAAACAAAAAAACACTACTGGCTGTACAATACATTTCCTTTGAGATCAGTGGAACTGAACAGTTGTTAGATGATTGAAATTGATGGGCCTTACAGAAATGGTGATTAAAAATTCCAATTCATTTCCATGAGTTTACACTAGCTGGGGCTAAAAGTGGATTTACTTCTTTGGCTGAATTATGCTTTTATATTTGATATCTAGAGATGGAAAAGTAGGCCCGACTCGGTGGTTTCATTGTGGTATGTGTGCTGCTGTAGCAGCATACAAGTCACATAGGTAAATATTCCTCCGCAAGGAAGAAATTAAATGTAGAAATCAGTGTCTTTTTCTTTTGTCATCAAAACCACAACTATGTCTAAACAGATGAGGCATGTTCTTGAACTTATCTAAAATCTCTTGCTGATGCAGGACCAGGGCCAATTAGTGTACAGGGCATGATTAGCTGCTTCATTAGTAACTCCACAGAACAGTCACAGTATGAATTCACAATCCCTCTATCCCAGTATTTCTCAGACCTGAGGACAGGGTTATCTGGGAACAACTAGATAGCAACAGAGAAAGGGCAAACCATTTTGCTATTAATATCCGAGCCCGTACATTTTTCACATGATTTATTTATTTATTTGAGTATTTGTACCATGCTTTACAGCCACAAAGGCACTCTTACAAGTTGCTAATTTGGCAGTTCCCTGCCTCAGGCCTAGAATCTAAATAAGACATAACACACAAGGAAAAGGGGATGGCAGTTGGAAGGGGATTAAATCCTGTAGTTCTCCTCTCTCCCTCTGAGGCCAGGGCAGCAACATTTGGAATAGAGGAAGGGTCTTTCATGGTTTCCTGGCTGACAGTATCACTCAGCAAAGAAGGAGCTAGACTCTAAAAGCAGCTTTCCATTAAAATCTAGAACGAAGCACAACATAAACTGGGGGTATCTTTCCATGTACAGCATTCTCTCCTTGGGAAGAAGAGAGGTGCCACAGCCACTTATGCTTTGTTTGTGGATGCCTGAGGTTCAGGTCCTGGCACCTCCAGTTAAAACAGTTAACATAGCACTTATAGAATCATAGAAATGTAGAGTTAGAAGAGACCACACAGGCCATCCAGTCCAGCCCCCTGCCATGCAGGAACACCCTCAAAGCACTCCCAACAGATGGCCATCTAGCCTCTGCTTAAAAACCTCCAAAGAAAGAGACTCCACTACACTTCGAGGCAGCATATTGCACTGCCGGACAACACTGACTGTCAGGAAGTTCTTCCTGAGGTTCAGGTGGAATCTCCTTTCCTGCAGCTTGAATCCATTGCTCCTTGTCCTGGTCTCTGGAGCAGCAGAAAACAACTTCTCTTCTTCCTCTACATGGCATCCCTTCAAATATTTAAACATGGCTATCATGTCCCCTCTTAACCTTCTCTTCTGCAGACTAAACATACCCAGCTCTCTAAGTCTATTCTCATAGGGCATGGTTTCCAGTCCTCTCACCATTTTGGTCGCCCTCCTCTGGACTTGTTCCAGCTTGACCATGTCCTTCTTGAATTGGGGTGTCCAGAACTGGACACAGTATTCAAGATGAGGTCTAATCAAAGCAAAGTAGAGTGGTACCAGTACCTCCCTCAATCTAGACACCATACTCCTATTGATGCAACTGAGAATTGCACTGGCTTTCTTGGCTGCTGCATCACACTGCTGACTCATGTTCAGCTTGTGGTCTATGAAGACTCCTAGATCCCTTTCTTTTTTTTCTTTTTTATTACATTTTTAAAAGCATATAATTACAAAAAAAAGATAAGGTCATTCTTTTACAGTTATTTGAACATACAAAATGTTTCACATCATAAAAAAAAGAGAATTAATATACATTTCATATCCAAAAACCCACATATCTACATAATTCATCGGTAATGTACATCCTAAAAATTTAATAACATAAGATAGACGAAGAAAAATATATTATTTCCTTTAAGCCTAGGTGTACAAAACCATAACTTCCTTGCCTCCTTTAAGAGTTCCTTATACAGCTAATCCCAACAAACTAAAGCTCCCTAATTTTCTTTTGTCGCGTTAGCATGTATTTCTAATCTTTAGGCAATGTCATTGAGAATAAAATACATAAATAAATGAACAATTTACTAAGCTCAATTCCGTCTTTGCATCGTTATTTGTATATAATTTTATAAGACAACATATGTTTACTACCAACCAAAAGCCAATACCTAACCAGAACAATATGACATTTAACTCATGTAATAGAGATTAAACAGAAGCAAAGAAATGAAGGTAAAAAAAGAAATCTTACATACTATATCCTTTTGACATCATATAGTTTGTAATTAAATTCCAGTCCTGTTCAATTAGCTTTTCTTGTTTCCCCCTCAACCTAACTGAAAGGAGATCGAGTTGTTTTTAATCCAATACTTTTTGAAACCATAAGTGTAAATCTGGAATATCAGGCATTTTCCATAACCTTGCAAAAACAATTCTTGCTGCTGTAACCAAAAATAATAACGTCCTCTTATTTTTAACTTGGAATTTTGAATCAAAGATATTTGTCATATTTAAGAGGTAAAAGGCTGGATCCATAGGAAATGTTATTTTATATATTTCCTCCATGGAATGATGTATTTTCATCCAAAATTTCTTTGTACATGGGCATGACCACCAAATATGAAAGAAACTACCAATATTTTCGTTACACTTCCAACACTTGTTGTTTCCTGTATGGTACATTTGATTGATTTTGTCAGGGGTCAAATAGGTCCTGTACATCATTTTTAAATAGTTTTCTTTAATTTCTTGCAAAGTTGTAAATTGCATGGTGTTTTTCCATGATGCGAGCCTGCAAATCTGCACCGGAGAGCAGGTATGCAGTGGCGCGCTCCGTGCTTTTGAAAGACCGGAAAAATCAGGTCTTTCAAAAGCACGCTGGAGGACCACTTGGGGTCATTCCAGAGGGGACTGAGGTGCAGATCTACACTAAGTGGTCCGGACCCAGTCTGCTCCAAGGAGCAGACGTCCTCTGTGGAGGACGCACTGCACCATTTTTATTACCCCGTGTGGAAATGGCCTTTATCTGTTTATTTGGTTTAGATTAATAAGAATGGGCTTCCAATGCAATAGGATGTATTATAATTTCTTATTTCTTTTCTATGTAGTTTTCTTTCTTTCTTTTTTTACTAAAGTAAAGCATTTTGTACTACTTGTACTATTTTTCACTGTAATGTACACATTAAGGTTTGGTCTTTTATTGCATTGAAAATAATATTAAAAAGAACACTTCAAAACAGATTACAAAAAAGTGATCATGTTAAAGCACAACTAAACAAATTAAAATCTAAAAACAGAATTGGATAGAATCCTGTTTGTGATATACATGTATATGACTTGACATTCTGCAGGCATATGTTTTATTTTGGATGGAGCACAACGCAGTCCACAGACTTTGTGCTTTGTCCGAAATCTCTTCACATCAGCCCTGGCAGATGTTGCTGCTATTTGAAAGCTGGGAGGTAACCGCCTCCTGCTCTGCAGTTCTCTTGGTGAGGAAGGCATTCTACTTTTTTTGTATGGAGGGCTGTTTTCATTATTGGTGCACTCCTCTCCCTCTCCATTTATTTAATGGCAGCAACAGCTCCCACTCTGGACTTGACAGGTGTATGTGTGTGGGGAGGGAAGGTGTGAAACTGCATGGGTGGAATGTCATGTTTTGCCTGCCTGACTCAGGATCTTGGCCAGTTAATTTAAAATCAGTTTGAAAGCACAGCAGCCACCATCTTTTCAGCAGACTGCTACTCATCAACCAGTCAGTTGTCAAAAGTCTATCTGAATAAAAGAGTCTGGGCAGAAGACTGGTTTAGCCTCTCTTAGTAGGCATTTGAGCAGCCTTTGTAGACCCAATGAAAAATCCCGTTCAGTCATATGTTCACTTCAGTGTCATCTGACCAAGCTTCTAGTGTAAGGATGGGAAACATGTGGCTATTGAACCAGGTGTCGTTGAACTTCAGTTCTCCGAACCCCTCACTGTTACTATGCTGGATAGAGCTGTCCAAAAGCAGCCTAAGGCAGGGCTGCCTTATCCATTAGGGACTTTGGGCACAGGTCCTAGGGCCTATAAAAACAGGATTTCAGGCCATAGTGATATATCTCTAGTGGTATTTCCAAGTGAGGCCAGGAGCTGAATACAAGAGTAGCTAGGGCCTACAAAAACCTTGGTGCACCCCTGGCATGAGGGCCACACATTCTGCAGCTCTGCTCTAGTTGAATACAAATCTTTCAGGTTAAGTAACTTTTCAAACAAAAGAACTAGTTTGAGAGAACTATCTTTTCTTTTTCAGCTGAGGCAAAACGGGTTTGTGTCAAAAAGAATCACAAGGGAAATACTGGTAAAGAGAGAGGTGTCTATTTAATTAGAAGGTCATAACAACTGTCCCCTGCATTGCAATTAAGTTCTGCCAGTAAGACGACCATTGTAACTTCTGGCACAATGTTGTTAAGGAGCTGGCTATGTAAATAGTGAGAGGAGGAAGTTCTATCAAGTCAAAATAAAAGCTCATAAAATTCTTTCCATTGTGATTTGGTGAATACAGGGACTAAAGAGGGTGAGGACTAGCAGTCCAAGGAGTTCCAGAGCAGAAGTGGAAGGAATTAGGGTCAGCAGAGAAAAGGGGGAAAAATTGCAGAACATATTGACTCTAGATTATGGGAGAGTAAGGATCACAGAGACTGCAAAGGCAATAACCATTGTCTGGGGTGAAAACTGTTTTCCCAAAGTTTCTGTTTACATTAGACCGTGGAGCTGGTTAAGAACAATGGAGTGAACTGTTGCAGAGCAGGCAAGATCTCATTCCACGTAGATTCTGGGAGCTACTCTATCTCTATTTTTTTAAAATATATTTTCAATAGGTAAAGATTGCCAGAAGGCAGGCCCAGTATTGCAGAAAACATACAGTGGAAGAAGGTATCATAGTGTCCACAGATCTACTTTCCAAAACACAGTCTTCTATCCAGTCTACATGGAAGCTCAAACAATCTTTTCTATATTTATTTCTAAATCTTTTCCCCAAGCTTGTTTAATCCCTGCGGAAGTTCCAAATCAGTAAGGTTAGATTGATAGAACATTGCATTTTTAAGATATGAAGATATTTTATATTAATAGTGGGTTAACTGTGTAATAGTGGGTAAAGTTTTATTATTTTTTAAAAAATATATAGATGAAGAACTTAGAGGAAGTACAACAAAGTGTAATCACTAGCTGTTCTCTGAGGATCTGGATATCAAATGAGTATTTGTCATTTTCCCCTTTAAGTTTTGGGTCATTTTTGCATAGTGCCATAGTCCCACTATGGGGATGGGATGGCAGCAGTCCACAAGTCATCCTTTTGCATGACATCGTTGCGTTCCTGCTGCCATCCCATCCCAATGTGTAGTGATTGTGGGATATTTGCTTAATGGATTAAATCTGTAAAGTGCCCATGATCACCTGACGCTCCCATACTTACCTGCCATGCAGAAGGGCAGGAAGTGTGATGAGGCACTTCCTTCCCCAATGCAGCATGAGAAAGAGCCCGGCTGTTCTGCAGAAGGCAGATGCATGTCCCTCCTGCTCCCTTCCACAGGGAGCTGGTTGGTTGTAGAGGGGAATGTTCTTGTTGCACTCCTTTCCTGGCAAAGGTGCTGCCAGGATTGCAACAGGATGATGTGGAGAATGTCGTTGTGCAGAACTAGTGTTGGTTTATCTTAGGGTTAGTAATAATTCAGTAGTTTAGATAGTTGCTTGTGTATTATTTTAGTTTAATTTAGTCTAGTCTGCGTGAGTAGCAAAGTTTTGTTTTATGTGTTATTATTTTTTCATCTCCAGAGTATAATTTTATATCTTCTAAAAGTGTGTAAATAAAAATATTTAATAATGAAAAAAGAAAGTTCCAAATCAATTGTCAAGTAGCATGGAATACAAATTGGAGGTAAGGGATTTAAGAAAAATCTTCAGGATTCAAACTAAGTTCTTCAGAGCCTTGCAGGGGCTCTTGTGCTTGTGTCTGGATAATAGGGAGAGCAGTAAAATGAAGAAACTGGCAAATAAAAACACAGGGTGCATTGAGTGGGGACAATTTCTACCTAGGTTGGACACTTGTTTAGTTTTTATACCGTTATACAGATCTCTCAGTCTGTACAGTTATTTTTCCTCCCAGCAATTGAATGAATTAAATTTGTGTCAGGGTTGGCAGGATTTGGCTCCTCTGAGCATGAGCCGAGTGCTATCTGTGAAGCAAGGCTTTGCCACAGCAGAGAGTCCCTGTGAAGCAGAAAAAAATCCAGAGGCTCATTAAGTAAGACTTAGAGTACTGATGTATTGCTGCACTCTGAGATAAGGCTTAGCAAAAACATGCTAGTTTTCCAGCAATTAGACAAAGAGGAAAAACAGAAGATAACGGAGAAAAATTGGGCAGCATCTCCCCTTACAATTGGGATACTGGCAACGGCGTGGCAGGTCCAGCTAGGGCATCTAACTGGCAGCTGGTCAAGGCAAACACCAGCCTTTTTATGCTACCTTGTCACCCTGGAACAAGTGGGGTGACCCAATCAGTGCTCTGGCGTGTGACCTTCTCTAATACACAAGACATAGCCATAACAATTCTGCTGGCCTTGCACCTGGCTGTCTGGCCACATCGCCTCTTATCTCTGCTGTTCACTCATAGGAAATCTTTGCCTGCCTGGCAACAACCTTGACAATTTGTTCACATCCTACAGTAATGGGTGACATAAAAATGGGGTTTATGTTGAAAGGGGTGGTAATATATGTTTCTTCCAATTAAGCCAAATTCTAAATGTGTTGCACAAAAAAGAAGGGTTATCAAATGTTTCAGTCTGTTTGTTTTTGATTTCTAAGGAAAGAGACTCTCTGACCCAATTAATATGAATTCTGCTAATTTCTAACAGAGACCAAATTTTGACACTGTCTTTGATTTTTATTCTCACCATCCGAGTCAGTTGGTAAGTTTCAAAGTATACATTTAAATTTGGAATTCCTAGTCTGCCTTTTGTAGTTCATCTATACATTGCTGATTTGTTTATCTTGGACTGTTTATAGTTGCTAATAAATTCATTCTATATTTTCTGCCACAGAAGAATATTCTTCTAGGAACTGATATAAGTATGGTTTGAAAAAGAAAGCTTAATTTAGGTGAAATAGACATTTTAATTGAGACTGCATGGCCCAAACAAGACATATTGAGTTTTTTTGCATTTATTTAATTTCTGTCTAATAGATTTAATTAACAGAACATAATTTAGTTTGATCAACTTAGTTTATGGGGAATTAGTACACCTAATCAGAGCTAGTATGGTGTAGTGGGTCAAGCATTTGACTGTGATCCTGGAGACCAGGTTTCAAATCCTAGCTCAGCCATGGAAACCCACTGGGTGACCTTCAGTGCATCACAAACTTTCAGAAATGACTTTAAGGCACAGAACAACAACAGATATTTTAATAGAGAAGTATCTGCATCAATTTCAGTAAGCTCATTGAATATTTTTCTATCTGTACAATTCATATTGAAAATTAAAATCTTGATTTTAAAAAAAATCTATATCTAGGCCAGATATTTGGCAAAACGTATGGAATATACTTAACACTTCAAAGGTTTCTTTGTGTGTGGGGGCGATTTGAGAATGGCAAGGTCACATCATTGGCAAACACATTTTTTTAATTAAATTTTTTAATGAAAAAACAATTTAAAAAAAAACCCTCCCTGCTTCCAGACATCAATTTTCCCAGTTGAATCTGAGTTTAACATTCCATTCCATATAAACATTCTGTTCCATACATTATCTCTATTTTATAATAATCGTATACTATTACTTTTAGCTTATATGTAACTATTTACATTTTATCTTTTACCACCTCATTTTGTCTTCCTCCTTTCTCACAACCTTTCTTTCTTTCCCCCTATTTCATTCTTTTATCAAATTCAATACCTCTCACCATTCTCTTTCAAAGCCCTGAATTGGCTTATTTTTAAATGAAAAAGTTAACTTTTCTGTCGCTACCATACCCAGGACTCTGAATTTCCATTCTCTTATATCAATACATTTTCCTTCTTTCCAATGTTGAGCATAAGTCAATCTTGCTGCAGTTATTATATATAACAATGTCTTTTGATGATATCTTATTTCTCTTTGTTGCCCTAACATATTCAACAAATAAAGTTCTGGCTTCATTTCAAAATTAAAACCATACATTCTTTGAATTTCATCATGTATTTCTTTCCAAAACTTTTTTGCTATTTTGCAGGTCCACCACATTTGAAAAAAAGATCCCTCTTTCTCATCACATTTCCAACATTTTCCATTCCCACTAATATTGTTCTTCATTTGTCTGCCTGGGAGAAAACCAATTTGTCCTTCCTGTTTTTTATCCTGTATTGCATGTCTGAGTCGCTTAGCCAATATCATTGCTCATATTTTATAGTCTACATTCAACAAAGAGATTGGCCTATAGTTCTTTATTTCCCTCTTATCTCTGTCTTCTTTAGGTATTACCACTATATTTGCTTCTCCCCATGACTGTGATTTCCCTTCCTTCTCAGTTTTGTGTAAAGTTGCCTGATATGGAAGTATTATTTCTTTTGTAAATCTTTTATAGTATAGTGCCGTGAATCCATCAGGCCCTGGTGCCTCATCCATTTTCAGCTCTTTTATTGCCTCTTCTATTTCAACTGTTGTTATTTTTTTATTTAATTGTTCTTGTTTCTCTGCTGATATTGGCAAACGCATTTAGCAGACCGTTTTAACTATTGATTGTGATGCCTAAAAGATGCTGCTCTCCTCTTATTAGAATGGCCAAAGGCTCAATGGCCATTGCAAAACGAGAAGAGAAAGGGGGCACTGTTGTCTAGTACCACATTCAATAGTGATGGATGTAGAAGGAACATCTCCAAAACAAACTATAGCTTTCTGAGAGCTATACAGTGAATGCATAGTTTTTAGAAATGTGACAACTGAGTTTATCCATGTATGAACTTTTAATAAATAAGTCCGATTTAGTTTGCTGAATGCTTTTTCAGTATCAAAAGATGCTGTTGCAAAAGATCTACTTTCACATTTAATATGGTGATCTTCAAGGAACTGATCTGTAACAATATAATGGTTCATTGCTGTACGTAGCCATCTGGTTATTATTTCTGTAAATATTTTATTATCCTGGTTTAAAAGGGAGATAGGATGGTAAGATTAGTGTTCTCTAAGCAATTGTCAGGTTTCAAGATCACTACAGTTCTGGACCTTTTCCAAGGCCCTTTTCGCACGCCGTTTCTAAAGCGAAAGGGCCCCTTGAGCATCACGTAAATGGGAGGAGTGGTCCATACAACGCTCAAGAGCCTAAAGCGGACCACGCACACACCTTTTCATTTTTGGCTTGAAGCCGAAAATGGTGCGTGGTCGCACAATGCTCCCTGGGCTCGTGCGCATTTACCTGGTGTGCAGTGCGTTGGGAGTGGGGCCACTTGCACTTCTTGCCTCAGCGCTAACCTGCAATTCCCAGGTTGCGCTGCGGTAGGAAGGGGCGGGGTGTTCATGCGGCGTTTGCGCGACCAGCAAGCCAGCTGCGGTGAGGAAGCAGAAGCGAAGTGAGTGCCTCGCACAAGAGGCTGCTCGCATGACCGCCGCCCCCCACCTCCGCGAAAAGGTAAGGTGCGGAAAGGGCCCAAGAATCTAGAGAAGAACTTTCCGTAATAAAACTGAACAATGAACACATATAGGGTATTAATTCATCTTCAGAGGTTTTATAAAAGAGACCTCCAAGACCATCCACTCCAGGAACTTTCCTATTTTTAGATTATAACTTGTTTTTATTCAGGGGTTATTTTCTGAGATAAGAATTCCTAATGTAATTGAGATAATTTTTGGATGTTAATATCTTTTAGGAAAGAATTAATATTGAACTCATTAATAGGAAAAGTTCTATATACAACCTTTTATAAAAATTGGAAATATTTTATTAATAACAATAGGATTATACATTTTCTCTCCAGAGGGGATAAAAAGTGCTGAACTTCTCTTTTTTCCCCTTTTTTTGGTTAACATATTTGCTAGTAATTTAGAATTCTTATTATTAAATTCATATTTGTTTATTTGTTTATTATAGTGAACTTGCTATCTTACTCATTTCTAGAATTTGTAACTCCAGTCTTTTTATCTCTAATTCTTTTCTAATTTTTTGAAGATCTTACAAAAAGTGTTTGGAAACAAAGCTTTCTTGTTTGATTGAGAACCTTCTCTTTTTTTAAAAAAAATACTTTTTTATAGATTCACTACAGCTTTCATATTTGTACATTTATAGAGATATGTGGAGACTGATTTTTTTAAAAAATAGTTTACCAAACTGATGAAGTGCCCTGCCACTTCACACACACCTCTGCCTTCCCCTTTATAACACCACCTTTGTGTGAAACAGTGAGACCTTTCAAAGGTTATTTAGAACCCTGTTATAGTTCAGCCAAGTCAGTATTTATAAAAAAAAAAAAACCTGTAATATTTATTAAAATAACATACAGAACAAAGTATTGGAGTTCATGTGCAGATCAAAATTAATAAAGTTCTTCAGAGTAATTTTGGTCAGTTTCCTTACATCTTTAAACTCTCATATAAGGTCAAGTATCATAAATACTCTCACAAAAGACTCAACTCCCAATCTAGGTCACACTTTCTGACCAGTTTCTACAACAGTTTAATTGCTTTTCTACATCTCTCTAGGCTTCCCTGAGAATTAAATCCCTTTCGCTCAACAGCCTCACTGGCTGACTGAGGTACTTTATTCCAGAGCTCGCTCTGACGGAAGGACTGACAAAATGACAATTAGCGTTTGCCTTTTTGTACCTTTTTCTTTTGGTCACTAGCTCCTCCCTCACACTACAGGCTGAAGACTGATTCTAGTTGCCTGGCAACCGGTTGCTACGCTGCTCTGGCACTCAGCATAGCCACACCCAAACTTCATCACATCGGGTGTTAACTGGAGCATAGTTTGGCACCCAGATTTGCCCAATAGAGCTCTATTGAAGTAGATTTATCTCTTTTTTATTAGCGCATAGTCTATTCTTGACTATGATTTGTGCCTGGAAGAATAGTAGGTATAAGCATTTTCTTGTGGCTGGGTATGTCTCCAGCAATGAATAAGATTGAAATCTTGACAAAACAATTGTTAAGTTGCTGGGAAAAGTTGACAATGCGTTAGACTTGTCTCTTAGGGAGGCTGCTGCATTTAAATCTCCACCTTGAGATTTAAAGTCCCTCTTGAAAAGACTGTAGCTTCCACCTTATTTCTCTGAGTAATTATTCCAGGGCAGCATTTGGACTATAAATTGAAATAATTGTTACAGCACAAGATCTAACTTTGCCTCTGACAAGCAGATATCTTTCTCTCAGGTCAATCATAAAGTCAAACATTTCAAAATCTAGTTGACATGAAAGGGCAATAATTACCATTCTTGCTTTCAAAGTTCCTGGGGTGGTAATGTAATAATTTAACTGTGTGTGGGAAAATGAAGATCTCAGGTGTTATTTAAATCTGGTTTCTTGTTAACGATAAAATATGTGGATTCTATTTCTTGAATAAAACACTGTGTTTTATGGTGTTTGATTACAATATCTAAACCTCTGATGGTCAATGATGTAACTTTAATTCTGTTCCTTTCCTATTAGTTGGAAGAAAGCTATTCTGTCTCAAGTCAAGTCTCAAGTCCTTGAAGATACTTTCAAGTCAACTCTCAAGTCTGGGATCCAACTGTATACCCCAGCCTATATTCCAGAATTTCTGGACAAAGTCTCATAAAGTCAGCTTTAGCAATTTAAGCAGAGTTGGCTTACCACATTTATGATTTTGCCATCTGTAGCTTTGGAAGAGGGGAAATAGGATCCTTCTTACTCCCCCTTCCCAAAGCTGGAGGCTTTTGTGTCAATGGGCATAAAGGAGTCTGCAGCTTCAGAAGCAGGGAATAGGATCCTTCTTACTTCCCATTTCTGAAGCTGTAGGGTTTTTCAGAAGCAAGGAATAGGATCATTCTTACTTCCCGTTACTAAAGCTTCAGAAGGATCCTTTCTCCTCAAGCTTGTTGCCTAACACATTTGCTGTTCCCCTCTGAGAAATGCACCCTGCACTTTGGGGGCGAGTGTTGTCTTCTGCTATTAGGAAAATTTTTAGAAAGCTCCTCCAATATGCAGCAGGGACAGGCCGCTGAGCAGACCTTAAGTTCCCCTCAAGCCCATTGCCTAACCCTTTGCTGTTCCTCTGCGAGAAATGCACCCACACTTTCAGCTTGAGACAGATTGTCATGTGGCCAGTAGGTGAAAAGAGATGGAAACATTGTTCAAAGTCATAAGGTTTCTGGATGAATGTATTATCTTCCTGAACCAAGAGCAGCAAGTTAGTCACTAAAAATATACAAGTCTCGAGTCAAGTCAAGTCAGTGCATCATTTATTCCTGAGTCAAATCCGAGTCGAGTCACTGAAGTGGTTTAAGTCCAACTTGAGTTCGAGTCAGTCAACTCGAGTCTGCATCACTGTTAAGAATGCTTAACAAACAACTTCTAAAAAGTTGCTGTTGTTGTTCTGTGCCTTTCAGTTATACATTTTACAGAGACATTGAGGTGAAGCTATCATGAGGTTTTCTGGGGCTGTATGTGTGTAACAGAGACAAGGTCACCCAGTGGGTTTCCATGGCTGAGTGGAGAATCAAACTCTGGTCCCCAGGGTCATAGTCCAATGCTCAAACCACTACACCAGGCTGGCTCTCCCTGACTTTCCTTTACTGACTAGAAATAACAAATATGAGTAAATTAGATTAGTAGGTATTAATATTTCTAAAAATTAGCTATTAATCCAAATGGTCTTTCAGGTGTTGTGAGTTCCATTAACCCCGTTTTTCCTCTCTCTTCAGGAGCACTGAAGCCTGTTTGGTTAGATCATCTTGAATCTGAGCCAATAGTATGACTCACTATAATGCAGTTTCTTTTTCTGAACAGCTATGTCAGCAACCAGTAGCAACCTGCCTGAGGTTATGGATGTTTCCTGTTCACAGATCTGATAATGCTGACTTCCATCTTAGTCCATCAGGATTGGGCAGGGTGAAGATTTAATTTCAGTTACTTTTTAGTAAGAATTTATTAAAATTCTCTCTATTCTCTCCTTCACACGCATGTGTGCATGTGCACACACACACGCACACACACAAAGAAAAAAAAAAGGAAGCCTTTAAAAAACCTGAAAGTGGGTGAAACAGGAACCAGTAGATTCATTATTCAAAGTGGGTCTGTAAAGATGAATTTGAATCCTCAAATATTCACTCATGCTGGTGCTGGATTAGGGTCTCCACCTCTCCTCCACCTGATAAGGTTTCCCATTTTGAGCAATTTTATCTCAGGCAGGTGTAGCAAAGTCTTTCTCTTGATGAGAATAGGTGTATTTGTTTGATTTAGTTCATGCACATAGCAGGAAAGTCATTTTATTTTTTTTTTTTTAAGAGAAGGATTTACCGAAATTCCCAAATTGCTTCATAGTGGGGAAAGAAAGGAACTTCAGCTTTTAAAATTATGAATGGAGGAGGATGAAAAGCTGGGCTACCCTTTTGATTGCAGGCCTGCAGAATGTAAGTGTCTGCCAAAATACTTAAAGCAGTCATTCAGAAGGTGAAGGTTGTTCTTTCTTCCCATTTATTTGCTGGATGCACAACAGCAACCAGGAGACTTCTGAGTGCATTTCCATTCCACTTCTGGCCACCCATCAACTGTGGAGGTTTACTCAAATGTGTTCTGCCCTTGGGCACTAGCAGAAGAAAGCAGTGTTTGCCTCCCAATCTAAAAGCCTTTCTGCACTATATTGCTTTTTTTAAAAAATTAAATTTTTATTGATTATACAGAGAGAAAAAAACAAAACAAAAAAGTAAAACACCATGTGATACACATAATAGTGAAACAAAGAAATTTCAACAAAAACAAGCTTACATTATTATTTCTCTCCAATACCATTACAATCATAAACTTATTCAGCTTATTCTATATCATACTACTTGTATACTTTTGTTACCTATCTCTAAATCTCATTCTCATTATACTCATTATTATTATTATAATTTCATTCTTAATTTATATTTTTCCCTTACATTTAATCTATTGCTATTACTAAATATAATCTTATTACTTAACATATCAAACTATTTCTAAGGTAAACCCACTCCCCAAAGCTGATTATGTTTCATCTTACTTTTTTTTTGTTATACAAAAAAATTAAACAACACAAATCCAATATAAACAAAACTCCACATAGTTAACAAAAAGGTGAATAAACTCACCCCCCAGAGCCAACTTTTTATTTAATCCACTTTCCAAAATTGCCATTCTTCTTGTGAAAGGGTAGCTTTACCATCTCTTATCAAAGCTTTTTCCAAGAATATTTTCCAAATTTCTTCAAAATCATTCCCTTTTACAAGACCTTTCATAAATCTAATTCTACAAGTTAATTTGTCATTAATTGCAATTTTCCACACTTCTTTATACCATTCCTCTATTTGAAGTTTTTCATTTGTTTTCCATTTTTTTGCTATTACTAACCTCGCTGCAGTTAACAAATTTGTTATTAATTCCTTCATTACCTGGGTACACTCAACCTTATTATATATATAGACAACAACCCTATATTTGGACATATTGGTATCTCAACTCCTATTATCTCTTTAAAAACCTTTTGCCAAAATTCCATTATCCTATTGCAATTCCACCACATATGCATATATGTACCAATTTCTTGACATCCTCTCCAGCATAATCTTGAATATTTCTCGTCTATCTGATTTAATTTTACTGGAGTCAAATACCATTTCCAAACTATTTTATAATAATTCTCTTTTTTTTCTTATTGATAATTTTTTAAAATGACATTGTTTCCAAATTTTTCTCCATTCTTGTATGTCTATATTTTGTGATGTCTCTTCCTCCCACATTTTTTTTAAGGTAATCCTTTTCTTGTTCTTTTGCCAATATTTTATATATTTCACTTGTAATACTCTTTAGTATTTCATTTTCTTGCATATTTTCTCTTTGAATAATAATTTGTTCAAATTTAGTATATTCTTTAAAATCTTTAACATATCTTTTCATACTCTTTGTCCATTGCTCTAACTGTATGTAATTTAACCAAGATATTTTAGTTTCCTGCAATCTCTCTTTCATTCTATCTTTATTAATCATTATTTTCATCCAATCTTTTAATCTACATATTTTTTGTTTTTTTATTTCTTTCTCCATTATTTCTCTTAAATTTATTGGAAATTTTTCCATCATTATTATCGGAGTTAATGTTGATATATTCGGTAACAATTTTCTTTTATTTTTCTTCCATATTTCTATTATATTTTTTATAAAGGAATTTTCTATCTTTTCTAATTCTTTCTTTAAAAATTTCCCTGAAAAATATATTTTCCAATTTCATCTCAATATTCGTATCTTCTATCTCTAACCATTCTAAGTCACCTTTTCCTGAGACTCCTTCTATAATATACCTCAGTTGATTTGCATAATAATACCATTTTAAATTTGGAAGTCCCAGGCCACCTTCTTTTTGACTTTTGTACCAATATTTCTTGTTAATCCTCGCTCTCTTATACCCATTGCAAAAATTATTTAATAACTTTTGCCACTCTTTTAATTCTTCCTCTGATACTTTTATTGGTAACACCCTAAACAAAAAATTAATTTTAGGTAATATTTTCATTTTTACCACTGCTATTCTTCCAAACCATGATAACTTTATATTTTTATAATCCTCTAATTTCCATTTAATTTCTAATTTTAATTTCTTATAATTTTTTCCTCTAGTCCTTGTAAATTTTTTGTAATATCTATTCCGAAATATTTAATTGATTCTTTTACTTTAACTAACATTATTTTATTACTTATAGAATTTTGTACTTCTTTTTTAGTATAATTAAACAACATTATTTCTGATTTGGCCCAATTTATTTCTAATCCTGTCTTCTCCCCAAACTCTTTTAAATGTTTATCTATCCTATCTATCTTTTTAATTGGATCTTTAATTGTTAAAAATGTATCATCTGCAAATAAACTTATTTTATTTTTCTCCTTAGTTCCAATTCCTTCCAAATTCTCATCATTTCTTATTACATTCGCTAAAGTTTCTATAACTATTGCAAATAAAACTGGAGATAATGGACATCCTTGTCTCATTCCTCTTGATATTTGAATCTGTTCTGTAATTCCAACATTTACCATCACTACAGCTGTATTATGTGAATATAATTGATTTATTAACCCTTTAAATCTCTCTCCTAGTCCTATTTTATTTAAGATTACATTTAACGCCGGCCATTCCACGCAATCGAAAGCTTTAAATATATCTAATGCTAAGATTCCAGTTTTTTTGTTTATCTCTATCCATTATATTTATTTTATTTATTGTTTTCCCTATTAAATTTGCCATCTGTCTTCCTTGAATAAAACCACATTGATCTTTGTGTATATACTTATAAATAAATTTATTTAACCTCTTCGCCATTATTGCTGTCAATATTTTAGCATCTTGGTTTATTAAAGATATTGGTCTATAAGAACCTGGATCAGTGGGATCCTTACTTGGTTTTAAAATTAATATTATTAGTGATTGCTTCCATGACAATGGGATTTTATCACCTCTTAATATACTATTATATAACACTTTTAATTTAGGAATTAAACATTTTTTAAATGTTTTATAATATTCTGGACCTAGTCCATCCAATCCTGGTGATTTCCCTCCTTTTAAATTATTTATTACTTCTTCTATTTCCTCTTCTGATATCATTTCTTCCATCAACCCTTTATCTTGTTCTGTTAGCATTACTTTCCAATTCTTATTAATATATTCCTCTAGATTCTTAAGATTTTTTTTTCTGCTGAGTACAATTCTCTAAAAATTCTTCAAATATTTTTAATTTATCTTTCATCAGCCTATTTTCTTTACCAAATTTATCTTTTACTACTCCAATCATATTCCTGGTTTTTTTTTTTTATTGTACTGATCTAGCCAGCATTTTAGAATTTTTATTATTATATTAAAAAAATTCCCTTTTCAAATATATTATTTTTTTCTGGACTTCATCCATTTCTATCTTTTCTAATTCATTTCTTTTTGCTTGTAATACTATATATTTCTGTTTAGTCCTATCTATTATATATTCATTCTCTAGTTCCTTTATTTCTTTTTCTAGTTTCTAATTTCCCCCCCCAGTTGTCTCTTTAATTTTCTTGATTCTTTAATACATATTCCTCTTACTACTGCCTTCATAGTATCCCATAATACATCTTGTGTTACCTCCTCATTATTTATATCCCAAATTTCTTGCCACTCCTTCTCTATTTTATTTACTATCTCTTTATAGTTAAGTAAGTTAGTGTCCAATCTCCACCTTTTTGCTTCTCTGTAATTCTTTTTCATAGCTATATCCAAATTCATCAAAGCATGATCTGATACTTTTATTGTTTCAATTTCCATATTTATTAATCTAGGTATCAATTCTTTGATACAAAAATATAATCTATTCTTGAATAATTTTTATGGACTGACAAATAATATGTATATTTCTTTTCCTCACCCTTTATTTACCTTCAAACATCTAACAATTCATTTCTACTCACCAATTTGTTTAAAATTGTTATATTATTATATCTGTCTCTAATTAATGGATCCATTTATCTTTCCACCTGTCCATCACCATATTAAAATAGCCTGCCATTATTATATAATCTCCTTTCATATTTTTAATCTTACTAAATATTTCTTCATAAAACTCTTTTTGCTTCTCATTAGGTGCATAAATATTCGCTAAAACATATATTTCTCCATCTATTTCACCTTGTATAATTACATATCTACCTTTTTCATCTAACTCTACACTTATTACAATAAAATTACATCTTTTAGAAATTATGATTACTACTCCTCTTGATTTAGATGTACCAAATGCTTCCTCATAAGTGGCAACCTAATTCAATTTAAGTTCATTTTTTTAAAACCGTTTTCCGTGTGTCTCCTGTAAAAAAAATTATATCAGCCTTATCTTTTTTTAATATCAATTCTATCCTTTTTCTTTTATATCGACCCTAATCCTTTCACATTTAATGTTGATACTCTCAGTCTATTTTCCATTTTTCATATTTCCAGTCTCTTAATCCTACTTCCCATTGGCTCTTTAGTGTAGTGCTCCCCTTCCCCTTCCCTTCCCCCTTCCCCTTCCCTTCCCCCTTCCCCTTCCCCTCCCCCTTCCCTCCCTCCCCATTTGTCCCTCCCCCTACCCACACATACATTTGTCCCCCCTTTCCCTCCAAAGCATTCTTGCTTTGCCATGACCACTAATGGTCTTGGGGGGGGTAAAGGTATGCCAACTCCTGGCATAGAGACTAATACCTTTCCCGATTATTTTTCTTTCACATATTTTTTCCCTCTTCCCCCTCCCTTCCTTCTCTCTACCCTTTTACTTTATATATACATATATTTATCTCTATCCATATGCAAACTATAAAGATATATTCTCTCTTTCTTCTTCTTCTGTTATATCATGATGTTTCCTCCAGTCCTCCTCATCCTCTGTCCTTTATCTCCCGAACATCTTCTTCTCATCTCCTCCAGTCGCTCCTCCCACTGCTCCTTCTTCTGCTCCTCCGGCTGCTCCTTCATCTTCCTTTTCATCTTGCTGCATCAATTTCAAATTTCTCAAAAGTTGCAATCCTTGTTCAAGAGAATTTATTCTGTAATATTTGCCAGCCCATTGAAATTTCAGAAAAATGGGATATCCCCAGTTGTATCTTATTCCAGCTCTCTGTAGAACTATGATACAAGGTTTCATTTCTCTCCTCCAATTTATTGTTTCCCGACATAAATCATTATAGATTTCCACTGTATTCTCTTGATACTTCAATAGTCCTGGACTTATTCTAATAGCTTTCATCAAATCATCCTTTTTATTGAAATTTGCCACTCTCATAACAGTATCTCTGGGAGTTATTCCCCTCTTTATAGCTGTCACACGATGAATCCTTTCTATATCCTGTTGTTCCCATATAATCTCAGTAGCAATGCTTTTTAACCATTTTAAAACTTCTTCTTTCAAGGATTTTTGAGTTTCATGTGGTAGCTCTGCAAACCCACAAATTCTCACATTATTTCTTCGATTTTGATCCTGCAACTGTATGATCTGCTTCTCCAGCTGGGAAATCCTGTCATCATGTTCTATTATTTTTGTCTGCTGATCCACTTGGATTTTTTTTTATACCATCCACCTTAGTGTACAATTCTTTTATTTCTTTTAAAATATTTTTATACATCTCATTCATTTCTCCTCTTATATTAGATGTTAATGTAGTTACAAGAGCTTGGTTAGACTCTGTTATAAGTTTCTGTATAAAAGCTTTCATTTCTTCATTAGCTCTGTTTGTTTTTTGTTTGGTTGCCATTTTTGTTTCTTCTTTGTCTCCATTAGAGTTTAAGTTTATATTTTCAAAATCTCTAACTAGACTATTAAATGTTTTATCTGTTGCTTTTAATCTTTTCCAAGTGGGATGTTTATAAACTTTTGTTCCCTTTTGCTTAAACGACATAAATGTCTCTGGCAGTGAAAACCAAAAATAGCTTTACTTTCGCTCCGTCACAACAACTATTTCCAATTTAGACAAAGTCTTTTATATTTCTCCAGTTGGAGAAGAATCAAAACCAGTCCGGTATCTTATATTACATTCCTTCCCACATTATTTTTCCTTAATTACTCACAGTCTTTCTTTCATTTAAATGGGCTTCTCGGGGTTTTTATCCTCCTCTGCTCTGGGAGAAGAAATATTAGCCTGCTTCTTCCATTGCAGCTGGTTCCTCCCTGCACTATATTGCTATTCCACTTTCTTATTTATGAATATTAAAATAATCATTCTCATTCATTTTCAAAAGGACAAAGAAACATACATTACAGTGATATACATACACAAAACATTTTCTTACTTCATTCAACATTCTCACCCAACTCTCCCCCCGCCCCCACAGTGAGAAGCAAAAAAGAGAAATGTCATAAAGCATTGTCTGTCAGACAAACAAATATAACTTCAGAACCTGCATAATAAATCTTATTCTCAAAAGTCAATATTCACCATTGTAATATCTCCCCAGAGATTCCTAAAATATATAATAACATTGCCCCAATCTTTGACGATCTTTTCAGATTTAATTTCTTAAAATGCAAGTAAGACTATCCATCTTCATCACATCAAATAATTTTATCTCCCAGTCTTCTACTGAGGGAAGAGTTTTTTTGTTTTCACATTTGCGCTATTACCATTCTAGTTGCCACTGTCATATAAAAGAGTAGTTTTCCAGCTTTTTTCTTAAATCATGATTCATTATGGATAACCTATACAATTCAGGAGTCATTTCACAATGAAAACCTAAAATTCTTTCTATCTGAGTATGTATAAGATTCCAAAATTTCTTTACTTTATTGCATGTCTACCATAGATGATAAAAAGTACCAATCTCACAATCACATTTTCAACACTTGTTTGAATAATTTTGGTGAATATTTGATAATTTCTCAGGAGTCAGATACCATCTCAAAAACATCTTGTATACATTTTCTCTAATATTCGCACACACTCTATAACTTAATCTTTTTGTCCAGTTTTTTCCATTGTTCTAGAGGAATAGGAAGTGAGACATTAATCATTGATGATTTAATCAGTTCATCCTCCATAGCCCTTTTTTTTTTTAATTTTATTAAACTGTAACACAAAAACAAACGAAAAATAAAACACCATGTGTTATACATAATGGTGAATTAAAAAACAAACAAACAAACAAAACAAAACAAAAAAATTTTTCCTTCTTTTAAACAATGCAAACTTATATTATTGTTTTTCCCTTCCCCTAAAATCATAAACTTGTTCAGCTTGTTCCGTTCATACAACTTATACATTTTTGTTACGTATCTCCAATTCTTATTTTCATTATATTCATTTTTATTATTATTCTTTCACTCTTAATTCAATATTTTTCACTCCCATTTAATCTCTTATTATTATTAATTATAAACTTATTACTTAATATCTCTAAATATAACCTCTCTCTAAAACCAATTACCTTTTAACTTCCCCCCCTTTTAAACATTGAACATCACATATCAAATTACATCTATAAATCACAAGTTTAACACACACAGATAATAAACAATATAAAAATAAAAAATAAAAAATAAAAGTAATAATATAAAAAACCCACCCCCCCAGAGCCAACTTTTTATTTAATCCACTTTCCAAAATTGCCATTCTTCTTTTAACAGGGTAGCATTACCATCTCTTTTCAAAACTTTTTCTAAAAATATTTTCCAAATTTCTTCAAAATCATTTGTTTTTACCAAACCTTTCATAAACCTAATTCTACATGTTAGTTTATCATTAATTGCAATTTTCCACACTTCTTTATACCATTCTTCTATTTGAAATTTTTCATTTGTCTTCCATTTTTTTGCTATTATTAATCTCGCTGCAGTTAACAAATTTGTTGTTAATTCTTTCTTTGCCTGAGTACACTCTACCTTATTATATATGGACAACAATGCTATATTTGGACATACTGGTATTTCTAATCCTATAATCTCTTTTATCTCTTTAAAAACCTTTTGCCAAAATTCCTTTATCTTGTTGCAATTCCACCACATATGCATATATGTACCAATTTCTTGACATCCTCTCCAACACAATCTTGAATATTTCTCATCTATTTGATTTAATTTCACTGGAGTCAAGTACCATTTCCAAACTATTTTATAATAATTCTCTTTTATTCTTATTGATAATTTTTTTAAATGGCGTTGTTCCCAAATTTTTCTCCATTCTTGTATATCTATAGTTTGTACTGTCTCTTCCTCCCATATTTTTCTAAGATAATCCTCTTCTTGTTCTTTTGCTAATATTTTATATATTCCTGAGCTCTTGATTTTATTTCCATTCTAGAATTCTGTCTCTGTTTGGTTTGATTACTCCTGGGTGGCATAGAGCATCATGAATGCTACTCAGGGGTGTATGCTATTATATAGCATTGGACACTGTGAACTTCCTGCAGAACTGGCCCTCTTTCTTAAGCAATATTGGACTTTTCCCCCATTGTAGGATATACAAAGAAATGACTCTCTTAGTTGAGCCGGGTCTTGCAGGGACAATGATGATATCCAACACACACCCACAGACTGACCTGTGCCCTTGTCTTCTCTGAGCTTAGCTGCAAACATCACAGTAGTTGTGCTGGATGAATTTCCCCAGCATCAGTCTCTGTTGTACTGTAAAGTGTTTTGAAGTGAGTTGGCTCCCAAATGCCAACGGTAAATCACCAGCTTTACAGAAGACCTGCTCCTGCTTATGGTGATTAGAAATATTTCTGGAAATGATGTTCTGAAATTGGTCACCAGAGATGACTGCAGTTGCAAGGACTGCAGCAAATTAAGAGTGAACAGGAAATCTCAATGGGGTGGCAAATGATGTTACTATGTCTGGCTCAATCTTGCACCCTTTTGCTCCAGTACAGCACTGATGCTGATCTACTGGTGCTTGGCTGGCATATGCTCATATCATTGTTCCCATGTACTAGCATACAAAGCCCTTGGAAAGGCTACAGCCTTCAGTGTGGATCAGGTCCACCAGAGGGAATGGAGTGGAGTGGAGTTATCCAGGGAAGTGGACAGTGTGCGGCTCTGAATCAATTTCATTCAGGCCAGATCATTTGCAGAGGATCTCATGTATTCTTAGTGCATTCACAGTTGGGTTGTGTATCAGAACTGCTCCTCTCAAGTGGCAGAGATATTTCAAGTCATATGGTGGGAACCCAGCATGGGCAAAATGAGGGCACTGCCATCCCAATAGGAATTCTCTCCCCAATGAATTTTAACTTTAGTCCCCAAATTTCTTGCATTGCAGAGAATAAGACACTGAAAATTATTGACACCTACTACTTCTACATTTGCTATGTTTTTCTTCCCTAGATAACTCTGCCTACCACTTTTCTTCAGATGCTTAAACATGTGTAATGCTCAGCAGAACTTTAAGTCACTGCAATAAAAAAAATCTGAAGCAAAATTTCTTTGAGTGGCAGAATTCTTATGGAGGCAGAACAATGCCCTTATTTTGCTCTTCCCCATGAGGGTCAATGTGGCATTGTGGTTATAACACTGGACTATGACTGAAGACTGACGAAGAGAGCCAACATGGTATAGTGATTTGAATGTCAGACTACAACCCTGAAGACCAGGGTTCAGTTCCTTTCTCTGCCATGGAAACCCACTGGATAACCTTGGGCATGTCACACACTCTTAGCCCCAGAAAATCCTGTGATAGGATTGCCTTGGGTCACCATATGTCAAATACGAAGGCACATAACAATAACAATGCCTGAAGAAAGCTGCACTGGCCTGTGAAATTCATGGGTTGACCTTGGGCAAGTTTATTCAACTTCACAAGGTTGTTATGAGGATAAAAAATGCAGAGGAGGATAACAAACCTTTAGGCCCATAGAGAAAAGGTGGGCATCAATGCTGCTTTGTGTCTCATTTTGGGAGAAAAGCAAGATAAAAATGTAATAAATAAAGTAAATAAATAAGTAAATAAAGGGTGATTTGAACCAAAGCTAGAAATCATTTCTTGCTTGATTCTTGCATCAAGAACACAAAATTGGGAGGGGGAAATTTCCTTGCCTGAAAGATGATGGGATATTTAAGTCAGGAGAAAATTTTCATACTCACAAAAAGAATAATTGGGCAGACTGCATTGCTAAACTGTGCTAGCTGCTGCCTTAATGCATGGACAGAAATCAGAAGCATTGGATGGGTTATTTGTGTCTTTCTGAGTTCTTCCATGCTCGCTGTGTTTATATGTTTGCTTTACAAAGTGAAAAGACAGTTTTGCAGAAAACTTGATGGAAAAAAGTCCTTGCACTGTCCTCATGCTTGGTGCAAAAAATGTTAGAAAGGGCAAACAAATGCCCAACAGGCTGTCTCAACTTGTTGAAGCAGCCTGTCTTATCAATAAAGAGGATTTTAGAAGTATTTGATATGTTTCAAATGGACAAGTTAACTTATATGATCAATAATAAAAAAATATGGAAACAGTAAATCAGGAATAGGAAAGTGTGAAGAGGATATGGAAGGAAAATACATATATATAGATATATAGATCTAAATTTCCAGCATCATTAGTGGATATTTGTCAAGCTGTGCATATTTAGAAGTTCAAATATCAAGGTATAAAGTATCTTATATCATTATTATAGTATCTATTGAACCTAAACACGACAGACATAGTCTGTGAGAGATTGAAAAATGATCACATTTTCTTTTTTAAAAATATCCTCTACTGTGCACAAAATCCTATAGATAGCATTTGCCCCATATCTTATTGTATTTACTGTTATGGAGTTGATATCACAGGATAATAAGTGTAATATTGCTTTTCTGTATTTTTACAGTTGGTAAAAATAATATCCTTATCTTTGTGTGTGTGTGTGTGTGTATCCACACATACAGATAACAGAATCAACTGTCATGTATTGTAATATAAACGCATCTTTCAAATAAAAAATACTGGAAAAAAAACAAACAGAAATTTATAGAATTTCCTTCACAATCAAACTAATCACTAACTTATCAAAAATATATGCCAAAGCATATGAAAGATGGTAGAAAAAGCAGAGGATAGGAAAAAAAATTCTTCTGAACCTGGATCAAGCCAAAGTTCAAGCTAGTCCAGTCTTCTTTACCCATAAAATCAGATTCCTACAGGAAGTCCATAAGCAGAACATGAGCTCAATGGCATCAAGTGGAAATTTCAGCTAGTCCTGCCTAATTTATCTGTCATTTGTGGCTAATTTATGACCACGGATGGAAAGAGTGCTTGAAAATATTTTTTTTTAAATGGCTGAAAAACATATTTTTGAATATCAACAAACCCTGATGAAAAGAATCCTGGACTGGAGATAATCTTTGCAGTTGAGGACTTATTCTGTGCAAAATTTGTATGCAGTTGTATTGCAGAGAAAACAGATTTTTCTATGCAGAAATATGCTGTTTCCTAAATAGAAAATGCTGTTTTACAACCTTGTGTGAATTTTGAGCTGAATAAAGCCCAAATTGTGAATAGGCTTTCAAAACTGAGTCATTTTCAAAGGCTTTCTCAAGTGGGTAGGAAATTGCTAAATTACTTGCTGCTTCCTTCAGGAAGAAAATTAGTGAAGAATATCAACCCTATTCATGACTGACTGCGACAACACTTTCTGCTCTCATTCTGGTCAGCATCTCAGAATCTCCCAATCTGTTTTGGCAAGTAGTCAATATTTTCACACTAAATGCATGAGCAGCTGCATGTGTGGGCCACTTCTTTCTGTCATTTCTCCTCCCTCTTCTTGTTGTTGATGTTTTAGCTGTATGAATAATTTCATTAAATGCAAGTTGACAGGCAACTTGAAGGCACGTGCATGCCCGCGTACGCACACGCACGCACACACACACACACAAACCGTCTGCATCTGGCCACTTGCCAAAGGAAGAAGGAAAGCATTCAAATTATAGGTAAACAAGCTTCCAGAGATGGTGGCACACCCTTGCAGAGTCAGAACATTCCTGGTGACAAGGAGAATCCACCCAGCAAGAAACCAGTGAGTGTTCAATGTCCCTTTCAAAGCAATTCTTGCAGAATGAATAAGCTGTTTGGATCAGATGCCACCCCAATGGAGATCATAGGAAGCAGCCTCATACCCAGGTGGATCATTGTCTGCACTGATTGGGTGTGGCTTCCAGGGTTTTTGACAGGACTGTCTTTCAGCCTTTCCTGAAAAGGACAGGGACTGCACATGTGCTCTTTCACGTACAAAGCACAGATTTCATAGAATGATAGAACTGGAAGAGACTGTAAGAGCCATCTTATTCAACCACCTGCCATGTAGGACTACACAGCTATATCACTCCTAGGAATGGCCACCAAACCTGTCTAAAATTTTCTCAAGAAGGAGACTCTGTAATCCACTGAGGCGATCTAGTCCACTGTCAAACAGTCTTTTCTAGCAGAATATCCTTCCCAATTTTGGAGTGAAATTTCTCTCCTCCCTACAGTTTGAAGGTATTGGCTTGTGCCCTATTCTCTGGAGCAGCAGAAAACAAGCTTGCTCCATCATCTATGTCACATCACTTCAAATATTTAAAGACAGATAGTCTTCCCCAAGCTAAATATGCCCAGCTCCTTAAGCTGCTCCACCTCTCCAGACCTTTACCCATCTTGGTCTGTGCTGTATGTACAAGGTTAGATTAAGTATGTGTATATACCATGATTGTTTATTGCAAGCTTGAAAGGGCAAGAAAACACAGGGCCAGTTCCAGAGAGATACTTCTTCCTATCTGCTAGGTTTCTTGTTGATGCTGCTGCTGGATGCCTTCAAGTAATTTCTGGCTTATGGTGAGCCTAAGGTAAACTTATCATGGAGCTTTTTGGGGATGAGAGTGTGTGATGTGCACAAGGTCACCCAATGCGTTTCCATGGCCAGTTACCATGTATTACTTTCAATGCACAATGCATTCAGGCTGTGCTCCCACTCCCCAGAATCAGGGGAAATCGGGGCAGTTTTGAGTCTAGTGTGTGCGTGTGCGTGGGGGTGGAGGGATTATTCAGAAACACTAATATCAACACAGTGTGTATGGGATGAATCTGTTGATTATTCCTACATATGCTGCAGCCTGAAAAAGTTGTGATTGCTCACTGCTTCCAGGATACAGTGTGGTCATGTTGTGCACAGCCACATAAAATAATGTGTGGTGCTAGGGAAAGGAAAAGGTATCCTCCAATCAAATCCTTAGGCCAGTATAAGATTCCTAATCCTGTGAATGCTTTCTATGTTTTTTAACTGAAAAAAAGAAGAATCATAGAATCATAGAAATGTAGAGTAGGAAGAGACCACACAGGCCATCCAGTCCAACCCCCTGCCATGCAGGAACACCCTTCAAAGCACTCCCGACAGATAGCCATCAAGCCTCTGCTTAAAAACCTCCAAGGAAGGAGACTCCACTACACTCCGAGGCAGCAGATTCCATTGCCGGACAGCCCTGACTGTCAGGAAGTTCTTCCTGAGGTTCAGGTGGAATCTCCTTTCCTGCAGCTTGAATCCATTGCTCCTTGTCCTGGTCTCTGGAGCAGCAGAAAACAAGCCCCCTCCTTCCTCTACGTGGCATCCCTTCAAATATTTAAACATGGCTATCATGTCCCCTCTTAACCTCCTCTTCTGCTGACTAAAAATATGCAGCTCTCTAAGTCTATCCTCATAGGGCATGTCTTCCAGGCCTCTCACCATTTTGGTCACCCTCCTCTGGACTTGCTCCAGCTTGTCAATATCCTTCTTGAATTGGGGTGCCCAGAACTGGACACAGTATTCAAGATGGGGTCTAACCAAAGCAGAGTAGAGTGGTACCAGTACCTCCCTCGATCTAGACACCATACTCCTATTGATGCAGCCAAGAATTGCATTGGCTTTCTTGGCTGCCGCATCACACTGCTGACTCACGTTCAGCTTGTGGTCTATGAAGACTCCTAGATCCCTTTCACACATACTGCTATCCAGCCACGTGTCCCCCACCCTATATTTCTGTATTCCATTTTTTCTACCTAAGTGTAGGACCTTACATTTCTCTCTGTTGAATTTCATTTTGTTCGCCCTGGCCCAGCTCTCCAATCTATCCAGGTCATTTTGAATTTTGATCCTGTCCTCTGCCAGCTCTTTTAATATCCTAGGGTGCAATTCATCTGGCCCTGGAGACTTGAATTCATCCAGTGTGGCCAGGTATTCCTGTACCTCCTCTCTACTTATTATGTGCCTCATTTCCTCTGCTTCCTCCCCTGCTCCCCAACCACCAGGTTGGGTGCTTGTATCCTTCTGGGAAAAAACTGAGGCAAAGAAGGTGTTAAGTAGTTCTGCCTTTTCTCTCCCCCTGTGAGTAGTTCGCCATCTTCTCTGCGCAGCGACCCTACTGTCTCCTTCTTTTTCCTTTTGCTGCGGACATATTTAAAAAAACCCTTTTTATTGTTTTTAATGTCTCTGGCCAGCCTAAGTTCGTTCTGTGCTTTAGCCTTTCTGACTTCCTCCCTACATCTCCTAGCTACTTGCTTAAATTCTTCTTTGGTGGTTTCCCCCTTCTTCCATTTCGTTTACATGTTTCTCTTGACTCTTAGCTCAGCTGAGAGTTCTTTAGTCAACCATTCTGGTTTCTTCAGATGCCTTCCATTTTTCCTCCTTATTGGCACAGTTTTAGACTGTGCCTTCAGTATCTCCTTTTTAAGGAACTCCCAGGCCTCCTGAACTCCTTTCCCTTTCACTGTTCCTGACCACGGAATTCCAGCCAGCAGCTCCCTAAGTTTACAGAAGTCCGCTTTTTTAAAATCTAAGATGAGTGTCTGGCTACCCTTATCTTCTCCTTCCCACTGAATGCCAAATTCCAAGAGGGCATGGTCACTCCCCCCTAAAGATCCAACCACTTCTACCTCATTAACAAGGTCATCCCTGTTGGTCAAGACCAGATCTAGAATATTTGATCCCCTTGTGGCCTCTTCCACCTTCTGGACCATGAAGTTGTCTGCAAGACAAGCAAGAAACTTGCTGGACCTTGCTGTCTTGGCAGAGTTTGACTGCCAGCATATATCCGGGTAAAAGGAAAAAGAAAGAGAGAGAGAGAGAGAGAGAGAGAGAGAAAGAAAGAAAGAGATGGAAAAGAAAAAGAGAATGAATCAAGAAATTCAGAGACTGGCAGGAAGAAGGGAAGGGTAGGAATATAACTGAAGCAGAAAAAAAAGTAGTTCTTTCTATTGAGACAGCTGGGGGCAGAGATATTCTGTATAACTGAGGAGCTAAAAACCAATTCACATAATTCTAACTGTGGGTTCTGAATGTGGGGTGTACTTAGAAAGAGCCTCACCAGAGATTATATATTGTCTCTATCCCTAAAGTATGATGTCACTGTGGACTGGTGTTATTGCAGTTTAGGCCTCCTTGGAAATACCCCAAGATATAATTTTGATATCAATAATTTGGCTCTCTTCTACCACCCCTCTCCACATGTTTGTGAGGCCCCCAAACAAGCACAGTCTAGGCTCTTCCACTAATTGCTGAACATTCCATTCTCCCCCCAGGCAGGTCAGAAATAGCCAGATCATTGCTTTAGGTGACCTCTCTGCAAACACCTTTATTATGTATGCACGCTGTTTGCAAAGGACTCCCTGCCCCGAGCAGGCAACCTGGCAAGCTGAATACTCAACTGCCAAGCACTCTGTATTTGTATACTGGCTAACTCTTTGTCAATTTGGACTTAATCATGTTAAATTCTGACCTTTCCAAAGCTTTGTCCCACTTCTAAAACACATTGTTTTCCCCAAGTATGGCATAGCCTGCAGTTACATTTCTCCCTATAAAAACCCCTGATTCCGAGACCATCCTCGGATCGCTCTTGAGTTCCAGACTGCCTTGCTGCCGCTTTGCTTGGCGAGCTTCCCCTCAGCTCCACGTGCTGAGATACATCGCACCCCAGCTTCACTCTCTATCTTCTTTCCGGGCTCCAGGAACAGGTTCCATATCACCCGAATCAAGTATCCCTCTGAAAATCCCGCTATCTTACTCAAACCTTTATTTTCCTTAGTTATCTGTGCGCGTGTGTTGCTTACATTGTTTGCCTATATTTAATAAAGATCATTCATTATTTCCAGTACAGTTTGCTTCTTGACTTGACCTGACCCCGTAAACATTGGGTTACGAGATCCTGCTGCATTACCCTGCCTCTCGTAATGCCAACCAGTGCTCTTGACTAATTTCCCCATCTTTTGTAATTGTATGGTTATTCAGGTGTCCCTCCCAGGACTCCCAGTAAACAGGGTAACACTGGAACAGAACTGACAAGGGTGAAAGTTCTTACAAAAATCTGATGATGAAAAGCAGTATTTTCCAGGTGTCAGAGAAACCTGAAGTGCTGGGTTCAGCTGGGAATGCCTCTGGCTAGATGTATCTTCATGCATGTACCCTCCATCACAGATGGAGCTATCAGGTAGGTGATCCCAACAGGAAAAATGAAATGTAGGCCATTTCCACACTAGACTGTTACAGTGCTATTATTCCACTTTCAACATCCAGTGGAATCCTGGGTTTGGAGTTAGGGACGGGCCCCTCCCTAAACTGCAAACCCCAGGGTTTCATAGGATGTTGAAAATGGAATAATAGCACTATAACAGTGTAGTACGAAAATGGCAGTAAAACATTTTACTTCTGTATTCTTTAAGCTTATGGCACAAAACACCAGAGTATATGGCACGCTTCTCTACTGCCCTCTGATGGTCATACTGGCTAATATAATATAATCATTGACTTGGAAAGTATCCCATAAGCTGAGTATCCCATCACCACCATCAGTGCATTCAGTGCAATAAATTCAGCTAGAGCATCCCCATGGGGTAGCTATCTAGTCTAGGCCCCACCAGCCCTCTAAGTAATTGGTTCCATTGTCAAACCACTCTTACTGTCAAGACATTACCTTTTCCCCCCATTATTTTTAATAAAAAAATATACAAATGATAAAAAAAAGGAAAATTATATAGATTTACAGAATTGTTTACATAACACAGAATTTTCATATGTGTATATATATATATATATTCATCTTTCATTAGAATTTACATAGAAAATTATAAGATTGAGTTTTTGACCTCCGTTGCCAAACCCTGGTCAAATATCTTCCCGCTAACATTCTACCAATGAAATTCCCTTATATTCAATCTTTGCTATGTTGAGCACACTTTATATTGTACTTTCTTAGCTTCAAATACAAATTTATTTAATCAGGGAATCTTTCTTTCATTAAGAAATGCAATAACGTAAATTACCCAGAGCTTTACCCATTTTTCCACATTCTTTTAAATACTATATTTAGATCCTCTAGAACCTTGGAATTGTACTAGATCTCATTTTTTCTTTACTCTTACTCCTTATATTTGAAGTTACTAATCATCCGCTTGTCATACATCGTTTCAGGTAATCAATAACTGGTTGCCATCTTTATTCCGTCATCTCCATTCGCCCCCCCTTTTAAGTACTCTGAAAACTCGTCATATTGGCCCTTTCCAGACGTGGAGGAAAAACGGGCAAAAACACGCTAGGCTGGACCTTACCTGCATCTGGGTAAGTTCGTCACCGTGTGGAGCAGCGCGTTTTCGCTGCTCCACACTCGTCGGCATCCTGTGGCATCCTGCGGTGTCCAAAATGGCAGCTGCCGGCTGGCAGAGGCTCTCCACCAACCGGAGAAGCTCGCCAGCTGGAAAGTCCATCCCCAGCAGATCTGCAGGCACGCCCTTGCGCGCTTCTGCAAATCTACACCGGGCACTGCGACGCTGCTGCACGCCCTATGCCTTTTAAAAACCACATGAAAAGTGGTTTTTAAAAATCACGCAGTGCCGCTACTTCCGGTCACCCGAGCGCGGATTGAGGTGTAGAATTATACTAAAGCAATCCGCCCCAATCCATTTTACGGTGTAGACGACCTCCGTCAGAGGTCGCACTACACCATTTTAATATCCCCATGTGGAAAGGGCCATTGTTTCATTTCTATGACTTTTAACCGCCAAATTTCTAGACTAGGCACATTGGGAAGTTTCCAGGATCCTGCAAATAGCATTCTTGCAGCTGTTATTAAATATAATATTACTGATCTATTTTGATGTAGAAAATTTTTGTCAAACATATGAGTTATATTCAATAGGTAGAATTCCGGGTGCATTGGAAATGTTATGATATATATTTCTGTTATGGCTTTATGTATTTGTACCCAAAAATTTTTTGTAATAGGACAAGTCCACCATAAGTGATAAAACGTACCAGCTTTCTGCTTACATTTCCAGCACCTGTCGTTTCCTGTTTGATATATTCTGTCTATCTTAACCAGTGTAAGATAATACCTGTACATCATTTTAATAAAGTTTTCTTTTAGGTCCTGGGCTCCGGTGAATTCTACTGTATTCTTCCAGGCAGTTTCCCAACATTCTAATGGGATTTCTTGTTGAGTGTTTTGTGACCATTTTATCATGACTTCCTTCACAGTTTCATCCTCTAATTTTTCCGTTAGAAAGTATCTGTATAACTGTCGGGAGTCCTCCATGTTTTATTGTTTTAGGATAGCAGTAGACTGAGGAAATAGTGATAGTAGGCTGTTAGCTATTCCCAGGCGCCAACCATTCCTTCTGGCTGGAATTTCAAAGGAACCGTTTGGCATGATGACGTTCGTTCTTTTACAACTATCTTAGGAGAAACTGTCTGTTAAAGTGTAAGGTGGGGGGAAACGTTCCCTTCTCGAGCTTTAACGTCTGAAGACAGCATCCCTTACTATGTTACAATAAATCTTCTATTAAGTTTGTTGATCCGTGTAAGAGTGAATCTGTTCCTGACAGAAAGCTCGAGAATCCTTTCAAAAAATGCACCAATTGATGGACCAGTCGATTACTGAAGAAGAGCAAGGATCTGCAGAATCTGATGGAGCTACAGAAACTGAAGTGCCCCTGGATACCAAGACAAAATTGCGCCTGACCGAGGCTATGGAAACCCCCACAAGCGGCCAAACCTGGGTCTGGGGAGAAAAGCCACATACGTCGTTGAGACAACGCAGAAGGGCTGCTAGATGGATACATCAGCAAAAGACCTATCCCTTTTGGAGGAGATAAAGCAAATGGAAACCGAACTGGAAAGAAAAGATGAGGAGATACTCGAACTCAAGACCATGCTACGCGAGATGCGCATCCGTCCCTCGCAGACAGGGAGATCACCAGGAGGAGAACCACGAGCGGCTGTCTCGGCGGCAGGCACCCCTGGTCCGCCCCAGCAACCAACAGGGCACACGCCAGCGCCACTGTTACTCAGAAATGTGGGAGACCTGAAAGCGACCTTCAACGGGAAGGGGGAGAAACTCTCCTTTTTTTTGACTATGGCAAACAATTTCATGATTGATCACGGCCATCTATTTCGGGATGATGCGGCCCGAATTCGATACCTAAGCCAGAGGATGAAAGGACTGGCAGCAGACTGGGTAGCGAACCTATATGACTCCCGCGCCCCCGAAACTGAAAATCTGCAGCTCTTCATGAACCATCTGCGGGGAAAGCTTTGAAGACCCCCATTTATTGGAAAACACCAAATATCAACTGAAACGAATGAAACAAGGCAGGAACGATGTGGGACGTATTCCCGTGAATTTAGAAACCTGGCCACCAAAGTCCCGTGGAGTGATGAAATTCTAATTGAGTTATACAAAGATGGACTAAATCCTGATATTCTACACGGGTGCTTAATGCAGGCCAATCCACAGACCCTGCTAGGTTGGGTCAGACTAGCTACTGAAATGGAAGGCATAACCCAGACTGTTCAGCTGAACCGACAAAGACAAGACGTGCCAAAACGACAACCTCGCGGTCCTACCGTCCTCAATGCTGAGGAACGGAACAAACGTCTCCGTTTGGGCATGTGCTTTAACTGTGGAAAACCGGGCCACCTCGCCAACACCTGCCGCGGAAACCAAACTCCGACTGGGACTAAGGGAGCACGAGCCGACCCAAAGAATATAGAATTCACACATCAGACAGCGGCCGCCAAACAACCACTTAGACGCACTTCTAAGGACCCTGCAGCGGCGACAGGAGACTCCGATCCCGATGATGAAACCACCTCTTCGTCCTCATCTGACATAGATGGAGATTCTAAACCTGACTGCGATGACTGGCAAGCGGCGGGAACATCTGTAAGTACTCCTAAAATTCCCCATTTCTACACCACGGTTGCGATTAGTGGCAGCGATGGGACTTTGCATGTACATAGGGCATTAATTGACTCTGGCTGCTCCAGAAGTTTGTTACACCCCAAATTGGCCAAACAATTGAAAACTCTTTATGAGCCCTTGGAATGCCCCATCAAATTAACGCAAATGGATGGGACCTCAATGACTGGGGGAGTAATTAGTAAAATCACTAAGCCCATCTCATTTCAAATGGACAAAAACAATTACAGCATGCGATTTCTAGTTCCCAAGGCGATGCAGTTCAAATTGGTCTTGGGAATCGATTGGCTTCGTGAATATAACCCCCAGATAAACTGGACTGCTGGCACTATGTCCTCTTCAGATGAAAACTTTTCTATTCCCCATGAAGAATTGCAACAAATTCCTTCACACTACCGAGACTTCCAAAAGGCTTTCCACGAAAGGGAGGCAAATTGCCTCCCCACACGGACTTTGACTGTAAACTGGAATTAGTTGACGGGGCCACCCTGCCTAAACCGAAAATTTATCCCATGAGCCAAAAAGAACTTGCTCTCAAGAAGTTCCTAAATAAAAACTTGGCTCGCGGCTTTATCAAGCCCTCTACAGCCCCCACGGCGAGTCCTGTCTTCTTCCGAAAGAGAAAAGATCCCAGCGCGGATCCAGACTGATAGTTAACTACTCTGCTATTAACCAGGTTATTTCCTCCAATTGTTACCCATACCTCTGATACGGACTGTTTTGGACCATCTTGTTCAAGGAAAATATTTCACCAAACTTGATCTTAAAGAGGTTTTTCAAGGATTAGAATGGACCCGGACTTGAGTGGCTCACCACCTTTGCAACTCCTTAGGTAACTTTAAATGGACGGTTCTTCCCTTTGGCTTACAATCGGGGCCATCTGTGTTCCAAATGTTTTTGAACACCATTTTCCATGACTTGTTGTATCAGGGGGTTCTGATTTATCTGGATGACATTTTAATTTACGCAGATTCCATGGAATCTCATGTGTCATTGGTTCGTGAAGTGTTACGAAGGCTTATAGATAACAACCTCGTGGTTAATCTATCTAAATGCCAATTTGACACCCAAACTTTTGATTATTTGGGGATATAGGATTCAAGATTGTTCACTTAAAATGACCCTTCGAAGATTAACTCCATTTTGCAATGGCCCGTCCCTAAAACCGTGAAGCAACTGCAGCAATTTCTTGGTTTTGCGAACTTCTACCGGAACTTTATTGAGGATTTTGCTGCCATAACGCTTCCACTCACCAACCTTCTACGGAAACCTAAAGGATCCACTGCGGGCAAGGCGCATAGACTTTGTTGGTCGCCTGAGTGTCAATCGGCGTTTGACCATTTGAAATCTAAATTTACGTCTGAGCCCTTACCCCTTTTTTCCCGACAGTACGAAGCAATTCATTGTGCAAACGGATGCTTCGGACTTTGCCATGGCAGCCGTTCTTTTACAACATGACACCACAGGAGCACTCAGGCCTTGTGCTTTCATTTCAAAGAAATTTTCCCCTCAACAAGCTAATTGGCCTATTTGGGAGAAAGAAGCCAAGGCTATCCATTTTGCGCTGTCCTCTTGGCGTCATTTGCTTGAAGGGGCTCGACTCCCCTTTGAAGTTTGGACTGATCATAGGAATTTGCAAGCCTTACAGTCTGCTAAGAAACTCTCCCCTAAGCAGGCGAGATGGGCTGAATTTTTCCAGAGATTCCGATTTAAAATTGTTTTCAAACCTGGCCGAACTACCAACTGGGGGGACCCTCTCTCTCACTTTCCCCGTTTTGCGATCCCCTCTACGTCCTCCCACTCCAATACCTTGTTTCCTGCCTCCTCTCTGGCTTCTCAAGTGACTACTCGTGCATTAGCAAAGACAAGGCTTTCTGCCTCCTCTTTGTGACTCCGCTTCGCGAGCTATCATTCATGCAGCGCATGCAGACTCCTGGCTACCGGCAAACAAGGATAAAATAGAATGGGTTGACAATCTCCCCTTTTTTGGCACCAAGGTCTACGTTCCCCCTGCTGCCCGCGAGCAGGACTTCATCGTTATCATGATTCCAAACCCGCTGGACATTTTGGGTTTTTGAAGACATTGCATGCGATTCGCCGCCTTTTTTGGTGGCCTGGATTAAACCCCTCCGTGCAAACTTACATTAAGCAGTGTGCCACTTGCAACGTTTCTAAGTCGCCCACATCTAAACCTCAAGGGCTCCTGCAACCTCTGCCTGCGCCTGCTAGCCCCCCGGTCGGTCATCGCATGGGATTTTATCGTGTCTCTTCCCTCTTCACACGGCTTTCATGTTATTTGGGTTGTTACTGATCACTTTTCCAAGCAATGTCATTTTGTGCCTCTAAAGAAACTACCCCGTGCTGACCAGCTGGCTGACCTGTTCGTTAATCATGTATGGAAACTTCACGGACTACCTTCGGTGATCATTTCGGACAGGATCCAATTTTCACTTCCAAGTTTTGGACTTGTCTACTGAAAACCCTGGGAGTCACTCAGAAACTCAGCAGTGCTTATCACCCTCAAACAGATGGCCAATCTGAGCGTGTTAACAAATCTCTTGAACAATTTCTTAGGTGTTTTGTTTCTGAGAACCAGAATATTGGGCTCCGCTCTTTCCGTTCGCTGAGTTTGCCATCAATTCTGCGGTTCATACCTCACTGGGAAACCCCCCTTTGAAATAGTTTACGGCTTCCTTCCTTCTCCTTTCCCCCCCCTCTCCCTCTCTTCCTCGCTCCTCCTTCTGTTTCTGCTTGGGTCTCTAAATTTTCTGGCATTTGGCAATCCGTCTCAGATGCTATAGCATCCGCTAAAGCTTCCCACAAACGTTTCGCTACCGTAAACGGCAGCCTAATCCCCTTTACCAGCCCGGGGATTTGGTTTTCCTTTCTTCTAAGAACATTTCCTCTCCTTCTCCGTCTAAAAAACTTTCCCCTCGTTTTCTGACCTTTTCCTGTGAAAAGGGCTATTAATGATGTCTCTTTTGAACTAGATCTCCCTTCTTCCCTCAAGGCTATTCTTCCTGTTTTTCATTCCAGTTTGCTGAAGAGGGCACCTTCGCTGACTTCTTCGCCGGCTGATGTTCCTCAACATCTGACTTGCTACTGACTTGCTGACTTGCTACTGCATTCATATTACTATTTAGTTTTCTTGTCTTTCTACTGTTCCGTGATATTTTCTATATTTTGTGTATCTTTATGTATATATTTTTTTAAAAAAGTGGGGCAGGATGTCGGGAGTCCTCCATGTTTTATTGTTTTAGGATAGCAGTAGACTGAGGAAATAGTGATAGTAGGCTGTTAGCTATTCCCAGGCGCCAACCATTCCTTCTGGCTGGAATTTCAAAGGAACCGTTTGGCATGATGACGTTCGTTCTTTTACAACTATCTTAGGAGAAACTGTCTGTTAAAGTGTAAGGTGGGGGGAAAACGTTCCATTCTCGAGCTTTAACGTCTGAAGACAGCATCCCTTACTATGTTACAATAAATCTTCTATTAAGTTTGTTGATCCGTGTAAGAGTGAATCTGTTCCTGACAATAACAGTGAAATTTTCCATTTAGATTTCAGAAATATTATAGTTTCAGATTCGTTGTATGTCCTTTGATTTGCAATTCCTTCTAGTTTCATATCCATTTTGAATCGCTCTCTTAATTGCAAGTATGGGAACCAATTTAACTCTATGTTTTTTTGTTTGAGTTCTTTTTGTGTTAGTATTCTATGTCCTTCTTGCTTCTCTTGCGTTAGCAATTCACTATATCGCAGCCATTCTTGGTTTGGGTCTTTCCATTGCCCAAAGAAAGCTTCCTGGGAAGAGCACCATAAAGGAATTTTATTATGGATAGTTCTCTTCACCTTCTTCCATATTCTTAATAATGATTTTCTGACGAAATGGTTGTTAAATTCTCTGTCAATTTTTTCTTTTCCATACCATAAATAGGCATGAAACCCAAACCGCATGTCAGCTCCTTCTAGAGTTAATGTTCTTTTGTCTTTTGGCGTAAACCAATCTTGCAGCCACATCATAACACTAGCATAGTAGTATATTTTTAAATCGGGAAGATCACAGCCTCCTCTTGTCTTGTGTTCTGTCAACAATTTCCATTTGATTCTCAACTTTTTGCCGTTCCAGATGAATCTTGCCAATTCTTTCTCCCACTGATGGAATGGTTTGTCATTTGTGATAATTGGTAGATTTTGAAAAAAGAAATTTAATTTCGGCAGGACATTCATTTTATCGTTGCAATTTTTCCAAACAATGTCAGGTTCAAATTGGACCATCTTTTCAAGTCTGCGGATATTTCTTTCCATGCTCTGGTATAATTATTCTCGAATAGATCTCTTCTTATAATAATTATGAAAGATCTTCTTAATCTCCTCTTTTTCTGTAATTTCCTTTTGATCTTTTTTAATCTTAAATATCCTTCTCTTTTCCCGTTCTCTTCTTAATTTGTATGCAAGCCATTTTCCCAGTTTATTCGCAAAGTCAAAGGAATTTAGACGACAGTACTTTATCTTTCTTTCAACTTGTTCCATATTCATGGAAGCAAGTTGATCTTGAAGCAGTTTCACCTCTAATCTCAGCTCAGAGTTTAAGACGTTACTTCTAATGTTCAATGGAAATCTACCCTCCTGTAACTTAAAGCCATTAGGCCTGGTCCTACCCTTTGGAGTAGCAGAGAACAAACCTGAACCTTCCCCTCTGGGATAGCCCTTGAGATATTTAAAGAGGGCAATTATGTCAACCTTCTGTCTTTTCTTCCCCAAACTGAACATGCTCAGCTCCTTCAACCTTTCCTTAGATGTCTTGTACTCCATATCACTTATCATCTGTATTGCCCTTCTCTGAATGTGTTCCACTTTGTCTATTCTCTTCTAAAATGAGATGCCCAGAACTGAATGCCATACTTCAGATGAGGCCTGACTAGTGCAGAATATAGTGGAGCTATTACTTCCCTTGTCTTTGACACTACTTCTATTAGTGCAAACTAAAATATTATTTGCCTTCTTTGCTGCACCATGACACTGTTAAGTCATGTTCAGTTTATGATCAACAGTAATCCCAAGATCATTTTCATGTGTTCCATTGCTGCTAAGCCAAGTATCCCCTATCCTATAAGTGTTCATTTGGTTTGTGTAATCTAAATGTAGGATTTTGCATTTGTCTCTGTTGAAGTTCATTTTATTGGTTTCAGCCAAATGTTCTAGTTCTTTTGAATTCTGTTTCTATCTCCCAATGTGTTAGTTACTCCTTCAAGTTTTGTACCATTCAGAAACTTCATATGGAATCCCTCTCTAACCCATCATCTGAGTCATTTATAAAAATAATGAAGAGTTGATTCCAGGAGAGAACTTGTAGGACACCACTTGAGACTTCCTTCAGTTTGAATTACAGCTGCTGATGTATGACTCTTTGAACATGGTTTTACACTGTACCCATCTGACAGTGTTCCCATCTATTCCACATTTAATCAGTTTGCTAATCAAAATATCATGGGGGACTTTATCCAAAGCTTCGCTGAAATCCAGATAAACATGTACAGCATTCCCACCATTTATTAAACTAATATTTTTCCTAGTATTGAGGTCAGGCTGACTGGTCCATAGTTTCCCAGATCTTCCTTTTTGCCCTTTTTGAAGAGAGGGACAATGTTTCTCTTGCTCCAACTCCAACTCACTGCCCTCCAAGAACTCGCAGAAATGATGGCAAGTGTTGACAAGCTATATTTGGATTTGATTGAAAACCGAATTTAGAACACATTTAGTAGAATGATTATTTCTTGTTTACTTTTTTCTTTTACTTATCTTACATATTTGAATATATATCTATATATCTAAATATCTATATTACTCATTCTAAGCAGTGAGTTGGAGTTGGAGAAGGGGAAAAATTGTCCCTCTCAAAAAGCGCAAGAAGGAAGATCTGTGAGACTTTATATCATTCCTGTAAACTTGGGCCACAAATCTGTGTGCTTCCTGGGTGATGTGTCCTTTCTTCCATTCTTTATATATGCTCATTTGTCTTTTCACTTCTTCATTGGGTTTGATGTGTAGCCCCATTGGCTTTTTCAGATCTTTCCTTTTTCAATTATTTCATGGAATATTTTGTGATGGTGCTTTTTGAAACTCCTTGTTCAAGAATTCCCATCATTTCTGGCTGTCTTTTTCCTTTAGCATCTCCAGCCATAGAATTTTACCCAGTATTTTCCTGACCTTCATAAAATCAGTATTCTTGAATCTAAAGTCCATGTTTGACTATATTGCTATTTGCCCCTTCCCTCAGTTGTGAATTCTAGCATGACATGGTAATTTACCCTTTAAATTACCAATTATTTTGACTCAGGTGACCAACTCCTCCCTATTGGTTAGGATTAAATCCAGAATTTCTGATCCTCTTTCTTTCCCTCTATTTTTTGAAAGAGGAAATTATCTGCAAGGTACATCAGGAATTTGTTGAATGACCTATGCTTAGCAGAGCTCCTAGCAGATATCATGGTTAACTGAAATCCTCAAGAACTACTATTTCTTGCATCTTTGACATTTCTGAGATCTGTTTCTCCACCACTTCTTTTTGATTTGGTGGCACGTAGTAGACTCCTGACCCAGTGTGGTGTAGGAGCTTGAGAATTGGACTAGGACACCAGAGACCAGGATTTGAATCTCCACTCAGCCATGGAAACCCATTGGGTGACCTTGGGCAAGTTACACTCTCTCAGCCTCAGAGGAGGGCAAAAGCAAACCCCCTCCGAAAAAATCTTGCCAAGAAAATTCTGTGATAGGTTTGTCTTGCAGTTTCCATAAGTCAGAAATGACTTGAAGACACACAACAAGAAAGGAAGGAAGCTTGTTGACCAAGCTGGGTAAAGTGGATACAGAGAGCTTAAAATGAGAACAAACATTTAGCCCCCAGCTCACATAAGGGGACCTGCAATGAGAACAAACTGATAGAGCTCACACCCTATCTGGAAGGCCCAGCCTTCAAGTGAGAGCTGAGAGACTTCCCCTTTGCCTGTTAACTGACATATGCAGTTCCAATCTATTTCCCAGCACTGAATTAGTCCATTGCTTTTCTACAGATGTCATTGCTTGTACATGGGAGCCACAGGGAAAAGCTGGGCCACACATGAAGCCTTTGGCTCAGACCCACATGTTATTTGTTATCCACCACCTAGGGGGCTCCAGTGGCCAAGAGGCCATGGAGAAATGCTTTAAATAAATAAATACTATCTACTTCTACTCTAGAAAGTTGAAAAGGGTTTCCTGAGCTGACCATGCTTTCTGTCTCATGACAAGTGACATCAGCTGGCCCCTTGCTTGGCCAAAACAGCTTTCCTGGATGATCCTGGGCAGCTGCAGACTGCTGGTGCTTCCCTGTCCCTTCCCTCCCTGCATCCTCTTCCTTTTAAATTGCCACTTAACCAGCTTTGCCTTATAAATCTGTTGCTCTTTCACACACATACTTATAGTAAAGGAGCTTAAGAAGGAGCTCTGCAAACATTTCATCCTCATAAAGATTGAAGTGCCTTGATATGAAGCACATAGTTCTAGAATGGGACAGAATTTATGCACACAAATAAAGGCTGAAGGTCAGGGACAGGCACTGAGGGTGACTGTAAATAAAAGTTTCACTTTTTCAAAGCATGGGATAGGTTAGTGTTGACCCAATTCATATGCACAGCAAAATCAAGAGATAAAAGAAAATTAGGTATAACCCTTTGGATTTAGGAAATGGAATCAGCTAAAATGGTATAACACTTGCTTAGCATGCAAAAGAAGTGGAATTGATGCCTGAATCCTCCAGTTCATGGTTTTGAAGAGCCAGCACCGTATAGTGGTTTGAGCATTGGACTACGACCCTGGAGACTAGGGCTTTGATTCCCTGCTTGGCCATGGAAACCCACTTGGTAACCTTGGACACGTCATACACTCCCAGCTCCCCCCAAAAAGCATGATAATTTCACTTTAGGATTGCCATAAGTTGGAAATAACTTGAAGGCAGACCACCACCACCATCACAACCCCTTTGGCTAATTATTTTTTTTCAATTAATTATTGAGTACAAAAGAAAATACTGTTCCCAAAGATTGGGGTAATGATGATAAATAACAAACAAACAAAGCAAAAAAGCCCTTTAATAATAATTTTCAGAGGGTTCACTTAACTTACATATGAGGTAGCTGCAGGTACTCTCTCTGTCTCTTAGTCTCTCTGCACCTTTAGAAAAGTCTTCTCAATCTCTGCTAATACACTCAGTTTCTGCAATTTCCCAAATAGGTGGGCCGAAGAAATCAAGATAGAATCTTGTTGACACTGCAGTGGCGATATTCTTCTCTAACAGAAGCTATGTAGAGTGAAAAGATGGGGAGGGGGAATGGTCATTAATGGTATTTTTGAAATTTTCTATATCTTGGTGTGAATTCTCTTGCTTTGCAATTGATAACTGCTTTTTTAAAAAACTCCTTTTTCACCTCTCTCTTCTTCCCACTGAGATGTCTTTCTTCTTTATATGTGAGTGACATATACATACACAGTGACATATACATACACACTTGATCCAGAACAAAACTTTCTGGTGCAACCTTGTTAAAGACTGAGAGTGTTGCTGAACTCAATTCAGTTTCTAAGCCAAAGAAATAATAGCTCCGCTTCTTTATAATTTACAGTGAAAAGGATGCTGCAAACAGCATGGCTAGAATCCTATTGGTGACATATGCAGGTGTAATGGTAAATGTTTTTTAATGGTAGTTGTGGGCAGATCTATTCAGCACCTTTTGCTGCAAACACTTCCACATTTTTCACTTACTGATTCAGTGCTAAAGCATACAAGTACAGAAGAAGCAAGGACATTTTCATTTTGTACATTTTCATTTTGGCTGACTTTTATGACCAAGCCTGAAGAAGAGAGATTTTACTACATGAGTAGGGATTCTGATTTTTTAGGGTTCCAGATTACAAGACAAATACAGGAATCCCCAGTCTTTTGGCTCCCCATTACTTGACAATTTGCCCTTTCAGTGTTTTCAAATTAAGGACAAGTTCTGTTCATTCAGTGTAGGATCTGCTCCTTCATCAGCTCTTCTTGCCTATAAAGGCCTGCTTGGAACTGCTCCTATGCATGCATGCTCTCAGTCTTGCCTATGGAAAGAGTGGATCCCCTGGTTGAATTAAGGGAAGTTGCCTGGATTGTAGGCATTGAAACAGAGGGTTTCTGCCACATCATCTTGCCCACAAAGGGACCATGTATGCACCACTTGCAAAGCGAGCACAGAGGGGGAATAAAGGAGCCAAGCCAGCTGAGAGACTAAAAGTAGCATGTGTGTGTGTGGTTAATTGCAAGCAAGCCTCTGTAAATCCTTCATGTTCCTTACAGTATATGAGTACTGCTTTTCAATCATTTCTACTTTATGACAGTGACCCAGGGCCTAATCTGTCAAGTAAGTGGGGGAAGCCCTTATACCTAAATCCAGGAGGTCACAGAAAGTGCAGTCCTGTGTATTTATGGCAATGAAAATCATGAAAGGGGCAGGAATAGTATCTTCTCCCTCTTTGTGTATTTTTTCAACCTGTTTCAAGAAGGTCTGAATAGAGTTTCAAGTTTGCTTTCAGCCAGTTTCTTATTTTTCTCATTATAACTCTATTGCATCATCTTTGAATAAGAGTTTGCTTTTCAAAAACTCTACTCAGTAGGTACACTAAAGATCATACACAACTTTTCCTTATGTACATGTAAAACCATAGAAAAGGGTGCCTGAGACACTCATGTTTTCTTGTGAGGCACTCTCAGTGAAAGCGCTGCCTATTGTTGAATAGCAGGTAGCTCTGAGCAGAAATGGTCCCTGGAGAACAGTGATTATAGATCTGGGCAGGCTAAGGCTGCAAAAGCTGTCATTAGATCACAGGAGTAGAAGAACAGAAGGAACAATTGAGGACTCATTCTCCTTTATGAACAAAAGATTCAACACCTGACTGTTCTTCTGCTTAAACTACGAACAGTTGGATCACTATTGTCTGAAATTCACTAATCCTGCAGCTTGTTCAACTGGACTGGAAGATCTACTAGGTTGAGATATAGCAGTGGTTTCCAAACTTTGGTCCTTCAGATTTTTGGACTTCAGTGCCCAGTCAGGAATTCTAGGAGCTGAGGCCCAAAATATCTGGAGGACCAAAGTTTGGAAACCACTGAGATATAGCAATTCCTGTTAAGCAGGAGAACAGAAACCTAAAGTCCTTCTCCTGCCATCTGCTGTTTGGAGTCTTTATTACATATCACCACATCTGCTACTGTACTCCTTTTCCCCAGATGGAGTAAAATGTTTCTATGCTCTCAAATTGTGCAACTAGCCAGCTGTCAGCTACTGGATGGGGACAATTTTGAGAATAGGGGCCTTATGCATTGGGTGCATTCTTTGACTGACATGAATAAGTCTAAAAGACAAAGACATCTCTTGGCATATCTAGACCTGAGGATAGAATGGGAAGAACCGGACTAACAGATACTTTTTGTAGTATCTGAGTATTGTTTCTGATTGTTTTCATTGCCTTTCTCTCGCCATGTTCCAACTTGTTGATATCCTTCTTGAGTTGTGGTGCCCAGAAGTGAACACAACATTCCAGGTGAGTTCTGGCTGAAGCAGAATAGAGTGTCACAACTTCTTCCCTTTATCTAGACATTACGGTCCTCTTTATACAGCCAGAATTACATTGGTTTTTTGGGTGCTGCATCACATTTTTCTATAATACTTCCACCAATTTACCTAACTTTGTATGCAGCTTTGGCTAGTGAACTAAATAGAAGTCTTTTGAAAAGTGCAAATATTGTGTAATTGGTTTTGGTTCAAGTACTGGACCTGAAGGCCTTAACACTGTAAAGGCTCCAAATTCTGTCTTTGTATGGAAGCTGAGCATGGTCAGCCCTGCTTAGTACCAGGATAAGAGACTGACCATTAATAGCAGGTGCTGTAGGCTATATTTTAGAGGAAGGACCCAGCAAAACCACCTCTGAGTATTCCTTGCCTAAGAAAATCCTACAAAATCCATGGAATCACTGCAAGACAACAAGCAGTTTGAAGGTGCATACACACACACACACGCACGCACACACTGATCTGGAAAGTGTAAATTAGGTCCTCTCAAATAAAAGTGAACTGGAATGAATTTTTGTCCTGATCCTACTTTTCAAACCACCCAATTTACTAGTCATCACTGCATCTCAGAGTAACAACTTCCACAGTTTATGGACATAAGAATGGACACAGATCTAACTAAGAAAACATAGAAATTAAAGGAATGAGCAGATCACACATATGACCTTAACAAAATGGCTGGAGTAATGAAACAGAAATAATATCAAAATCTATTATTCTAACCTGCTTTTGATCCATTCCATGGAGGAAAAGATATGCATATTTTTCTCACTCCCCTTCCCCAGAGCAAAAATAAGTTTGAACTGGGCTAAATTTGATATAAAAGAAAATGCAGAAAAAAAAAATCTCACTCCCAGTTTCAATTCCCAGAAGTGCATTTTAAAGGAGGAGGAGGAGGAGGAGGAGAAGGAGAAGGAGAAGGAGAAGGAGAAGGAGAAGGAGAAGGAGAAGGAGAAGGAGAAGGAGGTGGCCAAAACAGGAACATTTAACTTGGCTCTGTCACATGTAGTTTCACTTTTAGGTATTATAAAGGTTGCTGGGTATATTTGCTCTTGTAAATATAAGTGGACCAATATGAGAGTAAATCATTTATTGAAGATTACAGACTGACACTGTAAGAATACCAAACTATTTTGGACGTGGGATGGAATGGTACTACAGGGCCACCAGATTAGCAGTGTAAAATTATTCCCAGCAGACTTAGAGTGGGAGATGGATGATTGGTTCAATCCTATTATTTAGTCACAGCTAAAATTACTCACTTGATCAATTGTGGAATGGGGAGTCAACAGATAGATCAGTCTAACTGATTCAATGGTCTATTATATTTGGGATGAACAACAGCATTTGAGCCACAGTGCCTCCACCCTTCACCATATAAAACACCCTACGGACGCAATTTTGGGGGATCTACCTATATATGGAGGGCCAGTGTGGTGTAGTGGTTTGAGCACTGGACTACAACCCTGGACTACACTGGACTACAACCCTTGGACTACAACCAAGGCTTGATTTTGCACTCAGCCATGGAAACCCATTGGCACATCACACACTCTCAGGGACAGAAAACCCCATGATAGGTTCACCTTAGTATTGCCATGAATCAGAAACAACTTGAAGGCACCCAACAACAACATATGTATGGCAGCACCAAGATTGCTTCCCCAATATAAACATATTTTAAATGCTCAGGTGTTGATTGGTAGCAGAAAAGAAGAAAAGAGACCAACAAACTACCATTCATTGCTAAGAACAGTGGCCAGTCTGCATGCCCCAAAGCTGAAATTAATTTAGATCAAGGTGATGAACACTTACCAGTCCAGGGGCCAACTTCTAATCAGGATGTGTCTTGGAGACCACATTCTAGTGGTGTGTCAGAACTATGGTGTGGGAAAGAGCCAGTGCAAAAGTGGGGGGAGCCTGATATAACTTTACAAATTTGGACAGTTTCTTACCAACTATATAAAAACACTGATCAGTTCTATGCATGTCTGTTTCAGGGTAGGTGTCGGTGTACAACATCTTCCTGGGATAAAAATTAGAGCTCAGTTCCTAGGTTTTAATTGGTTTCTTTGATCAGAGACTATCAACAAAAGATAGAGAGCCCTGCAGCCCCCAGTGATCCATGAGTGGGAGATTCTCCCTATTTTGGACATTCTCCTTGGTAGGAGAGAGATACCCCACAGAATAAGAAACAAGAAAGGAATGGTGTTAAGGGAAGTTACTCACTCCTGATGTACTTGACCCAGCAGTGAATTGGGAATGGTAAACTGGTTTATTTCCACCTACCACACATGTAGACATCCAAACTCCAAGACAAATATTAGTTTGGATTAGATCTTGTCTTGATATGATATGATTTTATTCTTTGCAATTTATTTGCATTCAATCTTTGGAGAGATCTTCCCACTTGGAATTGTGAGCGGTCAATAAGCAGGGACAGGATTATTGGAGTTGCTGTTCATTTCTTCAAGTGTAAAATGGCTCGGGCTTAGTCTCTGGCAATCTGTGGAACTTTGGAGAACTGCTACAAGTCAGCATATACAATGTTGAATTAGAGAGTCAGGCTCAGTACTCTGTGCAGGAAGCAATGGATATCATAGAATCATAAAGCTGGAAGAATCATTACAGATCATCAGGGTAATTTCTTGACAGATGCAAGAAATGCAGAGTTTGGCCACCCCTAGCATGGCTGCCCAACCTCTACTTGGAAAGTTCCAATGAATGAGAGTTGACTACAGTTTTAGGTATTTGGTTCCATTACTTTGTTGAATATCAAGACCTTTCCCCAGTGTTCAGTCAAAATCTACTCTCCTGTTACTTAAACCCATTAAATTAGTTCTTCCACAGAGGTAACAGAAGAAGTCTTTGTCCTCTTCTGTTCAGCAGCGCTTCAGCTCTATGCTACCATGTCCCTCCTTAGTCTACTCCTATGAACCTATACCAATCTGTCTGTATCTGGTAATCAATTGGTAGTCCTCCAAATGTTGTGAGGCTGTAACTTCCATCAGTTGAGTTGGCCAGTGGTCAAGGGGTAAGGGAGCTGCTGTCCAATAATATTTTTGACAAGTTGTCCCTATCGTCCATAAAGTGCAGCACCCTTACAAAGTACTTTAGCTGAAACCTCTGCCAAATAGTGTAGACACATACATTTAAGAAGGAATCACTGGTCACCATTCTTCATCTGAAGTTCCTTTCCCACCTTACCAGCTCCTTAGTTTTTTTCCATCCATCTCACTATCCTTCAGTCTGGGTTGGAGGAAATATGCCCTTTCACAGCATATTCTTAGGTGGTTTCCCAGATAATCCACAGCACCAAAATAGAATCTTCAGAAAGGCTGTTTACAATCATACAGTCCTAAGATCTCTGAAATGCTGTAAACTTGCGTAACATCTCATTCCTAAAAATAAGGTGCAGTTCAGCCATTTGATAGCTTTTGCCCTTCTTGTCAGCCTGCAATTACTGATACAATCTATTATGCCAAAGAATTGTATCACTTAACCATTTTCTCACTTGCTAAAGCATAAGGCTGGTTTAGATTCAGTGTAATCTAGTATGTGGACCAGAGGTAGGCAATCTTTTGCTTTCCAAAATTTTTGTATAACCATACTCATAACCTTTAACTTCTTGTTGCCTGTGGTTTAAAGGAGGAGAAGTCTAAAATATCTGTAAGGCACTCCATCATCCTGTTATTTTCTGAAGTTTTTGCCTTAGATCATGGGGACTTGTGTTTTGAACACAGAACTTTGCCTTATACCAAATCAACTATGTATTTATCCAACACAGTCTTCTTTCCTCTTTCAAGCAACAACTCTCCAAGGTCTACACTGCATGGAGTCTCTCATATAGCCCAGTACTAGAACTGGCTGGTCTTCTTTTATATTGCTATGAGTGACAGCAGTATCAGCCAGACATTCAGGAGTATCATAGCCCCTTAACCTGACTGAGGTACACGTCCTCTGTCATATCCACCATCATTTCTACCACAGGGTCTTTTAGTCAGCCAGTGGCTAGCTGTATGTATGAAACATTTTGAAATCATTAAACGTACTCAGTGGCTGTGCTATTAGGCAGGAACTAAGTCATTGTCTGGCTAATAGTGCAGCCACTCTTGAGAAAATAGGCTTATGCTAACAAGTCAGACATATCAGAGTTAAATGGAGAAAATCCGAACAAATTGTGACTGTTTCAACCCTGGTCCCTGAATTGCTATCTCACGTTTACAGTCAGTAATTTGCCTTTTCCAGCTTGACCTTTCCATCACCTCAAGTATCATTTATAGCAATGCCAACTTATATAGTGCCAATTAAATGATATTTGCCAATTAAACCATGACACACACCCCTAAGAAAGCAAAGACTATGATTTTCTAGAAGGTGCCTGTCATGTTTTAGTTAGTTGCATAGCTGTTGTTAGTTAGATCCTGTTTACATGCTCGTGGACTGGAAATTCTCATCAGCATATTACACCTGAGCTTCCACTGTGAAGTGTGCAACCTCAGTGTGAATATGCTAGAGTGCACTTCTATAATCAGACATTGCCTGGTGGGTCAGGTGGATCCCAGGTACATCTGGCTGCAGTTGTGCAGCCAGGAAAAAAAGTACCATTAGCATCATCTTGGACTTCTAGATCTAATAGATTACTGTGAGCTTTATGATTAGACTAGCCAAACAAAGTAGGCCTACCATATTTGCTGGTGTGTAAGACCCACCCATGTATAAGACGCACCCCATTTATACTCCGGCAAATACTATTTGCTGGTGTATAGGACACACTGTGTCAGGAACAGATTCACTCTTACACGGATCAACAAACTTAATAGAAGATTTATTGTAACATAGTAAGGGATGCTGTCTTCAGACGTTAAAGCTCGAGAATGGAACGTTTTCCCCCCACCTTACACTTTAACAGACAGTTTCTCCTAAGATAGTTGTAAAAGAACGAACGTCATCATGCCAAACGGTTCCTTTGAAATTCCAGCCAGAAGGAATGGTTGGCGCCTGGGAATAGCTAACAGCCTACTATCACTATTTCCTCAGTCTACTGCTATCCTAAAACAATAAAACATGGAGGACTCCCGACATCCTGCCCCACTTTTTTAAAAAAATATATACATAAAGATACACAAAATATAGAAAATATCACGGAACAGTAGAAAGACAAGAAAACTAAATAGTAATATGAATGCAGTAGCAAGTCAGTCGGGGCGTTGAGGAACATCAGCCGGCGAAGAAGTCAGCGAAGGTGCCCTCTTCAGCAAACTGGAATGAAAAACAGGATGAATAGCCTTGAGGGAAGAAGGGAGATCTAGTTCAAAAGAGACATCATTAATAGCCCTTTTCACAGGAAAAGGTCCGAGAAAACGAGGGGAAAGTTTTTTAGACGGAGAAGGAGAGGAAATGTTCTTAGAAGAAAGGAAAACCAAATCCCCGGGCTGGTAAAGGGGATTAGGCTGCCGTTTACGGTCAGCGAAACGTTTGTGGGAAGCTTTAGCGGATGCTATAGCATCTGAGACGGATTGCCAAATGCCAGAAAATTTAGAGACCCAAGCAGAAACAGAAGGAGGAGCGGAGGAAGAGAGGGAGAGGGGGGGAAAGGAGAAGGAAGGAAGCCGTAAACTATTTCAAAGGGGGGTTTCCCAGTAGAGGTATGAACCGCAGAATTGATGGCAAACTCAGCGAACGGAAGGAGCGGAGCCCAATCATTCTGGTTCTCAGAAACAAAACACCTAAGAAATTGTTCAAGAGATTTGTTAACACGCTCAGATTGGCCATCTGTTTGAGGGTGATAAGCACTGCTGAGTTTCTGAGTGACTCCCAGGGTTTTCAGTAGACAAGTCCAAAACTTGGAAGTGAAAATTGGATCCCTGTCCGAAATGATCACCGAAGGTAGTCCGTGAAGTTTCCATACATGATTAACGAACAGGTCAGCCAGCTGGTCAGCACGGGGTAGTTTCTTTAGAGGCACAAAATGACATTGCTTGGAAAAGTGATCAGTAACAACCCAAATAACATGAAAGCCGTGTGAAGAGGGAAGAGACACGATAAAATCCCATGCGATGACCGACCAGGGGCTAGCAGGCGCAGGCAGAGGTTGCAGGAGCCCTTGAGGTTTAGATGTGGGCGACTTAGAAACGTTGCAAGTGGCACACTGCTTAATGTAAGTTTGCACGGAGGGGTTTAATCCAGGCCACCAAAAAAGGCGGCGAATCGCATGCAATGTCTTCAAAAACCCAAAATGTCCAGCGGGTTTGGAATCATGATAACGATGAAGTACCTGCTCGCGGGCAGCAGGGGGAACGTAGACCTTGGTGCCATAAAAGGGGAGATTGTCAACCCATTCTATTTTATCCTTGTTTGCCGGTAGCCAGGAGTCTGCATGCGCTGCATGAATGATAGCATCGCGGAGAGCGGAGTCACAAAGAGAGGAGGCAGAAAGCCTTGTCTTTGCTAATGCACGAGTAGTCACTTGAGAAGCCAGAGAGGAGGCAGGAAACAAGGTATTGGAGTGGGAGGACGTAGCAGGGGATTCCGCAAAACAGGGAAGTCGAGAGAGAGGGTCCGCCAGTTGGTTAGTTCGGCCAGGTTTGAAAACAATTTTAAATCGGAATCTCTGGAAAAATTCAGCCCATCTCGCCTGCTTAGGGGAGAGTTTCTTAGCAGACTGTAAGGCTTGCAAATTCCTATGATCAGTCCAAACTTCAAAGGGGAGTCGAGCCCCTTCAAGCAAATGACGCCAAGAGGACAGCGCAAAATGGATAGCCTTGGCTTCTTTCTCCCAAATAGGCCAATTAGCTTGTTGAGGGGAAAATTTCTTTGAAATGAAAGCACAAGGCCTGAGTGCTCCTGTGGTGTCATGTTGTAAAAGAACGGCTGCCATGGCAAAGTCCGAAGCATCCGTTTGCACAATGAATTGCTTCGTACTGTCGGGAAAAAGGAGTAAGGGCTCAGACGTAAATTTAGATTTCAAATGGTCAAACGCCGATTGACACTCAGGCGACCAACAAAGTCTATGCGCCTTGCCCGCAGTGGATCCTTTAGTTTTCCGTAGAAGGTTGGTGAGTGGAAGCGTTATGGCAGCAAAATCCTCAATAAAGTTCCGGTAGAAGTTCGCAAAACCAAGAAATTGCTGCAGTTGCTTCACGGTTTTAGGGACGGGCCATTGCAAAATGGAGTTAATCTTCGAAGGGTCCATTTTAAGTGAACAATCTTGAATCCTATATCCCAAGTAATCAAAAGTTTGGGTGTCAAATTGGCATTTAGATAGATTAACCACGAGGTTGTTATCTATAAGCCTTCGTAACACTTCACGAACCAATGACACATGAGATTCCATGGAATCTGCGTAAATTAAAATGTCATCCAGATAAATCAGAACCCCCTGATACAACAAGTCATGGAAAATGGTGTTCAAAAACATTTGGAACACAGATGGCCCCGATTGTAAGCCAAAGGGAAGAACCGTCCATTTAAAGTTACCTAGAGGAGTTGCAAAGGTGGTGAGCCACTCAGAGTCCGGGTCCATTCTAATCCTATGAAAAGCCTCTTTAAGATCAAGTTTGGTGAAATATTTTCCTTGAACAAGATGGTCCAAAACAGTCCGTATCAGAGGTATGGGATAACAATTGGAGGAAATAACCTGGTTAATAGCAGAGTAGTTAACTATCAGTCTCGGATCCGCGCTGGGATCTTTTCTCTTTCGGAAGAAGACAGGACTCGCCGTGGGGGCTGTAGAGGGCTTGATAAAGCCGCGAGCCAAGTTTTTATTTAGGAACTTCTTGAGAGCAAGGAGTTCTTTTTGGCTCATGGGATAAATTTTCGGTTTAGGCAGGGTGGCCCCGTCAACTAATTCCAGTTTACAGTCAAAGTCCGTGTGGGGAGGCAATTTGTCAGCCTCCCTTTCGTGGAAAGCCTTTTGGAAGTCTCGGTAGTGTGAAGGAATTTGTTGCAATTCTTCATGGGGAATAGAAAAGTTTTCATCTGAAGAGGACATAGTGCCAGCAGTCCAGTTTATCTGGGGGTTATATTCACGAAGCCAATCGATTCCCAAGACCAATTTGAACTGCATCGCCTTGGGAACTAGAAATCGCATGCTGTAATTGTTTTTGTCCATTTGAAATGAGATGGGCTTAGTGATTTTACTAATTACTCCCCCAGTCATTGAGGTCCCATCCATTTGCGTTAATTTGATGGGGCATTCCAAGGGCTCATAAAGAGTTTTCAATTGTTTGGCCAATTTGGGGTGTAACAAACTTCTGGAGCAGCCAGAGTCAATTAATGCCCTATGTACATGCAAAGTCCCATCGCTGCCACTAATCGCAACCGTGGTGTAGAAATGGGGAATTTTAGGAGTACTTACAGATGTTCCCGCCGCTTGCCAGTCATCGCAGTCAGGTTTAGAATCTCCATCTATGTCAGATGAGGACGAAGAGGTGGTTTCATCATCGGGATCGGAGTCTCCTGTCGCCGCTGCAGGGTCCTTAGAAGTGCGTCTAAGTGGTTGTTTGGCGGCCGCTGTCTGATGTGTGAATTCTATATTCTTTGGGTCGGCTCGTGCTCCCTTAGTCCCAGTCGGAGCTTGATTTCCGCGGCAGGTGTTGGCGAGGTGGCCCGGTTTTCCACAGTTAAAGCACATGCCCAAACGGAGACGTTTGTTCCGTTCCTCAGCATTGAGGACGGTAGGACCGCGAGGTTGTCGTTTTGGCACGTCTTGTCTTTGTCGGTTCAGCTGAACAGTCTGGGTTATGCCTTCCATTTCAGTAGCTAGTCTGACCCAACCTAGCAGGGTCTGTGGATTGGCCTGCATTAAGCACCCGTGTAGAATATCAGGATTTAGTCCATCTTTGTATAACTCAATTAGAATTTCATCACTCCACGGGACTTTGGTGGCCAGGTTTCTAAATTCACGGGAATACGTCCCCACATCGTTCCTGCCTTGTTTCATTCGTTTCAGTTGATATTTGGTGTTTTCCAATAAATGGGGGTCTTCAAAGCGTTCCCGCAGATGGTTCATGAAGAGCTGCAGATTTTCAGTTTCGGGGGCGCGGGAGTCATATAGGTTCGCTACCCAGTCTGCTGCCAGTCCTTTCATCCTCTGGCTTAGGTATCGAATTCGGGCCGCATCATCCCGAAATAGATGGCCGTGATCAATCATGAAATTGTTTGCCATAGTCAAAAAAAGGAGAGTTTCTCCCCCTTCCCGTTGAAGGTCGCTTTCAGGTCTCCCACATTTCTGAGTAACAGTGGCGCTGGCGTGTGCCCTGTTGGTTGCTGGGGCGGACCAGGGGTGCCTGCCGCCGAGACAGCCGCTCGTGGTTCTCCTCCTGGTGATCTCCCTGTCTGCGAGGGACGGATGCGCATCTCGCGTAGCATGGTCTTGAGTTCGAGTATCTCCTCATCTTTTCTTTCCAGTTCGGTTTCCATTTGCTTTATCTCCTCCAAAAGGGATAGGTCTTTTGCTGATGTATCCCATCTAGCAGCCCTTCTGCGTTGTCTCAACGACGTATGTGGCTTTTCTCCCCAGACCCAGGTTTGGCCGCTTGTGGGGGTTTCCATAGCCTCGGTCAGGCGCAATTTTGTCTTGGTATCCAGGGGCACTTCAGTTTCTGTAGCTCCATCAGATTCTGCAGATCCTTGCTCTTCTTCAGTAATCGACTGGTCCATCAATTGGTGCATTTTTTGAAAGGATTCTCGAGCTTTCTGTCAGGAACAGATTCACTCTTACACGGATCAACAAACTTAATAGAAGATTTATTGTAACATAGTAAGGGATGCTGTCTTCAGACGTTAAAGCTCGAGAATGGAACGTTTTCCCCCACCTTACACTTTAACAGACAGTTTCTCCTAAGATAGTTGTAAAAGAACGAACGTCATCATGCCAAACGGTTCCTTTGAAATTCCAGCCAGAAGGAATGGTTGGCGCCTGGGAATAGCTAACAGCCTACTATCACTATTTCCTCAGTCTACTGCTATCCTAAAACAATAAAACATGGAGGACTCCCGACACACTGGCATATAAGATGCACCCCATTTTCAAACAGTATTTTTCAGGGAAAAAAATGAGTCTTCTACACCAACAAATACAGTAGATTTTGGGAATATTTTCATTCTCTTTGCATCTATTCTGTCATCTGCTTTTTGCAAATATTTCATGTAGGTATGCACTTCAGCCCAGATTTTTTAAATGCCCCCCTTTCATTCTATGTGTATTTATTTTGGCAAGGAGACAATAATTTAATTGTTTGGTATTAGGAAATAACATTCCCAAAGGGAAATATGCTGACAAGTAGGTGGGTGGTGAATCAGTAGACTTTCCATGCTAGTGTTACATGTCCATAGAGAACTCATAAACCAACAGAGTCATAAGAGTGCTAGAACTGGAAGAGATCACGAGGGCCATCTAATCCAACCTCCTGCCATGCAGGAATACACAATGAAAGTGCTCCCAAAAGTTGTCCAGCCAACCTCTGTTTAAAGGCCTCCAAAGAAAGAGAGTCTACCAGTCTCCAAAGCAGTCTGTTCCCTAATTAAAGAGCTCTTACAGTAAAAAAATGTTCTTAGAAAACTCTTAGAAACTGGTGAAATTTTCTTTCTAGACATTCACTAAGGAAGCTTATAAGTAAGCCAGTGATTATGGATCCTCTGAAAATTAGAAGCATGTTTACAGTTCCTAGATTCAAATAAATGGTACATGCAGTTTTTCAACTAGTTAGCTCAGGCTGTGGTCATACAATAGAATCATAGGCCCTTTCCACATGCGGGCGAAGAAACGGGGGAAACCACGCTGAAACAGAGCTTACCTGAGTCCGTCGCCACGTGGAGCAGCACGTTTTTGCTGCTCCACACTCCTTAGCATCCCGTGGTGTCCTGCGCTGCCCAAAATGACGGCTTACGACTGGCGGAGGCTCTCCACCAACCAGAGAAGCTCACCAGCCGGAAAGCCCACCCCCAGCAGATCTGCAGGCACGCCTTTGCGCATGCCTGCAAATCCACACCGGGCGCTGCGACGGGGCTGCATGGTCGTCCTTTTTAAAGACCACATGAAAAGTGATTTTCAAAAAGCACGAGGCACCACCACTTCCAGGCACCCTAGCGTGGATTGGGGTGTGGAACTACGCAAAAGTAGTCCACCCCAATCCACTTTATGGTGTAGACGATCTCTGTCAGAGGTCGCTCTACACCGTTTTTAAACCCCCGTGTGGAAAGGGCCATAGAATCATAGAGTTGGAAGAGACCCCGGGGCCATCGAGTCCAACCCCCTGCTATGCAGATCAGATCAAATCAAATCAAATCTTATACATTTCCTGACTGTTTTCATGCCGTTTTATGGAAAAGGAATGGCTTTGAAAAGAGGAAGGTTTCTCTAAAAGAGAACTATTATAAAATGTTTTATAGATAGTATTTGACACCAGATAAATTACAAAAGATTTACAATTCAGGTACTGGGCTTTGTTGGAAATGTTTAAAAGAGGTGGGTACGATATATCATATGTGGTGGACATGCCCAAAGGTCAAGAAATATTGGACTGAGATACATAACAGGATTTGTGAAATAATGAAGCTACAGTTTCCTATGACTCCTGAATTGTATTTGTTAAATATGACAGATTTAGTAGACACTATGAATATAAAGAAATATTGGAGAATATTATTATATATGATAGCAACTGCACGTATTGAATACGCTAAAGTATGGAAAACACAGCAAATACCTACAATAGAACAATGGTGGGGAACCTTTATTGAAAATAAAAATGCTGACATAGTCTCTCAAAGATTGAAAGGGAAATCAGATGATGAAATTCAGAAAGAATGACAAATTGTAGGTGATTGCTGGGTGACCTTTGATAGAAGTCTATAATTCATGGTAATATGTGGAAAAATTTCATTGTGATGATTATGGTAGATATCATGTAGCAGGAATATGGTAATGGAAATGCTATGTACTAACGTGTAAAATGGCTGAAAAATGCAGTACAATGATATAACAATGTTAAGAGATTTTGGAAATGAAGTCTAGATCAGTTTGGAAGATTCAAAAAATAATTTATGTGAAATAGCAATAATAAATGGTTGTTTTAATTGTGAAACTTTAATAAAATGATATTATAAAGAAAAGAGGAAGGTTTCAGGGAAATTCTCATGGTTGGGAAAGGAGATTCTTCAACTTGCCTTAGTGACAAGATGGCTGATAGTGCCTATTAGTGTCCTAACTTTCCTTGTGCATTTATCTGTAAAGCTGCAGAGAAAGTTACATCTTCCACAAGCTGCAAGCAGAATGTGAGGATGGGGCTGAGGTTGTGCAATGCTTGTCTGAAAAGCAGATGGATATAAATAAGCAAGTAATATCAAGTCATAACGTAGAAGTTGAAGAATCTATACCTGTTGAAACAGCAACTTCAAAAACAGCTATAGGTAGAAAATACAAATAGGGGCTACAATAAATAATTTGTTTTTTCTTTAAAAAAAAAATCCACATGTTACTGCAGTTGCTAGCCCGAACTTGTAGGATATTAGATATCACTTTGATATCAATAATTCAGCTTTCTTTACCTATTTCTCTCCACGTGCTGCAAGGCCCCCGGACAAGCTTGCAGACAGGCACGGCTGCTAATCGCTGTAATATTCTAAACAAATACAGGCAGGCTAGAAATAGCTGTCCCGCCGCTTCAGGAGACCTCAAAGGCAAATACTCTATTATGTATGCACGCTACTTAAAAAGAACTCCCTGCCCCAAGCAGGCAGCTTGATTAGACGAATCCTAATCTGTCAAGCACTCTGCATTTGCATACTGTCTACTCTATTGATAATTCGGACTTAACTCAAGCATGCTAAATTCTGACTTTTCGGAGGCTTTGTCTCCAGCCCGAAACTCATTGTTTTCCCCAAGTACGGACTAGCCTACGGCCGCAATTTCTCCTACAAATACCCCTGACTTTGAGAGCATCTTCAGATCACTCCCGACTTCCACCCTGCCTTGCTGCTGCTCAGTCCCACGTACTGAGAATTCCATACCTCCGAACTTCTGCTGCAGACTACCTGGGCTTCAGGACAGGTGTAGTATTACCCAAACCAACAACTCCTCTAAAGATCCCTCTATCCCACTCCAACCTTTATTTCTATAGTTATCTGAGTGAGTGTGCTGCATACACTGTTTGACTGTATTTTAATAAAAACAATTATTATTTCACTTCTGTTTCCTCCTTGACTCGGCCTGACCCCGTAGACATTGGGTAAAAGATCTCGCTCCATTGCCCTGCCTCTCGTATTGCTAGCTTGTGCTCTTTGACTAATTTCCCCAACTTGTATAATTTGGAGCGCACTTAGGTGTCTCTCACGGGACCCTCAGAAATCAGGGTAACACACATATTAAAACTAAAATGCAAGTTTGGCCAGAGATATAGCAGGTATGGCTCTCTTTCCACTTTAATAGTGAATAGAGGTGTGCCATATGTTTTCTATAACTTGTACAATAAATTAGGAGAGAAAAGAATGCTTGGGTGCCTTCTTCTCTTCCACCCTGAGTAAGAAACTGGTATGTTACCTCAAAACATGGATGACTCAGGGGCCCACCCCCAATGCCACTACCTTTACGTGACGGGGGCAATTAATTAGCTGAAAACTAGGAGGTTTGAGAGAGAGGGTAACTTAACAAGATCTTTTCACCAATATTTACAGGGTCACACAGAAAAGAACCAGTCAGTGAATTAAAAATGTAAATTAAAAATGTGTTTTATTGAAAGATTCACATACACACAAAGATCCAAGCACTCATGCACTCACACAAGAGTTAACAAGAGAATAAAGGGAGGAAAGTTGTGGACAGAAAAGTTTTAAGGTTCAGGTGATAATTACCAGCCCAGAGAAAAGCAAGGAAAAGCAGTGATGTGGCTTAGGTCTGCGCCTAAGAACAGTTCTCGTTCAGAAATCTGGGAAACAGTGTGGTGTACAGCAAGGTGAGAGACTGCACTGAATCACGCAAAACTGAGGATTTTTATATCTAAAACGTACCCTGCAGGTATGGGTGTGAATGATTCTCCCAGCTGAGTGGACAATGGGAGTTGCAACACAGACAATGGGATCTAGACAGAGTTAATGGTTTTAGTGTTTAGGTAACAAAGAGGTAACAGCCTTTGTAATAACTTTGTATTGTGCAGAGGATTAGGGGACAAAGCAGGGAAACATCCAGGTATGAGAGAACAGGGTTGAAACAATCACTGGTTGGTGAGAACTTCCCTTTTATGCACAGAAGTGTTCCAGTTTCAGCTTATGCCTGTTATCTCCAAAGTTACTTGGTAATCTGCCTGACAATGACCTCAGCTATGCCTGGAGGGAGTGTTGGCTGACCTACCTTGAAATCACATGCTTCCAGGCAATAATTTTCCTCTGTCCAGCTTAACCTTCCAACCACCTCAGGTTCCATTTTATATCAATGCCAATTAATGTAGTTGCTAATTAAACAATTAAACCATAAATCTGGGGTGTGTGTGTGGGGCCGTAACAGGTATGCTGTATCAGATTGCCATGGATTTAAACAGCTCATGTTTGAACAGGAGTTAAAGATATGGGAAAGTGAGAAAGCTGAGGAGAGATGGTGGTAATGGAGTGATTAAGGCCTTTTCTTGCCCATAACCTGTACCAGATGCAGATGGGGAAAATGGGAACTACTTCAGCCCTTTGTAGGGGAAGAAAAGATGCTTACTATAGAGCTCCTATGCTGAACTCCAACACCATAGGATCTCCCCAGCAAGCTTAACAATTCCCTATTCTGTCAGGTCAGTTCTTCAGCCTTCTTTTCACAAAGGAAACAAATGCAAGAACTACAGTCAGGGTTCCACATACCGGTATGCAAGTTTGACTTTCATGAAATTGATTATTTGCAAATTTCCCCAACCCCTGCTGGTCCCTGCCCCCAGCACTTCTTTTCTGAGGGAACCTTCTTTCTCAGCAGCTCCAATCAGGCATAGTCCTTTAAAAACTTGCCTCTGGTCCTCCTCCTCCAGCAGTTGATGCCTGGTCAGCTAAGGACAGCTCTAGGCCTGATTTCTCAGCATCACAACTTCTCTCGTGATGCCCTCCAACACTCAAGGAAGGAGATGGGCAAGAGAAAGAAAGTATAGGGCCACCATACCAACTCACCCCCTCTTCCTCTCCTTTCCCCAACCTGGTTAGTGTCTGTTCTCCTCATCCTGTCTTGGTTCACTTCCCAGAGAGACATATGCATGGTTTGATATTTGCAATTTCTCCACTTTTGTAGGGGCACTTAACCTGAGCAAATGTGGAGGCCTGACTGTACTAGTGTAGTTCATCTTTCTAGACTGAAATCACTACTAGGTCTAGACTAGGAAATCACTACTAGCAATCCCTATGTGGCTGGGAGGATGGAGAACATAGAATCATAGAGTTGGAAGAGACCACAGGGGCCATCCAGTCCAACCCCCTGCCACACAGGAACACACATCAAAGCATTCTCAACCAAATGAAGTTCCACAATCCTTCTGCTACCACCCACTAGTTGGAATCCTTATTGCAACACACCTTATCTAGCATTCTTCCTCAAAAAGATACTGCAACACTTTTAAATCCTGTATCTAGTCTCTCTTCTGCCATCTGCTAGTTAGAGGTCTTCTTTTCTTTTCCTTTTTAAACAACACACACTGATTGCTACTGCTGGACCTGTTACAACTGTTTCATTGTACACCCTTTTGGGAATCATACCCAGGGACTCTATGTGTTGGATGCATCCCTGAATTAACTGTGAGGAAGGGAAAGGACAAAGGCTCCCCTTGGCACATCAAGAGTTACAGTGGGGAAGTACTTGACCACCAAATACCTTTTGTATTTTCCCTGTGTTTCTTATCTTTTGCTATTTGTTAACTGGCATAAAGAACTTCTACTACTCAGGACCTCCCAACTGGAGTTTTCTGGTGGGATGGGCCAAATCTAGAACTTAACAGAAACAAAGAATACTGCCTAGACCAGTGGGTCTTAACATTTTCTTTACTAGGGACCCCTGTGAATATAGTTTGTTTCTGGAAAGCCCCAAGACTTAAGATTTAAATCTTTAAATTTAGATTTAACTATTAATACATTTATTCATTTATTAAAGGCTTCTGGAGATATGATTCAAATCTCTGCTCAGAGGCTGGGCACACAACAACAAAGTGCTACTGATGGGGGAGGTTCCTTCTAGCCAACATGTGCTCCCCCCTTTAAAAACTGACTTATGGTGACCCTAAGGTGAATCTATCATGGGGCAAGATTTTTTGCCTTTGCCTTTCTCAAAAGCTGAGAGAATGTGAACTACCTGAGACCACCCAGTGAGGATTCAAACCCTGGACTTCAGAGTCATAATTTGGGCACATGCACATGCCTGCTGCCATGTTCTTTTCATCCGGGATGCATAGTGGGTGGGTGGGTGGGTGGAGGAGCTGAAATTGTTCCCTTGTTGAAACTGCTCCCTTGGCATGTGCACCCACCCTGCTGCTGCATTCTTGTTGCTACTGGTGGTGTTCAGCAGTAGGGCTTCATAGACCCCTTGTGACAGGTTGTGGACCCCCAGGGGTCCCTAGACCCCAGGTTAACAATCACTGTCCTAGACATTGGGTGTCAACCCAAGGGCTACAAATGTTGCCATCTGCTGCAAATTTCCAGGCTTCCTCCAATTCATTTAAACCCTATGGAAGATGTCATGAGGTAATTCCTCTCACTGGGCGTGTTCAGATCAGGTCTGAACAACTTGCTTTGTATGTTGGCTGCAGAGCTCTAGAGAGATGTATCATAGAAAAGGGTAATAGGGCACAGTGCCAGTGGATACTTGACAACATGAGATAAACACAAGAACACAACTAAAATAAAGTCAAATGGAATTCTATAGCACCCTGGAACTGAGGCAGGAACTTGCAGACACTTCAATGAAGGGGAAAAAATGTTCTGGAAATTGGATGGATTTCAGCACATCTCTAGGTTTGACTATGCGAACAGCAGGCAGCTCAAGAGGGTAACTATATGAAATCATGAAATAGAACTGTGCTGAAAACAATGTATTATCCCTCCCCCTGCCTCACTTACCGTTCTGCAAATTACTGTCCTTTGTGGAATTCATTTAAAAGTGAAAGGATAATTGTCTCCCTTTAGCAGAATTAATTACAGCCTCATTATTGGATAACTGTCCTTTGTTTTTTGTTTCTTCCTTCTTTTTAAAAGTGCAATTTCTTTTGAAGTTATGCAATTGCATAAAATCAGCTCCTACAAACTGCCATCATCTCCCTGAGTGGTGATGATTAATTCAAAGCAGGGTTTTTTAACAAGAAAAAGCAAGGAAGAGTCAAAGTTATTTTGACAGAAGAAGACTGTTTCTCAGCTTCTGCCTTTGCACATGCAGTTTCAGGCCATGTTTCTAAATTTAGGCTATTCCTACCATTAGGCATAGTGAAGCAGCTTCCTCAGGCCAGGATCCAGCAGGAACACCACTGGAGTACATATCCTGCTCCACAGCATACTTCAGCCATTGGGATTGATGACTCAATTTTCCTTTCTTGGTGAAGCAGAGCAGCCAGAGGTTACTGAGTATAGGTTTGGCCTGGCCATTGAGTGGCTGTGGGCATGGATCTGGGCACTGTCCAGCTAACTCCCTTGAACACACAAGATTGCTGGGGAACCAGTTGTTGCCCCCCTCGACAAGTGTGGAATATGCTTCTGTGTTTCTGACTGCGCAAAAATAGCTGGACAGCTCCCAGACGCACCACCACAGCATGGAGGAAAGGAGCTGCCCCCCAGAGCATCTGTCTGGCTTTTTCAATCAAGTGCAAATGCTTTGTGCAAGGAGGTACACACTACTTCCTCCTGCAACCTCTTTAAAATTACTCCTGTTGGTGTGCAGTAGATGTTGAGGACATTCCACATAGGGTATTCCACATGGCTTGCTCTGAACCCCTCAGATAACATTGCTACAATGAGGCGATGCCTTGGCACCAGTGAAGTAGAATTCAATTGCTAGTCCACTTGACTTCTGCGTATGGAATGGGATGCCTTTGTACCATTTCCCACAAGCAGAAATATTCCTTGGGCTTCACCAGTATTGGAAAGTGTTATACCCTCAAATCTCTTGAAGGTTGCTCCTAGTAGTATGAAAAGAGACATATATAGGTAGAGAAGAAGAACTTTATGCCACCCATCTCACTCATTGTTGTTCCATGTCACTCAGTATAATCTACACCAGCATCCCACAACCTAATCTCTTGTTTATTCTTTGTACCAGAAGTACTAACAGCCCCAGATAGCATGACCATTTGCAAAGAATGATGGAGACTGTTCAAAATATCTGGAGGGCACCAGCCTGGGAAAGGATCATCTATGCCGCCTTGGAGGGACTCTCCACAGATTCAGACATGTGTCTTTCCACTGCCTACCTGGAGATGCCAGAGATGGTGTCTGGCACCATCATCATGAAAAGCACATGTTTTGCATTGGAGGTACAGGTCTTTCCATGGCCAGGCTCCACCCAGCTTATGTCAGGCTGACTTGGGAATATATTGAACTATTTCCCCTGTCAGCTTGCAAGAAGAGCCTTTAGCCAGTGGGAGAGGACATGCTTTCCACACAAGCGGTCCTTGCTTGTGCCCTTGGTGTTTCCAGTTTAAAAGATCTAGTTGCCATGAATGGGAATGACATCTGAATGAGACTTTTGAAATCTCTTGTCAGACAGACATGAATGAACTAAAAAGACACAGAGTCTCAGGGGTAGAAACTACATGACAGTATATTTTGAGCCTCTCTTAAATCTGCTTCATATTATATTTGATCCAGGTCAGCCCTGGCATACCTCACTGGTGTTTTTAGTTTGATTCTGAGCAGCTTTTGGGAACCACATGGATTAGCTTTCAAATATAAAGTCAGAACAAGGGGACGCGGAAGCAGTGTGAAAATGCACGTCTCATTAGCATGGCATCCAGTATTGTCTTGGCCATGTAGATCAGGATGAGCTAAAGCCCCATAACTTTTTTTAAAAAATCACTATGTATACACACATGGATGTATCCAGGAAATATTTTATATATGCCTGTGGTTATATACGCACATATGTTCAAATTTAAATATCTTGTCAAATTGTTCATCTGTAATGTGTTTATTCATATTCTAAATACTGCCTTATCTCTACCTTATTTGCATGTGCCTCTCTGTATAATCTGTGCTTTATACAGTAAGCCACATATATGTTAACTCAGAAGCAAACCTTATTGGCTCTAGCATGACTTGATCGCAAGTGAAGGTTCTTTCTGCATCCCTCCGTTTTGGCAAGAAAAGGGTAGGGTGGGGGAGGCAGGAGAGAAATTCAAGCCACTGGAGGGTAAAATGAAGGTGAGCAGTTGGTGGAGAAGGCAAAACTGCTGAGATTCCCTGCCTTAACTTACCCCTT